>CAWTZC010001756.1:0-532276 GCA_963919715.1 Microtus obscurus | reverse complement strand
GCAGAGAATTCTGATTTGTGAGTTCACCCCTAAATAAATAACCATCTATTTCTCAAATCTGAGCTAGTGTGGGATTTTTTGTAAAGCGTCTGTTCCACAGGTGAGTGATCTGGACATGCTTAAGTTGTCTCCTTTAAGGTTACCTACTAAGCTTCAAGAAGCTTTAGTAAAAGACCATAGTGTCACTTTTAGGTTCAGCTGGAGAAGTATCTATTTCTAAGCTTATTGAATGGTTACTAGCAATATTTAGAGCCTTACATCCTGCTGTTGGCTGGATTTCCTTGGCACATGGACCTCCCCATGACAGCTTCCTTCATCAAATCAAAGTTGAGATGGGAAGAGAGTCAGCTAGCAACATGACAGCTATAATCATTCCTAGTCTAATCATGAAAGTCACGTTTAATCAACTTTGCCAAATTATATAATTCATATTGAAGTTACTAGGACCTGCCCATGTTTCAGAAACTAAGATTGCACAGAGCGAGGATGAGGGGGTGGGAAGTTTTAGAAACTATCTTATGTGTTTGCTTACCATACTGTGAGTGAAGAGAAGAGAATGAACTTGAATTCCAGAGCTCTGACAATGCAGCTCACACCACCTGCCAAGCAGGCAGTGAGGGATAACAGCTGTCAACCAATATATGACTGAAGCTCTTGATTATTTGGTAATGGTTCTTAGTTTTCAATCTTCTCTTTCTCACAATGTCATCTCCAGCATAAAGAAAAAGAGTTATTTGTAGAGGAAGTAGACCTTGCTGCAAGCTATGATGAACATTTCAAGTGGGTGTTACTGTCAAACAAGTCTACTCACATCCAATTGAAGTTCCCATACGTGTTTAAATATTGCAACTTCTAAATTAAGAGCCTAGTCTAGGACCTTACTCTACATTAATGAAACAAATTGTATGGAACACAAATCCTTGACAAAGTGTGAACTATGATTTCAATGTTTATCTCTTTCAAGTAATTTTAGCACATACCAATTACATGTAATAGCAGCTGCCATTAAGATTTTAAATCTGTATGTAATATATTTTGATTACACTCACTCCTCTTGCCCTCCTTTACCTCCCACTCCCACTCCCACTAATGTTCTTCCCTGGTAGTCTTCCTTCTACCTTCATGACAATTTTTGTTTCTGTGGTGAACTAATGATTAACTTACAGTTGTTTAGGTAAAGACTTATTTCCAGGAGAAAAGAACACTTGCCAGGGACTACACCACTGAAGATCTCTCTCCTCCCCCAGTGACCACTTACTGTGCCCAGATCCTTACAGATGCAAGAGGCCTTATGAAACCCTGTGGTCACTCCCACCACCGAAACTTATTAGTTGCCTGTAGATGCTCAGGAAGGGGCAATGTCTCACGAGCCCCTAGACTCTCCATGATGGACTGCTGGCAAACTCAGTATTGGCAGGCCTTGGAAAATCTGGCATAGCTGCTGAGAGTTTAAGAGTGCAAAATTTACATCTTTAACCTTCCTTTATGTTCCCAGAACCCAAAGAGGATGAACAAATTGTTCTCTCTAAGTGAGTGTTCTGTAGTCATTTACTCCCAGTACTTTAGGCAGTTACAAGTCTGTGAAGTAACCAGTGCTCATTGCAAAGCATCTCTGGCAGTCTTACTAATCTATTGGCACAGATATTTAAAATAAATATTTAGCAGAGAATTTGACAGATGTACCATGTCATCACAGATGACATCATAGATGTACCATGCTTTCACAATAACAGAAAGTGATTGACTACCTCACAATAGTCGTATTGCTGTTGCACTAGTGGGCACATCTTTCCTGGCAGGTCAATAATGTAACATGCAAGGTATATAGCTGAGTAAAACTGAGAAGACATTTTTCTTCTCTCTCAGGAGTTTGAATGGCGCCTTCCAGCACCAGGAAAGTTAGCCAGTGAACAGGAATATTTCAGGTCATTCTTTGTTTTATTTTTCTATGTCCTGTAAATCCAAGCATGTATATCTTTGACAAGTAGGATCTTGTCATCTGCTTCTGGTAGGTAGCCAAGAATATTGGTAATAGTCTGTATTGTTAGGGTTACAAGTATTTCCCTGGATCAGAACTCATAATGAGGGAGCCTACCCATGGCATTTGAACTTTCGAGTAATAACCTTATGGCATTTAGGAGTCTTTTTATATACCACATAGGATATCTTCATTAACATTTTGTATTTTAAGCAGTTCATGTTATGCGTAGAGCACATTGCCTTCTCATAATCGACTACTTTCTCATTTCTTTCCCTTCCCCTCCTGTTGGATCCCTTTGTTCCCAGGAAATCTTTCTTTAAAACACACACGTACACACACACACACACACACACACACACACACACACACACACATTTGTTATCTACATTTAAATGCTAAGGACCACAAACAAGAGAAAATAAGATATTTGTATTTCTTCTCTTAGCTTAATTAACTGCATGTTATTACATCCAGGTGCATCTATGTTCCTACAAATATCATAGCCTCATTCTTAATTGGTTAGAGTTCTGACGTGTACATTTAGCACATTTTTCTAGTCTTTGCTTTTGTTGTGGGACACATAAGTTGGTTTCATAATTTAGACATTGTTGGTAGTAATCTTTAGCAATGAGGGTGAGTTATAGATATGAGTTATTCAGTGATAACCTACATTAAACTTTTGTTAATTTAGGAGGGCTCTCCCCCCACACACATGTACATTCTCTCTCTCTCTCTCTCTCTCTCTCTCTCTCTCTCTCTCTCTCTCTCTCTCTCCTCTCTCTCTCTCTCTCTCAAAACATCAAGTAAGAGCTTTATTTATTATTTGGTTTTGATTGAATTCATTGTGTGATTCTGGCTGTTCAGGTGCTTATTATGTAGCCAGGATTGGGATTGATTTGCCAACTGTTCTGACTCAAGCCCCTATGTGATGTAATCAGAAGTATAAATCACCGTGCCAAGTAACTAACCCTCAAGTCTTTATCTTGTCCTCTTAAATATAATGTTGTCTTTGAGTAACAGTATTATGCTGTCTTGAATGTATACAGCATCAGAGAGAAAGGCCAAGTATTGTCCTACAACACTTCAATCTTAGGTGTTCAACTCCGTGAATTTGTTTTTCTTAATTAAATGCCTACAACTTAATTATAATGCCTGCTCATAAAATAATCAGTGACTGTCTCAAGGTGTCAGAAACTACCCACTGAAAATGAATGTTTTCTGCTATAGTACACTGGTTTAGATGAAATCTCTATGTTTTACTGATTTGTATCTCTACAAATTTCAAATATTTCAGGTTTAGGTTTTTGAGCTCTTTGAATCCAGATCTTCATTCAAGTGATATTGACTTACACATAAATATTTATCTAGCCTCAGTGAAAATATTTATAAAGTCTTGCGGTGCTTTGTGATAATACAAAGTATTTCTACTCAATCTATTTGAGTATAAATGCAAAATGTTGTCTCTTACATCCCTGAAATGCACTACAAATTTTTTGCTATAGACAAACTGTAATGTATAAGGTGATCTATTTCCATCAGTTATTAGCAGATCGGTTGCCATTGTTACTTGATTTTAAAGGTAAATCCTCTACTGACCCAGTTTCTGCATGTTTTCTTTAGG
The DNA here is from genome assembly GCA_963919715.1 of Microtus obscurus. Taxonomy (NCBI): domain Eukaryota; kingdom Metazoa; phylum Chordata; class Mammalia; order Rodentia; family Cricetidae; genus Microtus; species Microtus obscurus. The sequence goes on along the minus strand of CAWTZC010001756.1, from coordinate 528,674 downwards.
TCTTGAAGCAGATTTATGCTCGCCACTCAGATTATTTGTTCATCCTTCGTTTTACTCCCTTTTCCCTGCAAAGATTGTCAACTTTTAAGTTTCATGTGACAGTCAGTAGGTGACATAATATTCTAAATAAAGCAACACCAGGCACAAAATCCATAAAAGTGCACATAAATTGTGATTTCTTCTTTACTAAATGTATTGGAATGTAACTATGCCCTCAGAGAGGTCTTATTGTAACTCTTCAATTATATTGCCTTTCTGTGAGCACAATATAATTTTAATGATTTTCTTTGAAAAACTAAAGAAGGAAAAATAATAGGCACCTTACTGCTGGTAACTTGCAAACATATTGTTGACATAACCACTAGTATCCCATTTGTTTAGTCAGGGAATATCAATAAATATGGTTATAAAATTAGTCAAGGAAGAATAATGCTTTGCAATTCAGAACTATTTATGAATAAAATATTACTATATAATTGACCCCTTAAACTAATTTATTCTGAACAAAGCCTTTATTTTATAATTGTGAATGAAAGGACGTTTGAAGTAATCTTGCCCTGAAGCTGAGTGCCCTGTAAAATATTTTTGATTTAGTGCAATTACATATGCTTTAGAAATTCTGTGCAAAGGAAAGCATTCCCCCATTCTGTCCAACAAAAGGCTCAATTGAACCATGGGAACATTAAGTTCTTTTTACAGTGACCATTTAGGATATTTATCCCAACTGCTGCATTCACAGCCTGCCATATGGTAATAAAAAGCTATTCAGTGAACATATAATAAAACACTTCTGATCCATATTGTAACACCAATCTCATCCTGTAACCAAACTGCACATTTTTGGAGAACTTTAAAAACTGTTCTCTTTGTCAGTTTTTGTGTCATTGTCTTTTTAATGCTTGGGTTTGGTGGCTACGGGTTCTTGTGGTATTTAGAAAAGGAGACTTTTCCAAAATTGAGTATAAATATATGACAACATATTATTTGAAAATATGTAAAACACATTATGAGGAAGGCACATCTATAAAGATAATCCTCCAGCAAAATATCAAATATGCAAAATAAAATTTCAATTTAAAGATTTATCTGAATGAACAAAAGTGCAATTTGTACTCCTGTATAAATAATAGCCTTGCATTTAAGCCCTGGAGAATTGAGGTATAGAACATGATATTTATATTTAGTGGATAACAGACAGATATGAACACCTACAGTTTTGATCCAGGTTCGTGATTTTGTTATGGAATCGTCTCAAAATTTATTTATTCTCCAAGCTAGTTGAAATAAATTGTGACTTTTCTTGAAAATTTCTAGATATTTTGAATTTACTAATAAGTTTTATTTGGCATGAACTCTCTGTTTATAATAAATTATAAAGTGAAATGACTATTTCTTATGATGGATTTATTTGTTTAAATATCTGACATTATCGGACATTTGACTGACTCTGACAGTGAAGCACACAAAGGCATAAAAAGAGCTAAGCCTAGTAATGCAACGTGCCTCTTAATTCAATTGAAAGACCTAATAGATTGAAGCTGATGAAGGACATTAGGAAAATGTAGAAGAACTGAGGAGGTAACTGGACTAAGCAGAACCTAGCCTCTCATTCACAATCCTAATTCTTGAAACATGACAATGTCAAGTCACAAAAGAGAATTAACATGAAAGATGAGATGAAGATTTATGCTGACCCAACTTTACAATTGGAGATTATGATGGAACTTTTGGGTAGGCCAAGAGATATATAAAATGGGAGCGTGGAGGAAAGAAGTATTCAGGATGACTGGATTTGGAGAACCCCTAGTTGCTGATTTCAAAGAAGAAAGGGGTCATGAGCCAAAGATTGTGGCCAAACTCTGGAAATCAGAAAATGTAAAGGAATTCATTTTTAAGGCTTCAGAAATGTATTATAACTTACCAGAGCTTTTTCGTAGCCAGTTGGACTACATTATAGATGTTCAGACTGCAAAACTGTAAAATATTGCATGTTTATTGTAAGGTCATGACATCTAGCATTATTGCCAAGGTTGTGTTAGAGAACTAATAAAACAGAAGGACATCTGCATGCTGAGGAGCTAGGTGAAGAAAACAGAAGCTATTCTGAAGAAGAGAGAGGTTAACTTGAGCCCTTGGGTAGTCCAAGTACTATAAGTATTTTCTATATCTGGATGCCACTCAAGAGGGTATAAAGAATCATATATACTTGATATTATTTTTCTTTATTTACTTTTATCTTCCCTTTACCTTCCTGTTTTTCCCTCCTTTCCCCATCCCTTAATAGTGTGTTTTCCTATGACCACCTACTCTTTCTATATCTTTTCTGTCTCTATACCTTTTGTTCACCCTCCCTTCCTGTAATTCATTCTTTTGCTATTCCTTTTGTTCACCCATCTTTCCTTTCTTTTCCTTTTCGTCTCTGTTTTTTGGGGGCATTTGCACTTTTGATATTCCGTATATAAAAGAGTAACCTAGGCATAGAAATAAAAATTCTTGTCAGAAACAGCTTTCTCTATTGAAAGGTTTTCCACAATATTAAGACCTCTCCTTTGGTCAGGTTTATTAGGAGTCTACATCTTAAGCTGTACTCAACAATGATAGTACAAACCAGAATATAAATCATTAATGGAGTCTTGGCTACAGTGGGCAAGGCTGCCATGAACATGAAAGGCAGTCTTGTGTTTTAAGATGATGTGGGATTCCCCTCTGGATGCTGTAAATACCATTGGTTAATAAAGAAAATGTTTTGGCCTGAGATAGGGCAAAAAATTAGAGCTAGGCAGGGAAAACTAAAGTGAATGCTGGGAGAAAGAAGGCGAAGTCAAGGAGAAGTTATGTAGCCCCACTGGAACTTTACCCAGTAAGCCACAGCCTTGTGGCAATACACAGATTAATGGAGATGAGTTAATTTAAGATAAAAATTAGCCAGAAATACACTTAAGCTACTGGCCAAACAGTATTTGCAAATAATATGGTTTCTGTGTGATTATTTCGGGTCTAAGCAGTTAAGAACAAACAAGTGTCTCCTACAACATTAAGATACTGACCTTTTACATATTTACTAAAAGAACACCTGATAATTCCAGAGTCAATGTTTTTAAGTAATGTACATATTGTTTTCTATGATAGCTTATATTAATTACATTCCTGTATAGAATACACAAGTTTTCCCTTTATTTTGCTTCTCATAAAAGAATTATCTCTGCCATTTGTCAACATAGGCAATAACTGAAAGACATTAATTGAGATTAAGTGCCAGACATGGAAAGATAAACTGTTTGTGGTTTTATTTGTACACTGATTACCGTGAAGGAAAGTGAGATTATTGAGGGATATTAATCAAAGGCAGTAAACATTTAAAGGTTGGATAATAACAGGTATGTCATTTTATATGATGATCATATTATACTGTAAGTGAATAACTCTGTATATTTATAATTACTAAGACATCAGATCTTAAATGCTCTTATGCCAGTATGTCTTAATATATATATGTACATATGCACAATCAATTAATAAAAATAAGCAGTTGAGGTAATGGCTATGTTAACTAACTTTCCTTTGGTGATCATTCCAAAATATAAAATAAAGCTATTGAATGACTTTTTGTATAACTAAATACGTATATATTAAGCATATGTGTATGGTTTTATTTGCTGATAATACAAATAATGCTGTGAGAATTGGAGAAAAGAGAGTTAGCATCCATTCCTGAACTTATTTATTCATAGTCATCCCTAGAATATTCTGTATATATCTCTTCGAGTACTCATTGTTTCTCCACGGAATGATGATTTTTGAGTTTGTCAGAGTTTCTATAGAAATCTCATCAACCAATATACTTGTCTCTCTTTTTACATAAATATTTTATTTTTCAATTTACTAGGATCTCGTTTTCTCTACCTGTTGTTTATTTGTATATAGTCACTTTTTCAAGGTCGTCTATCTTGTCATCTCCTCATACAGATCTGTCATGTTCTTGCTTCTTCTACAATGAAATGTAAACTTTGCATCACCTGGTCCAAATACCTGATAAAAACTATTTATGAGGTAGAGAGCTATGTTGGTCTGTGAATTCATGAGGTTTGTCCCATGGTCCCTTAACGTCATTGCTTGAATCTGAAAAGGAACAGATTTAAGGGAGTGGGATCTTGTGATGGAGGCTTTCACAGCTGCTAGGAAACTCAAAGAATTAGTAAAGTGAAGGAAGAAGGTAGGAAGTAGGATGTATCATAATAGGCAAGGACTCTCTCCAAAGAAGCAGGAAGTTCTAGCATCTCCCAATTATCTATTCAAGTTTTGATTGATGTCGAATAAATGTACCTACCACATCTTTAGTCATCATCTGTCTCTGGAAGGTTCTCCCTCTCTCCTTCTCTCTCTGCAAACACACACACACACACACACACACACACACACACACACACAGATGTGCTTCACTAATATTCTAGGTATCTAAATCCAATCAAGTTTATAAGTGATTCACCATCATGTGCACTCTAAGAGGCAAAATATTTGGCAGAGCAGTCAGAGACATTTTTAATTATTTGCTACTAAAATGAAGTCTTCCCTCATTTGTGGCAATATTCTCCTGTATACACTGTTCTTATCGTTCACGTATACGTATAGGCTCCTCATTCAAACTGCATTTATGAAATGCCAATTAATTTCTAGACATTTAGTTTAAGATTTATATTTTTACTCAGTTTTGTTTATGAACAATAATTCATTCCTCTTACTTTGAAAGTTTATGTTAAGATGGCTTATATTTAGTCAAATATGCAAAAGAGTTAAAATTGGCTACATATTTCCTTGGCTAAAATAAACATTTATTTTTATTTGTTTGCTGTTTTGTGAATATGCCTAGAGGTATTGAGAAAAGTTTCATAAATTAAAAGTTACTCTGTGAGATGTGGAAAACAGAGTAGACTCTAGGCGTCTACACAGCACACAAGCAGTATGAATTTCTTCTAGTGTAAGCTTACTGTGTTCTAAAATGATGACAATTTCATATTTCTAGCTAAGAATTCGAGAATGTGGGTATTTTGTAACTATCATCATGTTAAAATTGCATAATGATGCATTTGTCTTTTTGAAATATCATAGAAATGACTTTAAAAGACTGGCACTTGATGAGCAATGTGCACAGGTACAAGTTGCTATTTTTAAGCATGTCTGAAATATTGATTTTGTTCATTATTGAAATTTTACAGAGAAAAATACTAGGCAGATATGAGTTTTGAAATATTTTTAGACAATTTCTACACATTTCTTGTCAAATATCTAGAATTTCTAATTATATAATTACTCAGTTATTTTAATGAGTAATTTAAAATTAACTAAATGTTTACTTAGATTGAAATATTCACCATAAGTTCCAAGCAGAATAATGTTTATTTTCAATATCAAAGTGTGCTACTTAGACCAGTTTGGTGACTCATGCCTTTAATCTCAGTATTTTGAAGGCAGAAACAGGAGAAACTCTATGAGCTTGAAGCCATCCTGATCTGCGTGACTCACAGGCCTATCAGGGTTACATGATGAGACCTTATGGTACATAAATAAGTAATTACCAAATTGAATATATATATATGTGTGTGTGTGTGTGTGTGTGTTTCTGTGTGTGTTTATAAAATATATATGCAGAATATACTCACACATAATAATTTCATATCGAAGAAAACAAGATTTTGCAGTTTATATAGTCTTATAGCTTAATAAACTTAAGATTCTTTACTTCAACATAACCAGAATTTCAGTTTGCTTTAGTATCAATACATTTTCTACTTGTCTATTTCTAGTTCACATAATGTATTATATGACCATTGGAGACAAAATTTGTGTCTGATTACAGTGAAGCTATCATATACTAATCGAATCAATGTATGTTTACGTGAGTTTATTTGCTAAAACTATTACTTTTAGTATGTTACCCAAGGTATTATTAAAACTTTTAATAATTATTAATCTTTTGAGAACATTTAAGTCATTAAACAAAATATGTTCTCTCTCGTTTTCCTACTTTAAATAACCAATTAAGAATATTTAAATAAATTCATCATGCATGTATATTTTTATTCCAAAACAGTGTTCTTCTATAGTAAAATTAGAAGTAAATGAATACTTTATACTCATTAATTTCAAGGACTTGCTTAAGCTATTGATAAAACACCAACTTTAAAATATTCTGATGTCAATTCTTGGTTAAGCTAAAAAAAATTCGTACTAGCCTTGATCTGTAAAGATATGCTGGTATGTGTTCTTATTTCAGCTTCCAGTGAAATTATTTGTGCTAAATTATGTCAGACTGCATCTGGAGTTGACATAATTACATTCAGAATGTGGGAAGGCAACATCAAGGAAACAGCTATTTAAACAACAGATATTGAGTGAATGCCTGCAAACACCAAATGAAGCTTGTGGTATCTGGGTAGAAAATTCAGAAAAAGTAAAACAAACTACAGAACACCTTCCTAAAAATACCCTGCAGGTTAATCTCCTCCATTTCTAGGATGAAATGGTCACAATAATCAACTCGTTAAGTTTTTTTAAGATCCTCATCCCTTATTTTTAAAGGAACGAGAAGGAATTTTCTAGCCGAGTGTTTTAAAATCAAAAAGCCTAGACTAGCTTCATGTTCCCAGGGGGGAAAAAAAAAATAGTGCCCCTCCCTCGAAAAAGTTCCAAAGCACAAAGATGCCCGGCCACCTGGTGGAGACTGAAAAAGATGCCCTGAGTCAGGGACAGACCTTGCTCTAAAGACAAAGAACAAGATGACAAAACAGGATGGGAAAGAGCAAAGAACATGCACCCGTCCCAAATGCCCCTCAGGGCCCTTGGTAGTTTTTACCTTTTAAAAAGCTAACCCTACAGAGGGACTCTAACTCCTCCCTACCATGCTATGACTAGTGCTAGTACTGGTGATGAGTACCCTGCTAGCTAACTCGTATTATGTTACAATAACAATAAACCTTGCTTGTTGCAGTCTGGACTTCTCTGGTTTCTGGCGGTCCCTCTGGGGGTCGTAATGTGGGCACAACGAGTTTTACTTCGACGTCTGTTTTCACAGATTTCAACTCATGGTCTCCAAATCCTGTTATTGTAGGTCTCCATTTTAGAGAGCAGTGTGATGGAAAGTACATGCCAAAGGAAAGTTGCTCCCTACTTGGCAGGAGAGAGGACAGGGCACATCCACAGTGGTCTAGGACCTTCATTTCGTGTCTGCCTTTTAAAGGTTGCTATGCCTTCCTAAAACAATATAAAACCTTTAACACATGAAACTCGATGTTTGTTCAGTACCCTTAAATGTAAGTCAAGATATTTTCAGGTTACACTATAAAAATATCCTAAGATTTACATGTAAACAAGTGATTAAGTTAAATTAAAATCAAAATAAAATAAAAAGGAGCACCATGACACATTTAAAAAAATCCATCTGCTTCATCAGTAGAAACCAAGGGTTAGCAATGGTTAACTTCTTGGTGAGCAATGGTTAATTTCTTGTTAAAATTAAGTTGAAAATTTTTGCTTCATTTTATGAATATTTGTAAAAAAAATTTTGTCTATAAAGAGCCTATCATTCTCTTCTATTCTATTTTATAAAACAATCTTATTTTATTTTACATACCATCCCAGATCTCCCTCCCCCCACCGCCTCCTACTGCTCTTTCCTTCTTTCCCCCACCCAACCTCCCATCCACATCCCTCAGAGGTAAGGTCTCCCATGGAGAGCCAACAAAGCCTGTCACATCACTAGAGGCAGGATTGAGGTCCTCTGTCCTATATCTAGGCTGAGCAAAGGATCCCTCCATAGAGAATTAGTTTCAATAAATCAGTTTATGCACTAGGGATCAAATGGGTTCCACTGCCAGTGGCCCTAGAAACTAAGGGATAGAGAAAGTTGAGTTGGGGCAAAGACAGAGAGGGAGAGCAAGAAAGAGATATTTTGATAGAGGGGGCCATTATGTGGTTACTTAGAAACCTGGTGCTAGGGAAATTTCCAGGAATCAACAAGGATGACCCCAGGAAAGAATCTAAGCAATAGTGGGGAGGTTTCCTTAACTGCCCTTCCCCTATAAGCAGATTGATTGTCACCATATCAGTCTAAAAACTGATAAAAGCAGATGCAGAAATCCACAACTAAGCACTGGGCCCAACTCGTGGAGTCCAGTTGCAGAGAGGGAGGCGTGATAATATGAGCAAAGGAGTCAAAATCGTGATGAGGAAACCCACCAAAACAGCTGAACCAAGCTAGTTGGAGCCCACTAACTCCATATTGACAGCTGGGGAGCCTGCATGGGAACAAAATAGGCCCTCTGAATGTGAGCAACGGTTGTGTGGCTTGCGCAGAAAAAATGAAATAAAAAAATGAAAGAAGGAACTTAAGGAAGATGGTTTATCTGCTACCTGGTTTACAGTTTCAGGATCCATAGCCATATGGTATGATGTTTCCAGAGTGCTGATGAGACCAGACATCATTCATGCACCCCTAGTAACCTGCTTTCTCCCAGCATGCACCAGTTCCTAAAGTTTTAAAGACTTCTCATAATAATGCCATGAACTGAGGATATAGCATTCAACATGATTCTGGGTAGTACATTTCATACCCAAACTATAACATACCCAACAGTTTATAGCGGTTCCCATTGGTCCGTACCATTAATGACCTATACTTTCTTAGAATAGTTATCTCAACAGGGATGGCATCTTCTTTTTAAAGTCTGTGTTTCTGAAATGATTACTGATGCTGAACATACACTCATGTTTCTTGGTCATTGTGTATCTGATTTGAAAATTGAGTACTTACAGCTTTTATTCTTGATAGAGATTTTGGTTTTAAGTACGTGAATTTCTTATATGTTTTAACATGGTAATACCTTATCAAGAAGATTATTTGTAATTTTTCCCCAATTCATGGACCAATTATTTATTTATTAACCTCTTTGTTTTGAAGAAGTGTTTTGCTTTGTTGTTTATTTGATTTTCCTTCTGGTGTCTGCGTTTTGTTTGGGTTATTTTAATGATATATAAATATAAGATTGGCCATGACTGGAGTTAAGGGTCTTTTCAAATCTTTGGGGGGGGGTACATTTTATGGTTTCATATCTCATGTTCAAATTTTTCATCTATTTGAGTTGATACCTAAGTGTAGTGTAATGTAAACCATTCAGTTCATTAGTTTGCACCTACATTACCAGTCACTATGACCCAATTAATTCAAGGTACTATCATTTCCTCAGCCTCTCTTTAAAATTTTCACAGGGTTCTTAGCTGGATAGGATTAACAATTACTTTTTTTTTTTTCTCAGTTGTGTGCATAGTACCTTTTGCCGCTGTGAATGCCAGTCTATAGGGGCGAAGCTACAAGTTGAGCACCAGTTCAATTTCTCCATGTTTGATGGCATAAGTATGTGGTTACTTCATTACTGTGGGCAAGCTAGTAACCGAACTCAAATGCTACTCTGGCAAACAGTCAAGAGCACATAGAGAAAGCATGGTTGTTCTCAGTGCACTTTCTCCACTTTGTACAGTCTCATACCCAGAGAATGGTGTTACTCATTGAGTCTTCTAACATCAGTCAATGTAATCAAGATAATCCCCTACCTAACACATGCCCACTGGCCAATCTAATATAGGCAATACCTCATCAAGATTCTCTCCTCAGGTGACTATGGATTGTTGTCAAGTTTATAAAATTAACCAGCAGTGCTGTCTTGCCTTTTTGTCTTCTATACTCATTTCAGTTGTCCACAATTCCTTCTTGACCTAATTATCTAGTGTAACAGAAGGAACCACAGATATAAGACATAAATAAAAATGTTGAAACTTAGGGTTTATATGAGTAGAAACATGAGAAAAATATGTCTTACATAATGAATGGAAACAGTTAAATAAATCTCCCAATGACTTTTATTACTCAATTGGTTTATATTTATTTAACACAATTAATCTCTTTTAGTAGAGTTAACTTGATTTATATTAGACTCCTTATATCTAATAATAAACTTTGGACCAACCAGATGGCTTAGCAAGTATAGGCCCCTTCTAAGACTGGCCACCTGAGTCTGCTACTTGGAGTCTCCATAATGGAAGGAAAAAACCAGCTCCAACAGGTTGTCCTCTGTCTCCCATGCACACACACACACACACACACACGTTAAACAATTGCTCTCATTGGACCATTTTGTGGGGTCTGCACACTATTACCAAGTTTATTTAGTTCCTTTTTTGAGACAACAGAAGATATAATACTAAATAGCACAATATCTGCCTCTGTTTAAGACTGTGAATATTTTAATACTCTAGAGGAATGTTGTAATTTCAGATTTAAAATTTAACTTCTGTTCCAATGACACCAGCTCAATAGCATTACTGATATCATTTCTATTACAGATTCAGAGCACAAAGTGGATATCTTCTGATGTCAGATAGTACAAATGTAAAACTCTCTGCTGCTTCGGGTGCTGGATATCCTTGAACACACTGCCAGGAGCATGCTGGCAGAGATTGATAAAAATATGCTTTCAAATTTGAAAATTACCAATAGGACATGTTGTGCCTTCTGGCTTTTTTTCTCCCATTTGTTTTGTTTCCCATCATAATAACATGCATGTCTTATTGGTATATAACCTTCAAAGCCTAATAAATTATGCATACTCATTGGAATAAATCTATAAACCACTAGCGTCTTTAATAAGGGATATTCTCAGATAATGAAGCCACTGTTCATTTGATTCTCTAGTATGGCGTGACTCTGTGCCCTTAAATTGACTAGATACCCAGGCTGCTAGCCAAGAAATCCACAGGTTTTCAGCTATCTCCCTGAACATATGTCTCTCAGAGGAGATATTTTTTCTGAGTTCTTAAAATGCTCTGTTAGTTCTCAATAGCCGAGTTAAAACTATTATTGTCTGTTCTGTTGAGCATGGGCAATATATCCCAGAGGTCAGTCCCCCTGAATGGTGACATTTTGTAAGATCACCAAGGAGTCAAATGCAGTTACACACAGTTTAAAACATCTCCATTTAGATCGTCTTTGAACAACCCTTAATCTTCTGGCCCCAAAGGTGCTGAATTCCCAGTAAGGTGAAATGGTCATTTAAAATTACATGTAGGTCCTGATGTGGGAAAATCTTCAGAATTCCCTTAAAATAATGTCAAATATCTGTTTGATAGTACTGTGTAATACCATTCTTTGTGACACTATGTTTAAATTATTTTACATGTTTCTAAATGGGCCATTACATCTTTAAAATTTTTAGAAGTACTAGTGATTGTTAAGTTTTCCTGTACCCCCACAAAACACAATCATAGGGAGCAAACCACTTTTCTAATGAAGAAAATGTGTTAATACCCTAGCAGAATCCATATTTTCAGGAGTAAATATGTAAAGATAGAATAGGTATTAGGAATGTGATTCAATAAGAACAAATTTAAGAAGAAACTTTTTGGATTTTTTTTCAGTTCCTTTATTGAAGTAATTAAAAGTTAAGATCATAAGCACCATAAAACTTTTGAGTAGTATGTACTATGTACTTAATGATTATACTCCCTGAAGAGATGGGTTGTCTAGACTCTAGGCTGGCCAGTTTGCAACTCCAAAAGAGTGATTGTCCTCATTTTCTTGAGGGGAGATAGCTGTCTTGTTGAGAGCATGCCTTCCTGCTGGCAGCGTTTGGAACTGGCTATTGGATAGTGTGTGTTTGAAGATGTCGCTCTGCCTGGCACATGCTGATCTTTTCTCCAAGTTTGTATTCTAGGGTTTTGATTGACAATTCTGTACTAAGAACTGAGTATAGCGTAATACTCATGGTGGGTGGTCATTAAATATTGGCGTAATGAATTACATTTAATGTAATTTGTGCATGGCATCGTCTTCAGCCTCTGAATTAGTTTCAATTTGACTTTTTCTCTAAAAATCTCATCATCAATTTCCGACAGATAATATAATCTAATGAGACAAAATTAATTTAACCAATATATTTCAGCTTTCTTTATGTTTGAAGGTTTCTCCCTGACAAGATTCATCCTGTGATTATTATGAAAAGTGAAACTTTGAGTGTCTTAGTCAGTCTTAGAAGTAAAACAATTAAACATGAAGATACAGCTAGCCCTCAGCATAATTGCTGTTACAACCAAGTCATATATAATTAAAAAGAAAAACTGAGTGGAAATTATTTCACACTTGAAGTCAGTATATCAAAATCTTCCTTCTTGGTCTATGTTTTAGAGTTTTTGAATTGATGGCCAACTTCAGATAATCACATTAAATTTATGAAATTAAAGCATGTTCTTTTATGAAAATTGGGGTCAGACATTTATTTTGTAACATTATTGATTTTCATAAAACTTCTAGTTCTACGGTGCAATTTCCGTAAGAGTAAAAGATGAAGCTCCCGGTGCAACATCTGCTGCTCTGAATATAATAACACTCTCATCCAGTGAGAACAGATGCAGCAACTGTGAGGTCTTGTCTCTGGAGGAAACTACCTTGGGAAAAAATCACTCTGTATACATTCCGTGGGCCAACATGAGCACAAATGGTAACCTGTTTGTAATTTTTATGTATATACGGCAAAGTAGAGTTACCTTAAAGCAATGTTTCTGCTCAGTAGACATTAAAATAAGTTTCAAGGAATTTTATAGCTATATGAACATATGCATTATTATTCTTTAAGTCATTATTGCCCTTAAATTTTCCAGTATCACCCTAAACATTTTTGTATATTGTTTCTTATATACACAATATCCTATTCATTATTACCAAGTTATATTTATAACAACATAAAATATTTAATAATTTTAAGTTTGTGTCTTAGGTATCATGAGGCAATCACTGGTCTGCCTTTGAATTGTGGATGCTGCCCAGAGCTTTGAAACCCTATCGTGGAAACAGCAACTAATACCCTTAAGCAGTCTCAATTCTTTTATTCCTAGGTTAGTGAGATGACATTTCTAGAATTCTTTTGTAATTAGGTATGAATGTGTGAATCTTCAAGATGAATGTTGGGCAGAGGCAGCACAAATCACTTATTAAACAAAGCGGTTCGTTGATAGAAGACTGTACCTTACACATTTCACAAGTTTCTGGTGCATCGCCCAAAATTATCACATACTGAAGACAGCAACAATTGCTTGTTAGAGCCCAAACCAAGCCAGCAGTCTGATAATCACCACAAGAAGGCTTTCAGTTCCTTGAAAGACTTGACAAGGGAGGCAGTCATTCTTTATGATCATTTGTTTATACCCCATACTCTATCATAACTAAAATTTTGGTGTATCTTAACCAAATTAAGCTGATATTTAGTGAAGTTTAATAAGGAAGTATTTTAAATGTAATGTTTTATTAAACAGTAATAAAATTTAATAGGCAACACAAAGGTAGAATTCATAAAGTCAAGAGAACTTGATTTTGAAAAATATACAATTATTATAGCTTTCCTAGTATAAGAAATTATATACCTTATTCAGTATTATCTCCATTAAAGGGCAGAGTTCTTTTCATTTGTCAAAAATACAATTTATAGCTTGGAAAAATTTTGCAAGAGCCTCATTACAGGTTTTTCCTTTGAAAATAAAGATAAATTCAACTTTCTATAATTACTTATGATTGTGCCTGGTTTGTCAAATATTTCTCAAGCTTATCTTATTAATCCTGCTAGTTAGTGCAATACCTTAATCACTTTACAATCTTCATGGTCTTGGAATCTTCAGATTCTTTACTAAAACAAGCAGACCCACCCAAGGGAAGTAGATCTCCAAATATCCCACCACATATTCTCTATATTCTCTGTATATTATTTTATTAGTCTTATTCAAGTACATTTGAAACTCTGTAAGTAGTTCCCACTTTCCTTGCTCTTGGAATTTTTTAAAAAATATACAACGTTTTAAATTATGGTATTCATTCTCATTTTGTATATTGAAAATCCAGTTGCACTTTTGCTTACATAAAGAAATAAACAAATGCAAAACTCAGTTGAATTGACGCGCACAAATGTCTGTTTCAGAAAGCAATGTGTTGCCCAACCCCCTCAAAAAAATCTGTGAATATAGTTAAAGAGATTGGAGTGAATGCTGTATATTGAAAATTTCTAGCATAGACAATGTAGAGATGATTTTGCACTTTGAAAACTGCAAACTAGGACTCAAAGTCTGGAGAATGCTTTCAAGTGTGTGAAGCTTACACAAGATATATTAAAATGAATATGACTGGCATATACTTAATATGAATTTTACAAGTTGTCTTCTTCATAAGAAAGTAAAGAAATATATAACTCCCCCAAACCTAATATTTATTCTGAGTATGATCTGCATAAGTTTAGACTCATTTGTTATAGCTGAAAAGACATTAACTGCAGATAACTCATAAAGAGTTAATTCATCTTATACTTCACTTCACTATTTGTAATATATCTGAAACATATTTCTAATGTCTGGTATCTCATCTCAAAACTTCATTTCCATTCTTCTATGATTATTGGTGTGTGTGTGTGTGTGTGTGTGTGTGTGTGTGTATGTGTGTGTGTGTGTGCATGCACACCCTAGTGTTGCTGTTGTTTATATGTGTTTAGGTCTGGCCAAAGGCTCATTCCTGGAGAAGACTGATTATTTTCCATCTTGGTAACCATTGGTTTCCTGTATCCCGTCAGCAAAGGGTGAGCCTTGTGAAATTTCCTGTAAATGCATTGAAATGCAGACTAGCATTGTCACTTTGCAGTCATTTATATGCCATCATATGGTTGAGGTTTTATTGGTGCAGCACCCCTGTCAAGTCTAGAAGATAGCATCTCTCAGTAGGCAATCTATCCTTCTTACAGTTTTTACATCTCCTGCCTTTTGGGATTTTTCTCTGAGATTTACATGTAGGTGCTGTGCTATAGGTGTACTGTTTGAGACTGGGCACCTCATGTTTGTATTTCTAGTACTAAGAGGGTTACCCAACAGGTTAACATGTCTGAGGCCAGCTGGAGCTACATAGTGAATCTTAATCAAAAGAAACAAAGAAGGAAAAAAGATAATAGGAAAGAAAAGAAAAAGAAGGAAAAAAAAAACGTGGGTAGAAGCAGAATTGCAGGTTTCTGCCAACATGATTAGCTGTAAAAATTCTGCCTCCTTGTTAGTAGGCCAAGCCCTGATATCAAACCTCAAGTCTGTGGTAAGGATTGATTTCGACAAATAACCAGAGATAACTTACCGGTGTAGGTTAGTTTAGCCTTTTCAAGAGAGCAGAACAATGAGTATGGTCTATATTTATATTTATCTATATCTATGTATATTTGGCTGATGGCCAAGAGCTGATGTGTCTACCTTGAGTCACTTTTGGAGTTTAGCATCTTGAAGTGACTGAACGAGACCCAGGAGCATTGCCCGGTGCTGTCTCTGTTAACCACAGCAAAAGACTGCTTTCACAGTAATAGTTTAGCTAGCGTTAGGTACAATAATTGGGCACTACATCCTTTCCAAGTCAACAAACAAAGCTAACAATCTCATTTTTCTTCTACACAAAGAGTAAATCTGGGTAATTCAATACCTTTAGTTAGGTCTTCAGATAAATAACCTCAGGAAGTCATTAGTCTACTGAAGATCACATCTAAGGAAGAAAAGCTGTGAAGGAGGAAGCTGTACTTGGGGCTCGACCTGCAGTAGAAGTGAGAGAGCCCCAGAGAAAAATGTAAAGCAAGGCATGATTTTCCCAAGTAAAATTTATGCACAAATGTAACAGTTTTTAGTTCATGAATTAACCAAATAGAAAGCAACACACCCTCCCTTATAAACAAGAAGAAAGTTGAGGTGGGCAGAGTTGGACAGGGGTGCAAACTTTTCTCTTCACAAGCTTTTAGGTAATTTTCACTTTTCAAATGGCAAATCCATGTTTTCTGGGTATTTTCTCTATTGCTTCGGAGCAATAATCATCATGACTTATGCCAGCAGTGTCCTAACAAACTGCCAAGTGTTTACTATCACCAGAAACAGTCCTTAGAACAGAGGCTTATGAGTAAGCTCTTCAGTTCCACCATCATACATGGAACAACTCTTAAGCATATCCTGTCTAGTCTCTCAGGTATCCCCACTGGGATTGTGCCCATCTCTCACTATAGTCACCCACCCGTGGTTACAGTCACTGTAGCTTTCCTCTCTTGTTTCTGCCACTTTTCTACCCTTTCCCTGATGATTTCTGGGTCCAGCTGTCATAGATGCCACAAGGACTTAGATTCCTTGACATAGACTCTTTTATTGGTATGTAGGAGAAACTGTCTAATATGGATTGGAAGCAATTCACAACGAAGCAATATAATATAAGATGTTCATATTATTTTTTTTTAAAAAATGGTTCACTGAGTAAAAGAGTTTGGACTGAGCCTGATAACCTGGGTTCAGCCCCTGATGTCCACATAATGAAAGGAGAGAACTATTTCAAGTTATTCTCTGATCATTACACAAGCATTGTAGCTTATATACCAACCACACATCAAATAACTTAATAAATGTGACAAAGTAAAACTTTCTATGATAGATTCAATGCAATCCCCATCAAGATCCCATTAAAATTCTTCACTGATCTTGAAAGGACAATAATCAACTTTATATGGAATAACAAAAAACCCAGGATAGCCAAAACAATCTTATACAATAAAGGAACTTCTGGAGGCATTACCATCCCTGACTTTAAACTCTATTACAGAGCTACAGTAATGAAAACAGAGTGGTATTGGCATAAAAATAGAGAAGTCGACCAATGGAATCGTATAGAAGACCCGGATTTTAACCCATAAACCTATGAACACCTCATTTTCGATAAAGGTGCTAAAAGTATACAATGGAAGAAAGAAAGCATCTTCAACAAATGGTGCTGGCACAACTGGATGTCAACCTGTAGAAGAATGAAAATAGACCCATATCTATCACCATGCACAAAACTCAAGTCCAAATGGATCAAAGACCTCAATATCAATCTGATCACACTGAACCTGATAGAAGAGAAAGTGGGAAGTACCCTACAACAGATGGGCACAGGCGATCGCTTCCTAGGTATAACCCCAGCAGCACAGACATTAAGGGCAACATTGAATAAATGGGACCTACTGAAACTGAGAAGCTTCTGTAAAGCAAAAGACACTGTCACTAAGACAAAAAGGGAACCCACTGACTGGGAGAAGATCTTCACCAACCCCGCAACAGACAAAGGTCTGATCTCCAAAATATATAAAGAACTCAAGAAACTAGACTTTAAAATGCTAATTAACCCAATTAAAAAATGGGGCACTGAGCTGAAGAGAGAATTCTCAACAGAAGAAGTTCAAATGGCCAAAAGGCACTTAAGGTCATGCTCAGCCTCCTTAGCGATCAGGGAAATGCAAATCAAAACAACATTGAGATATCACCTTACACCTGTCAGAATGGCTAAAATCAAAAACACCAATGATAACCTTTGCTGGAGAGGCTGTGGAGAAAGGGGTACCCTCATCCATTGCTGGTGGGAATGCAAACTTGTGCAACCACTTTGGAAAGCAGTGTGGCGGTTTCTCAGGAAAATTGGGATCAACCTACCCATGGACCCAGCAATGCCACTCTTGGGAATATACCCACGAGATGCCCGATCATATGACAAGGACATTTGTTCAACTATGTTCATAGCAGCATTGTTTGTAATAGCCAGAACCTGGAAACAACCTAGATGCCCTTCAAAGGAAGAATGGATGAAGAAAGTATGGAATATATATACATTAGAATACTACTCAGCGGTAAAAAAACAATGACTTCGCGAAGTTTGCATGCAAATGGATGGAAATAGAAAACACTATCCTGAGCGAGGTAACCCAGACCCAAAAGGATGAACATGGGATGTACTCACTCATAATTGGTTTCTAGAGATAAATAAAGGTCAGTGAGTCTATAATTTGATATCCTAAAGAAACTAAATAATAAGGTGAACCCAAAGAAAAGCATATAGCTATCTTCCTGGTTATGGGAAGTAGACCAGATTGCCGGGCAAAAATTTGGGATCTTGGGGGTGTGGTGGGAGGGGGGGTAAGGGGAGAAGGGGAGAGAAATGTGAGAAGGGGAGGGTGGGGGGAACTTGGGGAAACGGGATGATTGGGATAAAGGAATGTGGGTTAGGGGAGCAGAGAAGCACACATCTTAATTAAGGGAGCCATCTTAGGGTTGGCAAGAGACTTGGATCTAGAGGGGCTCCCAGGTGCCCAGGGAGAAGTCCCCAGTTAGCTCCTGGGGCAGCTGTGGATAGGGAACCTGAAATGACTCTATCTCATAGCCATACTGATGAATATCTTGCATATCACCATAGAAACTTCATCTGGCGATGGATGGAGATAGAGACAAAGACCCACACTGGAGCACTGGACTGAGCTCCCAAAGTCCCAATGAGGAGCAGAAGGAGGGAGAATATGAGCAAAGAAGTCAGGACCACAAGGGGTGCGCCCACCCGTGGAGACAGTGGGGCTGATTCTTTGAGCTCACCAAGGCCAGAAGGACTGTGACTGAAAAAGCATGGGATAAAACCGGACTCTCTGAATTTGGCGGACAATGAGGGCTGCTGAGAAGCCGAGGACCATGGCACCGGGTTTTGATCCTACTTCATGTTCTGGCTTTGTGGGAGCCTACCCAGTTTGGATGTTCACCTTCCTAGACCAGGATTGAGGGGGGAGGACTTTGGACTTTCCACAGGGCAGGGAACCCTGACTGCTCTTCAGGCTGGAGAGGGAGGGGGAGGAGTGGGGGGAGGGGAGGAGGAGAGGGAGGAGTGGGAGGGAAATGGGAGGCGGGGAGGAGGCAGAAATTGCTTTTTTTTTCCAATAAAAAAAAATAGTAAGCTGTATTTCTGAAAAAAAAAACTTTCTATGGAAGTATTTTTGTATAATTCAGCATAAGATGAATTTATTTGAAATCAATATACATTTTATGGCCTATTTATATGTCTAGTGTAACTGGAATTTTAAAAATGTTGATCTTGAAAATTTAAGTATATTTATACATAAGCCTTTACTATAATGATAATATTCATCAGATAATTTATCTTTATAGTTTTGCCTACTCAAAAATATTAGAACTGTGAAAAAACTGAAATTTCTTTTTGTTAGACAATAACTTTACAGAGCACTAAGTGTAATTAGTAATACATATTAATTGTAAATATAATTAGTATCATTATCATATTTTTATCTGTATATATGAACTTAAGGAGTTAAAAGATTTATTTTTATTATTTTCAAATTTTTGTATCTGCATGTAGGTATGTGAACATGAATGCAGATACTTGTAGAGGCCAGAAGTGTCTGACTGCTTTGAGCAGTAGCTACATACAAATGGAGCATGGCAGAGATGTTGGTGATTGAACTTAGGTCTTCTAGAAGAGCAGCAAGCGCTTTTAGTTTTAGTACTAAGCCATATCCTCTGCTCAGCCAAAAAAAAAAAAAAATAAAGTGCTTAATGTTTATCATTGTTCTGTTCCATGAACGTTCACAGTCATGTGGTGTAGGAGGTTCTGTCTATGTGTTGCTTTCATTGGTTGAATAAAGAAACTGCCGTGGCCTTTTGATAGGACAGCACTTAGGTAGGCGGAGTAGACAAAACTGCGTGCTGGGAAGAAGGACAACCAGGCAGATGCCATGAATCCCCTGCATGAGATAGACGTAGGTTAGAATCTTGCCAGTAAGCCACAGTCACATGGTGATACACAGATTTAATAGAAATGGGATAATCAAGATGTGAGAGTTAGCCAATAAGAGGATAGAGCTAGTGGACCAGGCAGTGATTTAATTAATACAATTTCTGTGTGGTTATTTTGGGTGTAAGCTAGCTAGGCATCTGAAACCAAAAACAGGTCTGCTTCAGATTGATTAATATTCATGCACTTAGGACAAAAGTATTTCTAGGCAAGACACAGCATGTAGAAATCTGAAATTTAAAGTAATAATGAATTTTAATATATAAATGAATATGTTTATTTTGGCTGAAGTTTGTTCGCAAATCCAAAAATAAATTTGAAACAAATGCTCATAAGTCTTGTGTAAAAGCTTTAATTTTTATTATGTATAGCTATCATACCAATGAGAAGAAGGCGAGCATCCAAAAGAATATAATATAGTAATAAGAAGGCATTTTTTTCTAACACATGAAAAGGATACAACTATATACACCACAATTATAGTCTCTTCCTTATGTGACTTCCTCCTAGAAGAATGACTAGGGAATGTATTATGATGTCATATAGTAAATAACTGTTCTGACAGTTTTATATAGGAGAAAGTCACATATGGATGTGGCTACAGTGGTAGCGTATATAACTGTGAGGAAGTTGTTTTTGTTTTCAATACAATTACTATGTCACAGCATCATCTTATATTCCCTCTGATAAAGTGAACAAGAACAATATCCTGTGAGGTATATCTGGTAACATCTGTAAAATGATCCTCCAGAGTTGCTTCTTAAAAATGATCATTTTTGTGTAGGGATTGTCTAAGTTATTCATTTCAACGATAAAAATGCATGAGAAAATCAATGCAAAGGGGAAAATATTTTTCCTCACTGATGACTTCAGATGTTTGCGTCCATGTGCAGTGGGCCCCTTTGTGCCTACCTACAGTGAGGCAACATCATGCCACAGTGAGCATGTGTCAATGGAGGCTGCTTATGTTATTGCTGCCAGAATGCGAGCAGAGAGAGAGAGAGAGAGAGAGAGAGAGAGAGAGAGAGAGAGAGAGAGAGAGAGAGAAAACAAGAAGAGAAAGGAGGAGGATACATGGGACGCTGTATATGATGTGTTAATTTATAGCACTAGTGATGTTTTTATACAACTATATCCTTATTACTAGGTTATACAAATGCCCAATAATGACATTTAATTGTGAATTCATCAATAGATAGAAATATTCTTTGGGTCAAAGTTCTAGCTATTCAATCACTTTCTCAAAACCCACCTTCTTATAGTCAAACGTTTTAAATCACAAGGTTTTTCCCAGGCATACCATATCAGCAATATCCACTGAGAAGTTAATAGAGGACTTAACAAGTTATAATAGTCATATAAGTACCTAGCATGTAGTTATTAAAAGTAATAATAAGTAGCCTTTTGACTGTGAATTGTGTAGTACAGACTACCAACATTGTCTTTCATTCCTGTGATCTGGAGTTTGGACTTATCATTTGTAATCCATCAGTATTCCTCAGGAAGGCCCTAGTAGTCTTATTAAAATTCCTTAGCAAACTATTGAAGATGATAACGCTAAAAACATCACCCAAGTATTACGTAAGCCTATTGTAAAGACAATGAAGCCCACCTTTTTTTAAAGAAGCTTACATTCAGGGTCTCAGACCCTTCTTCCCCCATTACCTCTTTTTGTTTAAACTTTATGCTTAAACTCTATGTTAAAAGTATATTTTAATGGACTCCAACTCCTCTTCTAATTGGCTGGTCTTACTTCTTTCTCTTGGAATCCAAGTATCTGTTTTCCTCTATATTAGAGTCTCTAAAAATTTAAGGAAAGGTCTCAGGTTGCTTCAGGTGATTGTGTGAGTCTGTTCCTCCATCTCTGTCTCTATGAAAAGCATGTTTGATCTCTTCAGGATTTGCATGTATAAGAATACTTGAAGATTTAGGAACCAAAATATATAGACTATGGGGCCATGTTTTAGGTGAGAATTTTTCTATCTATGGAAAAGGGGTCTACTCTCAAAATGTCATGCAAATCTCATGGCCATTGTGTGTGGAAGGTCATGGAATTTAATATTTATTTACATTCTTTACTTCAACTCTACACAATTTGATGGGCTTCTTCTGAGTAATAAATTGCATTAAGTGTTGAAAGGCTAGCAGCTTAAAGATTTATTTGTGGGACAGAAATATTCATAAACAAATAATCTGTGTTAGCTATTTGCCAAACATGCATGTGTATCTCTTAGTTAGAAAGATTGTCCTTCATTAACTATGACATGGTGGGGACTGTCTTTGAAATGCATAACATTAACAGACAGGTCTCTACTAATTTTTGAGAGGAGTTATAATTTCAACCCTAATAAAATATTGTACAGTAAATATTGTTACATTTCATAGAATAATTTAAAGACCTTTGATCTCACAAAATAATCTGTATTTTTTCCCTCTGTAGCATCCCTACAAACTCTTAATGCATTCCTTACTCAATTCAGTAGTACCTTCAATTTGTATTTTACTTTACAGGTCTTGTTCCTTTTAACTGTAATCAATATATGCATAAAATGAAACTCCAATAATGTTTAGCACCCTAATTTTGATTTTTTTTCTCCTAGTTAATGAATCTGAGCATCTTAGAATATCCACTGACCTGGGGGTACAGTTGTCATGTTTTAACCCTTTCTTATGCTGGTATCACTGAGCTGAGACTCAACAACTCCCATCATGGACTGCTATGTGCAATTCACATTGTCAGATAAATGATTTTATTTCTCTTCTAGAATCTTGGCGATAAAATCAGGAAACACCTTTCTTAAGTCTATTGTCTGGGTGGTGTCTCTTAGCTTTATAATATTCATTTTGTCAGAAATCCTTTTTCTAAATTCAGAACTGAACACAAGAGCATTTACTCAGAATTTCTACAATGAGGTAATAGATTTTCTGTTCCAGTTTATAGGTTCAACTTTTCCTAGAATTTCTGAGCATACATATAAGATTTTTATCTTTTAAAAAAGATGACATAAAAACCTTGTTTTCTTGACAGAAGTATAACACTCGCTATTTGTAGACTTATTTGCTCCAAATATATGTTTGTTTGAATATCAATAAACTTACAGACAATTTATGAAAAGAAGGAAAACATATATTGTCTTTTTTCTAATGTGTCATATTTACTAAAAATACAGAAAGGTTGTATTTTTTCCTTCAATCTCATTTTAGTTTTTAATTTCACATAAAATAGTTCAGTGATAGAAGATCTAGAAATGTTAGATTACTAATATTTTGTCCTGGACTACTTCCAATTATCCTAATTAAAGAAAATTGAGCAGCCAGAAGAGGCAGTTAGTCATTGCTAAGTCATATTATGTTTTTGTACTAACGGTAATGCTAGTCATGCAAATTTTAAAAACACACTGGAATGTTAACACTATCATTCAAAGTCATGAAGAGACAACTAACAAGGAAAGATGGGCAAGGCATTGAAGTTAATGAAAGCACTCAAATACCGGGCAGGTAGCTTTCCTGGGGAAGGTTAAGCAACTGATGTAGAAGAGTAAGCAATTCTAAAGTAAGATATGAAATAATAGAGCAAATTCACTGTGTCAAACCGAATAGCATATTTCATCTAACAACATAGTGCTCCTAAAATCTATTCATAGCAGATAGAAGACAAGAGAAAATTGGCTCTCAAAAGTGACAGGGGAGAATTGTATCTCCTGGATAAGGAAAAGATTTGCTAAGCAGATTATTTTTGCTCCCATCAGTACAGAATGAAGCATATTTCTGTGTGCATGTTTCTCTTTTATGTCATTTCCCAGAATCATTAGGACCACAGCCAATCAGAACTGGCATCATGGCTCTGTCCGACCCTTAATTGCCATTTCAGAAAATGCAGATAATTCCAGTGGTGCTCATTTTCGCCCCATAGGTATCTCCATTGCTTTCTTGATGAAACATAGAAGTAGAAGCTATGGTTTTCATTCTAGTTAGCAACTCTGCCAAGAACTTTAAACGTGTGAAAACATCAGACCCTGGAACCATCTCAGAGACTCTGCCTCTGTGTCTTTTGTTTTCTCACGTGACTTTCTTCACCCTTTCTGAACCTACCTGATTGTGTCAATGTTGATTTATTTTGTATAACACATGGTACAGCTGGAGTAATTCCTTTAGTCGCTGTCATACTAAGTGAGTGATAGCTGCCCTTTTATCCCTAATTCTGTATCCTTTTTCACCTGGTCTATAACACAGGACTTACACATTATAACTACTCTTTGATTTCAAGCTAGGCTCAGTCAGTCACAGGTACTTACAATGTGTATCTACTTCTCTTCTTTATCCTTGGGGATCATGAGGACTTTCTACTGATACTAACCTCTAAATTGATTCACTATGAGCCATTCAGCTTTCTAGCTATTTTATCCAATGTAACCACTGCTCTGTATTAAAACCTATCCATAAAATATCTAAAATTGCTTCTCTTTCCTGGATGGATCTTAGCTGGATAAAATCATATTAATCTGTCTCTTGCAAGTACCATATTCCGAGATGCTAAATCAGAAAGTTGGCAAAGATGAATCTTGGGCTTTGGGACTAAAAAAATCATTGAAACTTGCTTTTATAATATTTCCAACAATAAGATATATAGTTTTTTCCATGATAAGTACACTTTAGTGTAAGTGATTTTAATCTCTTTTGGGTAAATATGCTTGAACCAAACCATATTGAATAAAAGGTCTTTTTATAAACTCATAAAATAGTTTAATTCATTGATGAATAATGAGGATATAAAAAGGAATGTTCATCTTATTTGAGGAAAGAGAAAATATTCAACTTTAATATTATTTATGAGACTTAAGAAGAATGACCTTGATATTAATTTAGCTAGTTGTTCTCAGGTAGTAACTTCTTAAGTTTAAGGAAGGTATTTGGAAGTTTTAAAATTCCAAAATTTCCCCATAGTACTACTTCCTGTGTGCTGACATTTTTAACGCAGGGTATATGTAGGGTCAAATAAAATAAGTCAGTTCTTAAGATTTGGTGATACAGATAATTATTTTCTTGGTGGTGCTACCTGAACCAGGATAATCCATTGATATTTAATATACCTCAACTTAATAGAGCTGGTAAAGAAATCATTCATTTAAACACTTGCTAAGTGGTCACACATAAGGAAGTCATTGTTGTGTCTATGACAATCTTCATGTTTAGTAGTGATGTGGGAGAGAAAGAAAAAGTATGATGAGTTTGAGCCTACCAGACTATAAAATTATTATAATCACATGTTGAATACATCGAATTCACTCTTTTAAAGAAAATTTAAGCAAAATTCAACAAACAAAAAATTATAATCTACTTTAAGATGTTTGTTTTGAATTAACAACTTAGAAAATATGTTAATAAATTTCATTAACTATAAGATGAGACAACTGAAAACAATTGTTTCTTGACGTTCACTTTACATACTTAATTTAGAATAAAAGAAGAACCATTTACACAAAGTACTATTGCCATCATTTTATGGGAGCACAAATTGACACCAGAGAGGTTTGTTGATTGCCCAAGCCACATATCTCCTAACAGGCAATGCCAGGGTTTGGTCTTAGATCAACTGCGTAAAAGTCCATACTCTTGTTCAATAAAAGTTGGTCTTTCCTGTCCAAAAATACCACAATGTCCACTGTACGTTTTATGAAGAGAAAATCAATTCTACACTATTAAATGAGCAGCGTCTAAGTTCTGTAGGAGCAAAGTTTTAAATTTTATGGAGAAAGCAGTTTGTTGAAAAGTAAAAGGTGTTTGGAATCCATTTAGCTTCTCAGATAGCTCATCTGATTGATCAAAACACTTGAAGTGGTTTCGTTTGGTGATCAAGAACTTTAGTGCCTATTTCTGAACTCATCGCTGTTGTGAATGAGGACCAAATAGTCATTAAAAATGAAATTCAAGTAGTTGAGCTATAGAAATCTGTTTCCACTCCTCTCTGGTGGAAAATGTTTGATGTATTAAGCAAAGGATATGCCAGTAGCTCTGTGCCCACTGTGCAGCAAAGGCTGGCATGCCAGAAGAGAAAGTAACCAGCAAGCCAGGAAATCATTCTTCCATGAGATTCACTATGCATTGTCTTTTTTCAATAAACCTCATTTCAAGAAGTTTACATTGCCTATTTGTTTCAAGTGCTTTCTATCAATGCCTGCCTATACATACCAATAGCAAACATTTTGATAATATTGATGGTACATTAATTTCATTAAAGGCAAAAATCTGATTTAATGAATAATTGTGAAAATGACTTAAAAGCAGGGAATAGGAGTGAATTATTGAACATATTATTAG
Source organism: Microtus obscurus (assembly GCA_963919715.1). Taxonomy (NCBI): domain Eukaryota; kingdom Metazoa; phylum Chordata; class Mammalia; order Rodentia; family Cricetidae; genus Microtus; species Microtus obscurus. The sequence continues at coordinate 502,669 of CAWTZC010001756.1, read as the reverse complement.
TGTGTGAGAGGAAAAAGGAGAGAGAGAAAGACACACACACACAGAGGGAGAGAGAGAAAGTGAAAGTGGGAGAGAGTGCTCAATCTTTGGTCTCTGCTAAGAATTATTCTTATCACACTGAGTTGATCTGGGATGGAAATAGAATTAACAAACCACAACCGTTAGAAACAAAGGAGTGATGCCTAGTTGTAAATGTCCCTGATCATTAGGATTTCTTTAAATACACTTTTCTAAGAACAACATGACAGGTAAGGAGAATTGCTGTATAAGAATGGTTCTTATTCCTAAAACCACACCTGTTACTTCATAAGGACAGACTACTCATTAAATAAACTGACACAGGAAGGAGCTTAGTAAACATAGAAACACAGAATTCCCCAGACATACCCAAAGCAAAAGGAAGAAGCCATGGAAAGGACCTCTAACTTTCCCCAAACACTTTTTCAGGGTTTAAATCACATTCAGCATTTTATAGTATTACAGCCTGGAAGTTTGAATTGTTTTTTACATGAATGGTATTGACCTGAATTATTTTTACATTAATGATGAGATTTGGCTCAAAGATGAAAACTCTGTGACCACACAAATGCTTGAAGTCAATTATTTTCTATCATTACAGCACTGAATTCGTATCCTGGGAGAATTGAAATTCAGATATTTAAAGCTGGCTGTTCTCTAAAATTAATAAAGTTATCTAGCACATGATTGTTCTCAGCTACTTCAAATTAAATAGTATAAGTATCAGGTTTGTCAAAATGAAAAACAAAACTTAAATCCTGTAAATTACTTGAAAACATATGGCAAAACTTAGCATTTCAATTTTTATTACAAGAGTAAAAATGACAAAAAAATGTGAACAGTTCTATAGAAAAAGGGATAAAAATGTAGGCAGACCTTACATTGCAAGGATCAATGATCATATTAAAATGTTCAAATGTAAGTAGTTCAAAATATTGCATTTAAGGTTACTAAAGGCTTTGGAGAATGGTTGTTTCACTAAATGCTCTCAGAAACACAAGATTATTTACCAACATAAACAAAGATATTAAAACCATGAATGTTTTAAAGTGGCTGAATACTATAAATAATACTAACTGATGAAGTCAACAACTTGAAAATGATTATATAATGAAAAAAATTACACAATAAAGACCTATGACGTATCAAAACTTACAGTAACCTGCTATAAATCTGTAATGCGGAATAAAAATATAAAATGCTCTGTGTGATATACCAATGAGTGGAACCAAATTACTTACTTTTTTATCTTTTTAAGATAAAGCATTTATGACGGAGTTAATACTTTTGTCCTTGTGCTGCACTATGCTTGCATTAATATTTGAATAATCAAAAAGCTATGGCAAAACTATTAATTTAAAATAAGCAGATGCAATGAGTTTGTGTAATATATGCCACAAAAAAGTTTATTTTTCTAGAGTTGGTAAAGTGTCTTTACTATTAGAAGTATCTTTAGTTGTTCCTTTCTTTAATATCAATGGGAGCTGTAGTTATCAGCCATTAAAGGAAATAATTCTCTAAAAGAGTTCAGAGTGGGAGTTGGAAGTAATTAGCTATTTTATAATACCTACCTAATTATTAGCCTAAGTTTTATTTTAATGTCTAAAAATATACAAATATTTTAAGAAAAATTGGCAAGAATCACCAGTAATTAATAATAATAATTCTTATTTTTATTGAGATGTCTAAATTCAGCTAGGATATTCTCAGTTTGAGGCTTTAACATAACTATAAATGTGCTGGCATCTGTTGTCTCTTAATGTCTGTATAGCACTTGATCATGACCTGGATTTCATTGTCTCAAATGAGAAGTCAGGTGTAATTCCTTTGCAGCTCTTAATATTCTTTCTTTACAATGTATGTTTAGTGTTTGATTATTATGTGGCAGGACTTTATTTTTGGATCCAGTCTATTTGGTGTTCTGTAATCTTCTTGTGTCTTCATAGACATATCTTTTTTTAGGTTGGGAAAGTTTCTTCTATGAATTTGTTAAGTATATTTTCTGTGCTTTTGAGTTGAACTTCTTCTATACCTATTATTTTTAGATTTTACCTTTTCATGGTGCTCCATATTTCCTGGATATTTTGGGTTAAGCTTTTGTTAGATTTAATGTTTTCTTTAACTGGTGAATCTATTTCCTCTATTGTATCTTCAGTGCTTGAGATTCTCTCTTCTATCTCTTGCACTCTGTTTTTCATGTTTGTGTTTGTGGTTCCTGATAATTTTCTTACGATTTCTGTTTCTATAATTTCCTTGGATTCCTTTCTTTATTGTCTCTACTTCAGTTTTCAAGTCCTGAATAGTTTCTTTCATATGTTTGATTTCTTTTTCTTGGTTTTCTTTAAGTGATTTGCTGATATCTTCCAAATTTTTGTTTGTCTTTTCCTCCATTTCTTTAAGGGAATTTCTCATTTCCTCTTTAATCATTTCAAACCTTCTCTTGGCGTTATTTTTAGGTCATTTTCTTCTGCACCATCTATATTTGATTGTTCAGGTCTTGCTGTTGTAGGATCTTTAGGTTTTACTGGTGTTGTGTTGCTCTTTGTGGTGTAGTGTGTTATCTTACCTATTCTATTCATCTTTTCCTCTAATAAGTATGGTTGGGGATGTCTGAGATTCTGTTGAATAATCTTCTAGGTGCCATGAATCCAAAGCTTAGACAGTTGTTCCTTGTGGTATAGTCAGTGCTAGAGTTCTAGCTATTCCATTGGTTACTCTGTGTTCCAGGAGATAACTCAGTGCTCCTCTGTTTTGTTCTGCTCCCTTGGAATTTGCTATCTCAGGCCTAGGTTACTGGCTTTCACCTGTTTCTGTAAATCCTGGTCTCGATTCCCTCCTTCAGAAGTTCCTGGCTTGGAGTTGGTCCTGCAAAGGTTTCTGGCTCCAGTCTACTGCCTCTGATTTCCCAGGTGCAGGTGCACCCAGAACCGCAGATGTCCTGGCTCAGGCCTACCCTTCTGAGGTCCCAGACTCACATCTGGCCCCACATAGCTCTCTGGTTCCTGAATACTCCCTCGGAGGTCCCAGATTTACATCCAGACTGGCAGAGGTCCTGTCTTAGGTCTAGTTTCTGGGAGATTCGAGACTCATGACCAGATCCACAGGGGTCCTGGCTTAGGTCTACTCCCTGGAAGGTCCCAGATTCATATCCTGACCCTCAACAGTCTGTGGTTCTGGCTCACTAACTCAGTGGTTACTACCCTATATCTGTTTTGATGGAGATTGCTAACTCTAGGACATCATTTTAATTTTTTTTAAATTTATTTATTTATTTAAGATTTCTGTCTTTTCCCCACTGCAGCCTCCCATTTCCCTCCCCCTCCCCCAGTCAAGTCCCCCTCCCTCTTCAGCCCAAAGAACTATCAGGGTTCCCTGCCCTGTGGGAAGTCCATGGACCACCCACCTCCATCCAGGTCTATTAAGGTGAGCATCCAAACTGCCTAGGCTCCCACAAAGCCAATACGTGCAGTAGGATCAAAAACCCATTGCCATTGTTCTAGAGATCTCAGTAGTCCTCATTGTCTCTACGTTTTTTCCCAAGACGGTTTTAATCCAGGTTTTTTCAGACCCAGGCCAGCTGGCCTTGGTGAGTTCCCGACAGAACATCCCCACTGTCACAGTGTGAGGGTGCACCCCTCGCGGTCCTGAGCTCCCTGCTCATGCTCTCTCTCCTTCTGCTCCTGACTTGGACCTTGAGCTTTCAGTATGGTGCTCCAATGTGGGTCTCTGTCTCTGTCTCCTTTCATCGCCTGATGAAGGTTAATATTCAGGAGGATGCCTATATGTTTTCTTTGGGTTCTCCTTCTTATTTAGCTTCTCTAAGATCACGTATTAGAGGCTCAATGTGCTTTGTTTATGTCTAGAAACCAAATATGAGTGAGTACATCCCATGTTCCTCTTTTTGGGTCTGGCTTACCTCACTCAGGATAGTGTTCTCTATATCCATCCATTTGCCTGCAAACTTCAAGAAGTCCTTGTTTTTTATTGCTGAGTAGTACTCTAATATGTATATATTCCATACTTTCTTCATCCATTCTTCAATTGAAGGGCATCTAGGTTGTTTCCAGGTTCTGGCTATTACAAACAGTGCTGCTATGAACATAGTAGAGCATATACTTTTGTTGTATGATAAGGCCTCTCTTGGGTATATTCCCAAGAGTGGTATTGCTGGATCCAGGGGTAGGTTGATCCCGAATTTCCTGAGAAACCTCCACACTGCTTTCCAAAGTGGTTGCACAAGTTTGCATTCCCACCAGCAATGGATGAGTGTACCCCTTTCTCCACACCCTCTCCAGCAAAGGCTATCATTGGTGTTTTTTATTTTCACCATTCTGACAGGTGTAAGATGGTATCTTAAAGTTGTATTGATTTGCATTTCCCTGATTGCTAAGGAAGTTGAGCATGACCTTAGGTGTCTTTTGGCCATTTGAACTTCTTCTGTTGAGAGATCTCTGTTCAGCTCAGTGCCCCATTTTATAAATGGGTTGATTAGCCTTTTACGGTCTAGTTTCTTGAGTTCTTTATATATTTTGGAGATCAGACCTTTCTCAGTTGCGGGGTTAGTGAAGATCTTCTCCCAGTCAGTGGGTTGCCTTTTTGTCTTAGCGACAGTGTCCTTTGCTTTACAGAAGCTTCTCAGTCTCAGTAGGTCCCATTTATTCAATGAGGCCCTTATTGTCTGTGCTGCTGGGGTTATATGTAGGAAGTGGTCTCCTGTGCCCACTTGTTTTAGAGTACTTCCCACTTTCTCCTCTATCAGGTTCAGTGTGTTCGGACTGATATTGAGGTCTTTAATCCACTTGGACTTGAGTTTTGTGCATGGTGATAGATATGGATCTATTTTCATTCTTCTACAGATTGACATCCAGTTTTGCCAGCACAATTTGTTGAAGATGCTCTCTTTTTTCCATTGTATACTTTTAGCTCCTTTATCAAAAATCAGGTGCTCATAGGTTTGTGGGTTAAAGTCAGGGTCTTCTATTCGATTCCATTGGTCGACTTCTCTGTTTTTATGCCAATACCAAGCTGTTTTCAATACTGTAGCTCTGTAATAGAGTTTGAAGTCAGGGATGGTAATGCCTCTAGACGTTCCTTTATTGTATAAGATTGTTTTGGCTATCCTGGGTTTTTTGTAGTATTGGTTGTTACCTTTCTGTAAAATATTGCTGCCCCTTTTTGCGGGGAGAGGGAGGTTTCAAGAGAGGGTTTTGCTGTAGAATTGGAGCTTATCCTGGAACTAGCTCTTGTATACCAGGCTGGCCTATAACTCACAGAGATCCAACTGCCTCTGCCTCCTGAGTGCTGGGATTAATGGCATGTACCACCAGTGCCTAAGAAATTGCTATCTTTTTATTTGTAAAAAAAAAAATGTTAACGGGTATATCTAAATACTCGAGCATGTGCATGCGTATGAGCATAAATGCACACCTACACACATACATACACACAAACACAATCACACAATTGATTTTCTCTGAGGAAATATGGTAAATTAGCTTCCTGTTTATAATATTGGAGTCTTTGCATTATCAAATGTTTAGCTGTCTTTGAGTATTTCAGAGTATGTAAGTTTGAATTTGATTCAAAGCCTATGTATAAAAGGAACTCCACTTTTGTTTATCTAGCATTATCTGAAGATATTATCTATCACATTCAGCTTACATGTGAATTGCCCTTTGTCCATGGTGTCACATGACACAACGGGAAGCAGAAATCTTTCAGGGCGGTTCTGACACCAAGGAGCTTGACGTCCGCCAGCATTAGCGCTGATTGACCTATGGGGAAAGTATAGTGAGACCACTCAGACTGTGCTGGAGGAAAGACTGGAGTAAAACTAACACTTTGATTAATGCTTTAGTGTTGGAACAAAATGGTAAGTTAATAAAGTTTGCAGGGATAAACATTTTGACAGGCAGAAGAGAATAATGAGCATGTAATGTAAAACAATGTGGATAGTTCAGTGGATTTAAACGATATTATGTTTCTGGCACAAAGTATATGAAATATCACATGGTGAGAATTAAGGCGCTGGAAGTTGATACAGATCAGCATCCTTCTCTGAAAATTTTGGATTTTATTCTGCAGACAGTTGGGTTGAAAGACTCAAGTATATCATGAATAAAGCAATATCATGAATAATCATGGTTCATAGATCACAGTACTCTGTCACTGCAGACAAAGACACAGAGAAACTAAACTTTGCTAAGAGTAAAATTTCTAGAAATAGGATGAGTATATTGTTACCTTCAACTTATGATTACTATACAAACTAAAATTATTAACAACAAAATACCAAAAGCAATGCTGATGCACAGATAGACCCAGAATTTCTAATTCTATTCCCAGGTAAATAGCATTAACAAGTTAGCATGGATAAATTCAAGTTTAATCAAATATGAGAGTTCATGTTTCAGGGATAGCAAAGGACATACTTTGCTATAAAGCAATAAAAATTTAAAAGAAGAAAAATAAATTTCTTGACCATAACATAGTAAGAAAACAATGTTATATAAAATTAAACTTTGAATACCAGTAAAACATTTTTCTTAAAAGAAAATGAAACTAGGATTGTGATTTGTAGGCTGGTTTTCTTTGCTTTATGTTTAAAAACCACTTATGATTGAGTACTTATGATAATTGTCCTCCTGGGTCTGGGTTACCTCCCTCAAAATAATGTTTTCTAGATCCATCCATTTGCCTACAAATTTTAAGATGTCATTAATTTTTCTGTTAGAACTCCATTGTGTAAATGTCCCACATTTTCATTTTACATTCTTCTGTTAAGGGGCATTTAGGTTATTTCCAGATTCTGGCTATGACAAACAATGCTGTTATGAACATAGTTGAGCACATGTCCTTGTGGCACAATTGAGCATACTTTGAGTATATACCCAAAAGTGGTATTACTAGGTCTTGAAGAAGGTTGTTTTCTAATTTTCAGAGAAATCGCCACCCTGACATCCAAAGAGGATGTACCAGTTTTTATTTACACCAGCAATGAAGGAATGTTCCCTATACTCCATAACCTCTCCAGCTTAAGGTGTCATTGGTGTTTTTGATCTTGGCCATTCTTACAGATGCAAGATGGAATCTCAGAGTTGTTTTGATTTGTATTTCTCTGATGACTAAGGATGTTGAACATTTCCTTAAGTGTCTTTCAGCTATTTTAGACTCCTTTGTTGAGAGTTCTCTATTTAGGTCTGTAACCTAGACAATAATGAGGACCCTAAGAGAGACATACATGAGTCTAATCTACAGGCAAAGTAGAAAAAGAGAAGATTTCCTGAGTAAATTGGGAGCATGGGGACAATGGGAGAGGGTTGAAGGGGAGGGGAGAAAAAGGGAAGGGAGGAGAGAAAAATGTAGAGCTCAATAAAATGAATATAAAAATGAAACTAAATTGCAAAAGGTCAAGTAAGAAAAGGTGGAAATGTGAGGGGTAAGGTATTTAGTTAAAACCTTAAATAGTAAATTTAATTGTTTTTATCTTTAAAGACAGTTAACAGCTATGTCATATTCTAATTTATCTTAAAATTATAAAACTAATTTTCCATTTACTATATAGTTAAGGTTAATTGCTGAAAATTAATACTATATTTAATTTTAAAAGAACATTTCATTCTTAAAACCTTTTTATTTTAATTCTACCCACCAACTAGTTCCTTCTTGTGGTTGAATTAATTTTAAAGTAATAAAAGCTCTTATTCTTTCCTCTATGTTCAAATTATAAGACATGATCAACACAGGAAGTCAAAATTTTCTATCAAAACAATAACATAAAAAGTCTTAAGCATTAAGAGCAGGATTAACCTTATGCTGCATATTTATTAATATAAAACATTTAATTGTATTCCTCCAGTTTTAAACAGGTGTTCTATTGACAAATTGTTAAATCTACCTATATCTGTTTATAATTATTACCATACATATACTTTTAATAGGGCAACCCAAAATGAAGTCAGTGATATCTTTGTAGACCTTTGGACTCATATTGCTTTGTTTGGACTCCTCCTCCTCCTTCTTTGTCTTTTGTTTGTATCTTTAGATTTATGTTATGTGTTTTTTGTGTATTTGTGTGTTTCTTGGTCTTCTTTTTGCTTTGTTTGTGTTTTATGTTTGCTTATGGGGGGGGCTTGGGAGAGGGGTGAGTAGGAAAACGGGAAGAATCCGCAAGGAGTTTGGAAAGGTTAAAAGCTTGATTAAAATATCCTGTATGCTCTTCAGCCAGGAAAGCAGAAGGTCTCTACCTGGAGACCTTCACTTCTCCCTCCCTCACTTCTTGCAGATCCAGTCATCCAGGACAGCTGACCACCTGCTACAACCTCTCTTTACTTGCACCGCATTTTCTGTGGTCAAATAGATCTTCCCCTCCTAATATCCTCTCCCATTTCATTGTTTTAGGTAACCCCAATTTCAGTGGGAATTCCCTGGGGGTCCACTTTTGTAATAAATTCCACAAAGAGAAGTCACACCATGCAATGGGACTCACATGGAAGGTTTATTGGGAGAGGAGAAAGAAAGGGGCAGAGAAGGGACCAGAGAGGGGGCTGAGAAGTGGGCAGAGAAAGTGGCAGAGCGGGGGCACACTGGTCCCTGGGGAGAAGAGTGGCAGTAGAGGAAAAGGGGGAGGGGAAGGTAAAAGAGAAAGAAGAGAAGAGAAGAGAAGAGAAGAGAAGAGAAGAGAAGAGAAGAGAAGAGAAGAGAAGAGAAGAGAAGAGAAGAGAAGAGAAGAGAAGAGGTGGGCATGTCCACCTTTTAAAAGGGAAACTAAGGAATTTGTACAGGGGTGCACTTAGTGGCTGCAGCTGAGAACTTATCCTGTCAGGACCCCAAGGGCAGGCCAGTACAGATGTTTGAATGCTAACACCCATAAGTCAGAAAAGCCTGGGAAGCACGTAGGCTAAAGGCAGATCTTCACCTCTCCCTCGACTCTCCAAATCTAATTCCACAGTCTCATCCTTTGCTTCATAGCAGAGCATCTGTGCCCTCCCTGGCCCCATCTCCAGAAGCTCACATAGCTGCGGCATAAGACAATGACCTTAAAATAGCCTTTATGAATATGTTAGGGATTCTTAAAGAGGAAGAAAATAAAGCCATTTAAGAAATCTATGAAAACGGAAGCAAACAGTAGAAGAAAATAGATAAAACAATCCAATTACTAAAAACATAAAGAGAATCAATAAAGGAATCCCAAACTGAGGTAAAAATAGAAATGAAAAATTTAGGAACTCCAACAGGGATTTCAGAAGTAAGCATCAGCAGAATATAAGAGATGGAAAAGAGAATCTCAGACATTTGTTTTAAACAACTTAACAGTATTGTTTATGATACATGTTATTTATTTGATAATAGAAATTATTGTTTCACCTAACTTTATACACAGGATATCCTAACTGGCAAATTAATTTGTTCTCAATTCTATTTTCACAATTTTAATAACATACCTAAGAACTACAACTTATGAATTTTGCTGTTTTTCCCAAAATGTTTGCTTAGTTCCTCTTTTATTTGACTATACCAGGAATTCTTTAAAGAAAGAGTGTAGTACAGGAAAAGTTTTTTTACCCTTTTCAATAATAAACAAACCAAAAAAGGGACAACATTCTTTCCAGTGGATTAGAAAATTCTCCTCTTGTCTGAGAAATGCTTCTCTGGAGTATGTGAAATACAGTCAGATTTCAGTTGGTGTGGCTTTACATCTATATGTTAACTAAGTACTTCGGCCTGCAACCTCTGACAGCTCTGTGTATGTGTTCTGAGAAGAATTAGAGAAAGCTGAAGCTGATTCAGAAGCTGACCACAGAAGGCATTCTCTCCTCAAACCTCTTTAAATGTACATATCTGATGAACAGTTACTAGTTCTGAGAGAGAAATCAATTCTATAAAAGCTCCATACTTTATTAGAATTATATGTCAGAATTAAATATATTACAACTCCTGAGAATACTTTGTCTGTAGAAAAAAAAACAAGCAAGCATAAAACAAACACCTGTTTGATAAGCCTGGGACTCAAGTGCTATAAGAAACGTATATGATAATTCGTACCATTAAATGTAAAGGGCCTCCTCTGTGCTCTTCAATTTGGCAATTCATACATCCTTATACAAACTAAGGGATTATATTTTTGTTATAAGTGTCTTTAAAATGTTTTTCTCTACAGCTTCCCCAAGGAAATAGTCTCTATTCTCTCTTCAGTGTGACTATTCATGTGGCTCTTTCCTCCTCTCTCTTAAAAGTGTGTTGCTTTTATTTCAATCTTTTGCGGGTACTTTGGCAGTTAATCTAAATTACTAGTGTCTTTCCCTTGCAATACAAACACTTAAAAAGTATCTTTTCATTTTCCTGAGCATGCCCACACAATCTTTCTTTGTACATTGTACTTCAGAGATAATGCTTTATTCTCCACCCAACGTCTGAGACACAAAAAGGTACCAATTTAGCTGTGTATTGTTATTTGCTTTACCTCATAGGATGTCAAGAAATTTTAACTACAGACAATAAAGACTGAATGGGAAATGTTAAGATTATTAAAGCAAATACTTCTATCTCACCTTTTACTATAATTTTTGTTTATGCTTTGGCAACTGCATACATATGTTTATGATCATATTCGCCTCCCCCATTTCTGACCTCTAGCATCTCCTGTATTGTTCCCCAACATGTCTTCCTCTTTATTCCTGAATGTGAGGCCATGCAAACGAAAGTAGGTACCTTATTGGTGATTCTAACATGCTGTCACTGGGACATGCCAGCGCTGTGGCACTCATGAACTTGTTTCGTATCTGAGACAGGTCTTGAACTTTTGATCCTCTTGCATCAGGATTATGAATGTCTAGGATTCTTTAATGTCGTTAAAAAATTAGCATGCATTTGAGGATTTGAAAACAGCGTGACATCTCCATTGGTATGGGGAGGACCCACAGTTGCAGAATATTTATATGTTTTCTTAGTTTTAAAATCACATTTCTGTGTACTTCAGAGAGTTTGATGTTTAAAGAAAATATAATATTTGGTACATAGCAGGCACTTATTAGCTATGTTTCTTGCCTTTTTCTTTTGCTCCTTTTTATGTATATGGAATAAATTGCCAATACCTCTGGGAGGAAAATATATAAAAATGAATTCTAGAGCTGGAAACGTATTTTATAAACACATTTTGACTCTAGAAACTCCCATCTTAAGAACTGTAGTGTTGAACCTTTTCCTTTTTTTTTTAAATCCAAGCCTCTCACAAGCTCATGCTTCAGCCTGCCTTCTCCCTTCCCAATGCAATGTTCTGCTAGATCCGTTTACTCATAGTTGAAAATGACTCATGAGATTGAATGCTCCCTGGGACATTTGCATTTTAACAGAGCTCAAAATTGTAGAGTGCATGCAGGCTCCTTAGCTGCAGAATGGGGGAAGCCATAACGATCAGGGGATGGGAATTGTTTTTCTCTTTTAAATCCAGACTCTCCACAGGCATCACTAATTTAAAAACCTCATACACCTCTTGCCTTTCATACTTTCCCCATATGAATGAGCCTGTGCACTTTTCACATGTCTCTATGAGCCATGCAATGAAGCTTTCGACTAATTTTGGAATTAAGCGTCACAAAGGGACGGTTGTCACAGGAAAGCACTTTCCGTCACGGTCCGGAATCATTCATGCATCTTCAGTGAAGCTAAAAGGTTTAAAATTCTCGGTGACTTTAACCTCTGATTCATCTCACTTCAATATATTCTATCCTATATTCTAATTTATCTGAAGATCTCGTCATACATTTCCCCCAGTCTTTAGCATTTAAGTCTGCCATCTGCTTAATTTGTTTTACTGTGCAGGATTTAGCTGGAAACATAGTGAAAAGAAAGCACTTACGCTTAGTAGCTTTCATTTCACAAGTCAGGAGAAAACAAGGTTTTTAAAACCAGCACAGAGCTGAACACCGTTAAAAGCAAATAGCAGAAGAGGTGGGTCAGAAGCAACACTTGCCTTAATGTGCTAAAGACAGAATTCTTTTTGATTTTTTTTTTTGCATGTTTGGTATATGAGATGGAAGGAAGAAAAAGCAGGTAGAATAGGGAATGATGATAATTATAGTCTTCTTCAAATAGATGTAATATAACATGGTTGTGTAAAACTGACCAGCGCTCACCTATGTGTCTGTGTACTGGGCCCTTCTGTATGCAGATAATGTACTCCTTTGTGAAATGTGAATTACAAAGTGTCATGGGTTCTTCCTACTGCAGACACCATTCCCCCTGTCTCCAGGCACATTGTCGTCCTTTACTGTGGTCTTGGATGCCTTTTTGAGTCAATCCGTTTTACAGTGTTTTTCTTATCTCTGCTGTGAACAAATATTACTAACAAGTGTTTGGCTACCTGGGTCCTTTGTGCTGGCTACTGTGCATTACAGCTCATCTTTTAATTGTTCTGTGATAAAGAACAAATAAACACTTTGTACTTCATGATTTTCATGTTTAAAGTAATGATTACTACAGTTCCCAGTAAGTACATATAAGATACTCAAAATAGTTTCTGGAATAAACTAAGTATTTTAGAGCTTTAAACTTTACTCTCTTTTGTCTAAGAAATCACTGAGGTCAATTTTTCCTATTTCTTTCTATTGTTATTCTTTTATATACTGAATTTTTATTTTTTGAATTAAAGTCATTTGTTCTAGTAACTAAAAATATATGGGTGTGGTGATCAGGAGAGAATAGCTAAGAAAACAAACATTTTAGATGTCTAGTCCTGAATTCTAGCTTTAGTGCTATGGCATGCAGGGAAATAGAGAAGACCTAGGGAGTGGAGTGTTGACCTCCTAAAACACTTAGACTGAATCAGATTGCTACCCAGGGAAGACCCTTCCACCACAAATAGCATGGGATCTGAAATAGTTCCTAATTTTTGTGTAGAGGTATAAAAACAGATGTCAGTGCGAATTCAGTACTGGAGAAGTACTTGCTGTTCCCTCAAAGGCTGATAAGTCAGTGTCTCATTCAGCTGCTGTCCTCAGTTCCAACACCATGACATTAAATGACATAACTCACTCTTGCTTAGCTTAGATATTGCTCTGAATAGGTGGACAATCTGTAGCTACATGATAAATCTAAACAGTCCCCCAAAAAACCACGTCCAAATTAAGCTTGCAGACTAAATTATGCATGTGATAAACATTTTCATATGAGAGGAGAGGAAAGTGAACATCCTAAGCAAAGACCAAAGTTTGAGGACAATTGGGTCAGTTTCTTGATCAACTTCTTCCCATGTGGTATCTAATGTACTTCAGAGCAGTTGCAAAGATCATTGGAAAGACTTTCTGGAGAAACATTATTTAATAAACAACTTCCTATTGGCATAGGGATTGTTTTATGGATGGAAACATAGCCAGAGCTGACATTTCTATGACAAATTAATACCTCTGAAACCTCAGCTGACTCTTGCCCTGACGGTTCTCTGCTTCCTCTCTGGGCTGGTAGCTCCCACCCAGCCTTGATGAGTCTCATCCTAAATGTGATTTTCATTTAGTAGTTTCTGTCTCCTAGCAATGTAATTTAGTGTATCTGCCTGGGGCGGTGAGGCCACTAATCACTCTCTTAAATCCAGGCTGAATTAGGTTACAGTATTCTTAATAAAAGTTACCTTCTCCTTTATTTATGGACAAGGAGTGGATAAGGAATGTATGGGTTTGACCTGGCTTTCCTAGAATTTGGGCATTGTCTTGAGCTTGAATTTAATGTATTAATTCTACAATTTGAAATATTGGGTTAAAATATTGCGGTCCTGAATTATGATAATTTTTGAAGCCTCTCCTTAAATTTACTGTCTGGGTGAGTGCCTCAGTCGTCATAGATTGATGTTGATCCTATGGAATGAAGCGTCCTCACGGTTTACGGCTTTTGGAATCTAATATGGTATTTGTTTATATGTCTACCTACCCTGTTTGTTTGTTTGGCTTTGGAGTCACTCATTTAGCATTTTCCTTTCATAAGGAATGCTTATAAATCATGGTCACTTAGATATATTGGATGTCACCTTAATATGGAGTAGTTTAAAGTTACCACATTGCTTTGAAATCATTTGAGACAAAGTTATCCATCCTTTTTTCTTTCCTTTCTTCCTTCCTTCTTTTCTTCCTTCCTCTCTCTCTTCTTCTTCTTTTTCTTCTTCTCCTTCTCCTCCTCCTCCTCTTCCTCCTTCTCTCCTTCTCTCCTCTCTTCTCTTCTCTTCTCTTCTCTTCTCTTCTCTTCTCTTCTCTTCTCTTCTCTTCTTCCTCTCTGTCTCTCTGTCTCTCTCTCTCTCCCTCTTCAAGAAACAGTCCAGGAGGCATTCTGCCTATTGTTTGTTTTCAGTTTTCAGTCTATCTTTAGCTTCCAGTGTTTTTCTTTGCCCATCTGAAATAATTGGGAACATCTGCATAGAACAGGTAAAAACATATATTTAGTGCTACAAAATGAAGGTTTAGAAACTTACCAGAGATGAATTACTTTCATTGTATTTCTTACCTTATTTCATCTGAATTAAAACCTGTGCTCGTCTGTTATACAATATTCTATAATCATGTAACATTTATTGTATTTTAACCATTTTAGATAAATATGTCAAAGGATAAATGCAAAGTAATTTGAGCAGTAAAATGGACACATGGATATAGATACAGAGAGAAACTAAGTTAAACAGAGCCAGATCACTTTTTCAAACCATGCCATAACTCTTTCTTAGCGTCTCTCCATCTGTTTCTCTCTGTTAGACCACATCCCCAGGGAATTATTGTCCTAAAGTGGTAAATTGCTTATACTGAAGTGTATATCATCTATCTATCTATCTATCTATCTATCTATCTATCTATCTATCTATCTATCTATCATCTATCTTCAGACCCTATTCAACATAAAACTGGTGTCACAGCCATGGCAAATTGTGGAGAGGTTCTAATTATAATTGCGTGTATGTCTTCCCTTAGTTATTGCTGTGTCAAGACCACAGTGTACTCTGGTGGGTCAGATTTGATAACAAGCTTGCCTGTGAGATTAGCGAGACCAGTCTGCTCTACTGCAAAACAAAGATGAATAAGGATTATTGTGAGTGATGAGGGAGCAGTTCTTTCAAAGATGGATAACAGAGAAGAGAAATGGTGATTAATATTAATGTGATAGGCGTCTGCCCTGGTGGGCAGAGCCAGCAGCATTATTATATCTTTCACTCTGGATGAAGTGGGGAAGAGTAAAGAGATGAAATGAAGTAAGAAGTATGAACGCTCTCCAGGGATAACCTGTTCCAAGCAATATTTCTGCTCTTCCTGGGGGCAGGGGAATACCTCCTTCTTAGGACATGCTTACTTATACCTTGGTTGTTCTCAGCGCAGCGATAGACGAGGATTTCCTTTTTCAGGATGGCAGTTTTCTCTTCTGCCATTAAGCAGTGATGTGGGAGTGTCCTATATCAATCTGTTGATTTCATTGGTTAAAATAAAGAAACTGCCTGAGCCCATTGATAGGCCAACCCTTAGGTGGAGTAGACAGAAGAGGATTCTGGGAAAGAGAAGCTGAGTGAGGAATCGCCATGATGCCCGCATTCCAGACAGACACAGGCTAGAATCTCCCCGGTAAGCACAACTTGGGGTGCTACACAGATTATCAGAAATGGGCTAGTCCAGGTGCAAGAGCTAGCCAATAAGAGGCTGGAACTGATGGGCCGGGCAGTGTTTAGATGAATATGGTTTGTGTGTTGTTATTTCGGGGCTTAAGCTAAGCCATGCGGGCGGCCAGGTGCGGGGGAACACAGCCGGCTGCTCCTCTTACTACAAAGCAGTTCTAGTAAAGTACGTGAAATGTGTACAGTTTGTAATGAGGAAAGTAGGGAGAATGCTGCCTCGAAGATGCCTAGCGTCCCTCCTGCACAGTAATTAGTGTGCAGGGAACATGGAGAAATGCTTTGCATAAGTCTATTTTTATAAGCTTAATTCCACTTTGTATTAAATACAGTGACTTCTGGTATGTTCCTAGTATTATCTTACAGCCCTTAATGACACTGCTTTTCAAAATGCTCTGCATATATCTATAATTTTGAATTATAAAACAGAGAAAATTGTAGGCAAGCACCGAATAAGACTGTTTCCAATGAATATTCCCTAGCAGATTTCAGTGGAGTACTTTCAATTCCGTCAGCGTGTATGAGTACATTGAGTTCGGAAATGAAGCAAATGGTTGAGAAGTGATTATATAAGCCAGCTGATTCTCCTGAATGTGGTGGGGAGTGTGCATGTGGGGGGCAAGCTGTCTCAAGGGCACGTAAAATATCTTACTTCCCACACATTTCCAGCTCTGACTGCGTCTTCCACAGGCTCCAGGAACACGTTCCAATCACGTGTTACTTTGAACTAAGAGGAAAACAAATATTACTTAATGACTCCGTGTTCTTAGGGGCTTTAAAATACACGTGTTCATGGGACCAATTTTATGTTCAATTTCTTGTGGATGCCAACACCTTCGTTTTCCCTTTGAATACTTGTATACCCTAAATTTGTGGAGAGTTAGAAAAGACGGGGATGTTCCTTGAACTTCCTTGAAATGGAATCAATATTATAAAATTATGACTATATATACACTTGTCCCTTAAGAGGGCTTATGCAATGATACACAATAGTCTGGATTGAATCCAGAGAAGGAGAAGAACCACTCATTTAGAAGAAATGTGTTCTGAAAACATGTTTATGTAATAAGTCAGTGAAGGTATTTGAGTCCCTACTCCTTGATGCATGGAACAACTATGGGAATTCCACACCTGGTTGCCTTCACTCCCTGTGCTTTGTAACGTTTCTGTATTTACAACAGAGTCGTCTGTTTAACCAAAGGATACATCCCATGTATAGTCCCACTCCTCTAGGAAAGGGGTACAAAATTCTTCAAAGAAATATATAATTGTGACAATCCCCCAAATTGTACAGCACCATGGAAGGAGGCGGCTGCTGCAAAGATTCTATCTCTCATCTTTCACAAATTTCCAGTGGCATTTCCTTTTGGTTGCAAGTGTAGGAACTGAGTTGGCTGACTGTCACATTTTCCCTTGTCCTCCAGTGAGGCTGGCAGCTCTGATTAGCTTCTCCTTAGAGTTGCCCAGAGCTGACTACATTAGAACGTTAGAGTGTTATACAATTTTTATTTCACTGTGTGGCTAGCATATGGTGTGTGATGCTAGGTGTGAAATGATTAAAATGTTAATGAACAGTTTATACTTGGGTTTACAAAGACCTCAGGCATTTAGAAAGTGGTGGTCTATGAAATACAGATGAATGAAAATGACCCCACGTATCTGTGCATTATAAACTCTGCAGATGTGGGTATTATATACTCAAATAATGAAATGAAAGCCAAATAGTGATGATGTTATGTGACATGTATTTGCTCATAATTTTGCTGAAATGAGAAAGTGACATGCAGAATTTGAGCGTGGCTTCATTATAGATGTGGGAAGATAAGGTATTTGGAAAGAAAATAATATGATATTATTGAAAGTGAAAGTAGCTCCTGTAGAATTTCCCTGAACGTTAGTACATTGATTCTTATGCATAAAATACAGCTTTGGTCAATGTTCACAATAGAATCTGATTCCTTTCCTGGGTAAGGAATCTGTAATCAAGGCACATAATACACAAGGTAATCTTATAATGTTCACAGCATCAGAAATGTCATCAAGTGTAAGCTGTACACTTCGTCTCATCTCTTATATAAACAACTTCTAAATGACTGATGCTTAATTCATATGGCACCAAGAAATATTTCCATTAATACATGAAAAAATGAATAAAAAGAAATGGTAAAATACAGACATGAATTTGGCACTTAGTAATTCTTTTCATTATAAGTTTTCTTTCACTGACAGGATTTTTTCTTACATACCTAAATGTAGACATGTTTATTTCCCCAGTGAACTATGGTCAACACTACCTGATTTTCTATTGCTTATTCATTTACCCAACTAATTCCTTATTATTTAACTGTTCCAATCTATACAATGGAGATAACCAATGGATATATGGTCTAATACATAGATTTCTAGCTCAACTCAGGCTATGACAGTGTTTTGTGCCCCTACCTTTATTTTAAAGTTTCTTTGTACAATATTACATATAGAAGTTTCTCTGAATGGTGAGTCATATCTCAGTCACTGCTAAATAGCAATCTATGTCTGTTAGTATGCTGGTCCCTTAAAGAACTTGTTCTAACTCATAAAATAGTGCCACTTGGACAAAATGAACATGACACAGCATCTGTTTTTAGTATAAGCTTCCAAGATTGAATATCTCATTTTCAGTTAACCTGGATCAACAATGTCTTTATCCAATGAAATAATTGTAGTCAAACATGTTTCAGTTGATCTAGAAGTGATATTAAAAGTAATTTCCATCACTGGGTATTTTGATGCCCAGTAAATGCTATTGATTTTTATGAATTCTTGCTCTCTTTCTTTCTCTTCCTCTCTCTCAGTATGTAAATATATGTTGTGTTGATTAGATATGTATATATGCATATAATAAATATATTATCTTACTTATGTAAATTAGTTATTTCATTTATATATTAATACTGAATGCATGTATTTTTTACTAATGCAAGAGGAGTATTTATGAATTTGATATTATGTTTAGTATTTGATGCACTGTCTCAAATGGGAGCTCATTGCTTTTCTCATTCATTGTTGAAATCTTATCTTTTTCTATTATTAAAATTTACTATGCAACATCTAATAGACTGGGTAGGGACAATAACTAAGAAAGAGATCTAGCAGCCAGGCAGTGGTGGTGCATGCCTTTAATCCCAGCACTCGGGAAGCAGAAGCAGGCGGAACTCTGTGAGTTCGAGGCCAGCCTGGTCTACAAGAGCTAGTTCCAGGAGAGGCTCCAAAGCTACAAAGAAATCCTGTCTAAAAAAACCAAAACAACATATGGGCAGAAACCCTGACTGCTCTTTGTACTGGAGAGGGAGGGGGAGGGGAGTGGGGCGTGGGGAGTGGGGGGATGGGGAGGGAAAAGGGAGGCAGCGAGGAGGCAGAAATTTTTAATTGAAAAAATTTATTAAAAAAAAACAAAACAAAAGAGACAGAGAAAGAGAGAGAGAGATCTTTGTTAGAAGAATGGCAGAAAAAAAATACCATTGTTTTCTTCTCTCAATGGCCTCACAACTAGTTGTGTTTCTCTGAGGTTGGACAGTCAGAGCAGTCCAAATTTAACCCTTTAAAAGTAAAGTATGCTAATGAAAGTATTTTTTAAATATATACTTGAAGATAACGCCAAATAAAAGGAAATATCCTAATCTCAATCATTCTCAATGTCAGCCACACATTCCTTCTCGTGTCTCAAATGTTTAAGAGTGAGAAAGAAAATTTTGTTCTCCCATACATTAATTCCTTAAAGATTTTAGTGTTTTCTGCATAGCACTGGTACATCCCCTCAGGTCCAGACAGAAGCTGTCTAGAAGAATGGTGTCAATTTCTGTAGTAGTGGGTGAGCTCAGGGACGTGCTTGAACCATTTCTAAATCTTCATTTTTGTTTTCTGGGTTTTGAAATATCATCCCAGGAATAAGCAGAAATAGGAAAATTAAGAAAAAGAAAAAAATGTAGAAGAATTGGAATTTAGAATTATAGTTGAGATAAGAGAATTAGAACTAAGAAATTATAGGCAGTTGGGACAGAATTAGAATATGAAGAAGGACACTAAAAAAGAAATCTCACTCTAGTTCAGAATTGAGTATAACAAAAGGTTATTTATTTAGGGGTAGACTCACAGATCACAATCCTCTGATGTAACAAGGAAGAGCCCACAGCCAGAAAAGAGGCAATACGTGTGCTTTACATCAGCATATATAGTATAAGAGCCCACACCAAAGTGGGCATGGAACTTAAAGGCTACTGGCAGTAGGAATTTCTACAGCAAGAATAGAGTACAAGGAAGAGAGAACAGTAAAGAGACATTCTGAAGAAAAATTGACTGTGAACTTATTGTTTCCCCTCAGATCCCCTTAATCAATTTTCATTCACTACCTGTAGAACCTTGATTGGACTCTGTAGCAGCCTGAAAGAGTGGTACCTCAAAAGGACCTTGGTATAAAAACCAGGAAATCTAAAATATGTATGGTGTTCTTACAACTATGAAAAGAAAAAGCTAATAAGAATTAAAATACTTTGTAAAGTTCAATTTTCTACAAAGTTTTTGAAGGCAGGTGACACGGCTCATCTGCTAAGAAAACTACTTACCACATTAGTCTAATGATATTAATTATATCCCTGGAACCCACATAAAAGTGGAAAGGGGAAAAACAATATCACTGAGATATGTATATCCCTACAAACAACAATAATAAACAAAATTTAAAAATTTAAAGGTTTTCAAGGTACAAACACTTTACATTTCTTTTACTCAAAATTATCATCAACATGTTAGATCAATCAACTACAACAAATAGGAGAATGCATGGTGGTAGATATGGCACTGGAGAAGTAGCTGAGAGCTCTATCCTGATCACTGTCATAAGCTCCCTTTTTGAGGTGACTTCTACCAGGCTTCTAGTCACAGCAGATTTATACATGCCCATCAGTCTGTCTCTCCTTGTGGCCTGCTGCATTCACTCACAGAACTGTGCCATCCCAGCCTGGAACGAGCTGGAACTATAGACGTGTCCCAAAGAAGACTTGAACAATTTCCTATTTCACCATCCTTCTCTACAGAGCACTCCTTCTGTCCAGAGCTTACAGAGAGATTGTCTTTAGGCAGCAATCATAATATGTCAATCTTCTGTTTAATCCCTTCTAATGATTTCTTACTGTGATTCTAATATAGTCCAAATCTCTTGCCCTTGCCTAGGAGGCCCTGTTTATCTATCTACTCTCTTTATACCCAAAGTCACCTTGAGTTATTATATATATTTAAGTATATCTATATCAATATATATTTAAAAATTGTTTGGAACTGAAATAGAATTATATCATGTTCCCCTTTGCTTTTTCACCTCCAGGACATTCCATGGATGCTCATTGCAATCCCTCTCATGCTTGTTCACAGCTTGTTGACAACCTCTGCTGTGGGGCAATGATCTGTTCCCTGGTGCTTGTGTTTTAAATAAACACTGATTGGCCAGTAGCCAGGCAGGAAGTATAGGCAGGGTGACCAGGCAGGAAGTAGAAGCAGGACAACAAGAATTCTGGGAAGAGGGAAATTTCAGTCTGCTGCCATGACTCAGCCTCAGAGGAAGCAAGATGTGACTGCCTCACCAAAAAAGGCACAGAAATGATGCCAGAAAGGTGACAGTTTTATGATTAAGCAAGTTGTATTTATCAGAATGGCTGAATTTGCATGCTGATATCCTGAATAAGCCTGAGACTTTTGTCTGTTTTCCTTGTTCTTTAGTTGGTTGCTTCTTCTGTACAAGTAGGAACAGTGATCTTTATTTAACGGAATTTAATAGAGTTATGAATACTAAATGAGCACTTTTTTTCTCAAGCAGTAAGCATGCAGTAAATGTTAAGAGAAATTATGAGAACATGTAGAATATTACGATTCCCTCCACCATCCAGCTGCAGTGATGTCGTGTGTACTTAGACAGAAATCAATACTGGGAAGCAGATGCTGGATGGTGCTCTCATTTTCAAATTAAATATTAGTCTTTTAAAATCACATGTAAACCTATAAGGAAGATAGTCAGATTAAGCTCTGTGAGAATGATGAGTTACTCCATCTAAATGCCAACTAGACCAAGAAAGAATGGAATCTGAATGAAGAGGATGCCAATGGCTTTGGATGAGTTATGGATTTAAGAAAAATCTAGAAATCTTTAGAGAAAATGTAGGTATGAGAGACCATTCAGAAGGAACATTGAAAACTAGACAGATGTATTTTTCTGTCTTTTTAATGACATAACTTTTAAAGCCAATATTTACATAATTATAAAACTACACCATGCTTGGGATTTTTTTTTTTTTTTGAGACAGGGTTTCTCTGTAACTTTGGTGCTTTTCCTGGAACTAACTTTTGTAGACCAAGCTAGTCTAGAACTCACAGAGATTTGTTTTCCTCTACCTCCCGAGTGCTGAGATTAAAGGCATATGCCACCATTGCCTGGCTTTTGCTTGGGAATTTTTAACTACATGTGAGAACTGCCTCTTTTCTTTGATTTATGAATTCTTTTTGTTGTTGTTGTTGTTTTTCGAGACAGGGTATCGCTGTAGCCATCAAGCCTGTCCTGGAACTAGCTCTTGTAGACCAGGCTGGCCTTGAACTCACAGGGATCCACTTGCCTCTGCCTCCTGAGTGCTGGGATTAAAGGCATGCACCACCACTGAATTCTTTTAATAGAACTTATTAGTTTTACTATAAAAGCTTAGGCTAGAATAAAAGAGAATGTGTTGATTTTTCCTAAAAAAAAATCAGAAAAAGTTCCTCAGTTATTTCATTAGAATAATTTTAGCTGGAATTTGATTTTTGTTGGAAAGCTGCTAAACACTCTGATTTGTTTTATATTTTATTCATTAAACAACCTCTAGGTTCTCTGGGCATAAGGGAGATCTCTGAATGAAATCAGTAATGTTTCTAGAACTATTAAATTCTAAAGTTCTGCTGGGCAGTGGTAACATATTTCTTCAATCCCAGCACTTAGGAGGCAAAACCAGGTGGATCTCTGAGAGTTCAAAGCCACCCTGGTCTACAGGGCTAGTTCCAGGACAGCTTGGGCTGTTACACAGAGAAACCCTGTCTTCAAAATCAAAATGTTCTAAGATTCTGCAGTATACTTAACTGTCTTGGTTTGCAGCCATGGGGAAGTAAAGTATTTGTTGTATTCAAAATAACCCCTGCTTGTAGCACTGTTTGACAAGTCTGGATTACTTTTCAACACACAGGCTTCTTAGCTGCTATGACTTATAGTGGAGAACAATCCTCTCTCAATCCTTTGAGGTGATGATAAGAACTCGTTCTATACTTAATTTGACTCATCTAACAGTTCCTCCCTAACCAACTATTAACTAATATGTCTGACCCTGGCGACAGTCTTAGTCATTGTCTCACTAAGCACAGTGGATGAAAGATAAGGTTTGTATCTCTAAAGGCCCCAGTTGGAACTCTGACACTTTACTTTCTCTGTGAATTTGAGCAATTAACCTCTTAGAATCTAATTTTTTCATTGCTAGTATATGAAAAATACCTTGTGGAGTTCTTGAGAGGATAAAAATAAGATTATGCTTTTAAGTGCCTAGTACATAATAATTATTCAATAATTGATAGTTGCTATTTGTAGCAAAGATTTATTTTCTAGTTTCTGTATTCTAGGCATGTGTTGCTTGTATTTCAAAAAAGAAAAAGAAATCAAGACATGCTTCTCTACAGTGAGATGACTGATGAGGAGGTCACATTAGTGAATTTCACAGAGGTAATCCTGGTACCGTTATTCCTGAGAGTAACTAGAATTTTATAGGGGAATATACCCACAGAACTCATTCATCCAACATATATGAACATTTAATAAGATTGTAATGTATATTATATTTTTCCTCACATTCAGAATCTCAATGAAATCAAGACATGAAGGTAGTGCAAGGAACTTGTTGGCGCAGTGAAGGGAATCTATAAGATTAGGGTGATGGGAGAGAAGGTAAAGGGGTAGAGAATATGACTGAGTGTAATACACACATGCATAAGGTATATGATACATGCACTTGTATAATCTCTGTCCATCAGCAAGCAAAGATGTAAACTACAGCAGGAAAGTGGTGCACTTCAAAGTGTTTCTTCTTGAGGACTTTCATCATTTTGATGTTGGCAGCCATTCTGAAATAAAATGATTTGGAAGATCAAGAATGCAGAAGCAGAAAACTGGAAATACTGGAACTGGCCAATCTTACACAATATGTTTGAAAGCCAAAACCACACAGAACTGAAGGCACAGGAAATAATATCTACAGTATAGTCAGCAAATTTTATTAAAGGGTCAAATATTAATACCTTAGGGTCTATGGAATAAAAACTAATGACGATATAGTGTGGTATTTATATGATCATTTTACTTGTAATTACTTTAGATGTGAACCCCACTCTTAGCTCCAAAACCATAGGTATGGACTGCAAGCTGGATTTGGTCCATGGGCTATAGTTTGTGGATATGAAAGTTCCCTAGTATAAGGTATGATTGTACAACTTTACGTCTTTGGGAGGAAAAGAGACCAAAGGAAAGAAGAGAAAAGTTTAAAGTCATGAGGAGCCAGTGGTTTGAAGAAGGGAATTGATGCATTCCTAATTAAGGGATAACTGGGGGATCAGAGACATCTTGGGAAAGAGACTTAACTGACTGGCAGTGACAAGTGACTTTCAGTCACCCGAACCTCGCCAGAATCAAAGGGAGGGATAACGGAAGTGTGTTGGGGAAGACCAGGGGAGTACATCTCTTCATAAGGAGTGAAGGAACAGGGTAGGGCGGAAGGGTAGAAATAGATCCGTTCAGCAAATGGGTCTGATTCTCTGTGATGCCTAAAAGCTGGCACGTCCTTTTGTGGTGAGATAAGGTTTGTTTTGTAAGACACGATGGGAAATAGCCCACGTGCCGTAACCCTGTAAAGGACTGGGCTGGGTGCACTTACTAAATGAAAAGCAGGAAATGCAAATGGGACGTATCCTCTCTCTGCTGGGTCTCCCTTCATACACAATGTTTCTTAGTTAATACTAAAATATTATTCTTTCTCTTTACCTGAAATTAGTTCTCATTTGGAGACAATACTGTCAAGGAAAGTGCATTGCATACCTCTGCTGGTGTTCTCCAGTCTCTGTCAGGGTATTTTAGCAGGCTGAGATAGTGACCATCCCTTCACACCATAGGGAGTCCTTTATAATCCAGGAACTCTATGAATAACACTTCCTTCATGATTAGACATTGCTCCACCAGAGCACTCTTCCTGACATGGACCTTAGTGAGATCAGATTATGTGCAACACAAACCTATGGAAGATTGTTCAGCTTGTGACATCATCAAGCAAAAATGCCCTCAGATACAAGTATGTGATGTCTCCTTTCATGAGACGACTTGGTCTCAGCATCTTTCTAGAATTACAAGTTTAGTTTCTGTCATAAAAGCAAATCTTTGGGATTTTGTAGCTTCTTTTTTCCTTCCGAATCATCTGGCAGAAAGATTTTGCTTGCTTTTCTTGCTGGAGATGTTTTTCTTTGGCATTCCAATTTTCTAGTGAGCACACAACTATTACAATAATCTCTCCCTCCCTACAGGTCATTTATATTTATATATCAATGATACTGATACATCAGCAGATATATATATACATACATGTATGTGTGAGAGAGAATGGAATTCTTACCACATACTAGTTTATATGAGTTCTATTTTATGAATTCTAAAAAGTAAAAAAGCATATTTAAATAATGTAAAATTAAAATAACTTCAAATAAATGTCCAATATTTATCTTATTAAATCACACATATTTATGTATGTTCACACTATGTTTTTAAGTTGCTCTTCAATTTCATGTGTGTGTGTCTTTCCTAGTGTGCACATCGATAGGCCAAGTGCATGAAATGCCCCTGGAGGTGAGAAGAAATTCTGATATTCCTATAACTGCGGTTATAGATGGCTGTGACCTATCATAGGAAATGGGAAGTCAGGTCTCTGAAAGAACAGCTAGTACTTTTAAATTCTGAGCCATCCCTTCAGCTCCCAGTTTGTACTCTTTTTTTTTTAATTGAGAAAAGTAAAAAAAGAAAAAGTTTCCGCCTCCTCCCAGCCTCCCATTTCCCTCCCCCTCCTCCCACCCTTCTCCCCCTCCCCCGACTCCTCTCCCCCTTGCCCCACTCCTCTGCCCCTCCGTCTCCAGTCCAAAGAGCAGTCAGGGTTCACTGCCCTATGGAAAGTCCAAGGTCCTCCCCCCCTCTGTCCATGTCTAGGAAGGTGAACATCCAAACTGGCTAGGCTCCCACAAAGCCAGAACATGAAGTAGGATCAAAACCCCGTGCCATTGTCCTTGGCTTCTCATCAGCCTTCATTGTTCGCCATGATCAGAGAGTACAGTTTTATCCCATGCTTTTTCAGTCACAGTCCAGCTGGCCTTGGTGAGCTCCCAATAGATCAGCCCCACTGTCTCAGTGCGTGGGTGCACCCCTCATGGTCCTGGCATCCTTGCTCATGTTCTCCCTCCTTCTGCTCCTCATTGGGACCTTGGGAGCTCAGTCCAGTGCTCCAGTGTGGGTCTCTATCTCTATCTCCATCCATCACCAGATGAAGGTTCTATGGTGATATACAAGATATTCATCAGTATGGCTATAGGATAGGGTCATTTCCAGTTCCCCATCCTCAGCTGCCCAAGAAACTAACTGGGGACATCGCCTTGGGCCCCTGGGAGCCCCTCTAGGTTCAAGTATCTTGCTCACCCTAAGGGGGCTAGCTTAACTGAGAATTGTGCCTCCGTGCTCCCCTGTCTAACCTTCCTTTATCCCAATCATCCTGTTTTCCCAAGTTCCCCCAATCCTCCCCTTCTCATTTTTCTCTCCCCATCCCCCTTTATCCCCATCCCACCCTACCCCCAAGATCCCAATTTTCTCCCCGGCAATTTTGTCTACTTCCCATAGCCAAGAGGATAATTATATGTTTTTCCTTGGGTTCACCTTCTTATTTAGCTTCTTTAGGCTTACCAGGTATACACTCTGTGACCTTTATTTATGGCTAGAAACCAATTATGAGTGAGTACATCCCGTGTTCATCTTTTTGGGTCTGGGTTACCTCACTAAGGATAGTGTTTTCTATTTCCATCAATTTGCATGCAAAATTCGAGAAGTCATTGTTTTTTATCGCAGCATAGTACTCTAATGTGTATATATTCCACACTTTCTTCATCCATTCTTCCATTGAAGGGCATCTAGGTTGTTTCCAGGTTCTGGCTATTACAAATAATACTGCTATGAGCATAGTTGAACAAATGCTTTTGTCATATGATAGGGCATCTCTTGGGTATATTCCCAAGAGTGGTATTGCTGGGTTCAGGGGTAGGTTGATCCCGAATTTCCTGAGAAACCGCCACACTGCTTTCCAAAGTGGTTGCACAAGTTTGCATTTCCACCAGCAATGGATGAGGGTACCCCTTCCTCCACAGCCTCTCCAGCAAAGGCTATCATTGGTGTTTTTGATTTTAGCCATTCTGACAGGTGTAAGATGATATCTCAATGTTGTTTTGATTTGCATTTCCCTGATCGCTAAGGAGGTTGAACATGACCTTAAGTGTCTTTTGGCCATTTGAACTTCTTCTGTTGAGAATTCTCAGTTCAGTTCAGTGCCCCATTTTTTTAATTGGGTTAATTAGCATTTTAAAGTCTAGTTTCTTGAGTTCTCTATATATTTTAGAGATCAGACCTTTGTCTGTTGCGGGGTTGGTGAAGATCTTCTCCCAGTCAGTAGGTTGCCTTTTTGTCTTAGTAAGAGTGTCCTTTGCTTTACAGAAGCTTCTCAGCTTTAGTAGGTCCCATCTATTCAATGTTGCCTTTAATGTCTGTGCTGCTGGGGTTATACATAGGAAGCGATCTCCTGTGCCCACCTGTTGTAGGGTACTTCCCACTTTCTCTTCTATCAGGTTCAGTGTGTTCGGACTGATATTGAGGTCTTTGATCCATTTGGACTTAAGTTTTGTGCATGGAGATAGATATGGGTCTATTTTCATTCTTCTACAGGTTGACATCCAGTTGTGCCAGCACCATTTGTTTAAGATGCTTTCTTTCTTCCATTGTATACTTTTAGCACCTTTATCGAAAATGAGGTGTTCATAGGTTTGTGGGTTAAAATCCTGGTCTTCTATACGATTCCATTGGTCGGCTTCTCTGTTTTTATGCCAATACCACACTGTTTTCATTACTGTAGCTCTGTAATAGAGTTTGAAGTCAGGGATGGTAATGCCTCCAGAAGTTCCTTTATTGTATAAGATTGTTTTGGCTATCCTGGGTTTTTTGTTTTTCCATATAAAATTGATTATTGTCCTTTCAAGATCTGTGAAGAATTTTGATGGGACCTTGATGGGAATTGCATTGAATCTATAAATTGCCTTTGGTAGAATTGCCGTTTTTACTATGTTGATCCTCCCAATCCAAGAGCAAGTGAGATCCTTCCATTTTCTGGCATCCTCTTCAATGTCTTTCTTCAAAGACTTAAAGCTCTTGTCAAATAGATCTTTCACTTCCTTGGTTAGAGTTACCCCAAGATATTTTATGCTGTTTGTGGCTATTGTAAAAGGTGAAGCTACTCTGATTTCCCTCTCTGCTTCCACATCCTTTGTGTATTAGAGGGCGACTGATTTTTTGGAGTTGATCTTGTATCCTGCCACATTACTAAAGGTGTTTATCAGCTGTAAAAGTTCTTTGGTGGAGTTTTGGGGGTCACTTATGTACACTATCATATCATCTGCAAATAACGAAAGTTTAACTTCTTCCTTTCCAATTCGAATCCCCTTGATCCCCTTATGTTGTCTTATTGCTATTGCTAGAACTTCAAGCACTATATTGAAGAGGTATGGGGAGAGTGGACATCCTTGTCGTGTTCCTGAGTTCAGTGGGATGGCTTTGAGTTTCTCTCCGTTTAATTTGATGTTAGATGTCGGCTTGCTGTATATAGCTTTTATTATATTTAGGTATGACCCTTGTAGCCCTAATCTCTCCAAGATTTTTAGCATAAAGGGATGTTGAATTTTGTCAAATGCTTTTTCAGCATCTAAGGAAATGATCATATGGTTTTTTTTCTTTCAGCTTATTTATATGATGGATTACATTGATAGATTTTCATATATTGAACAAGCCTTGCATCTCTGGGATGAAGCCTACTTGATCAGAATGGATAATTTTTCTAATGTGTTCTTGGATTTGGTTTGCCAGTATTTTGTTGAGGATTTTTGCGTCGATGTTCATGAGTGAGATTGGCCTGTAATTCTCTTTCCTGGTAGAGTCTTTGTGTGGTTTTGGTATCAGAGTAACTGTAGCTTCATAAAAGGAATTTGGTAATGACTCTTCAGTTTCTATATTGTGAAATACCTTAAGGAGTATAGGTATTAGGTCTTCTTGGAAGTTCTGGTAGAATTCCGCATTGAAACCATCTGGTCCTGGGCTCTTTTTGGTAGGGAGGTTTTTGATAACAGCTTCTAATTCTTCACAACTAACAGGTCTATTTAAGTTGTTCACCTGGTCCTGGTTTAACTTTGGTATATAGTATTTATCCAAAAAAGTGTCCATTTCTTTTACATTTTCCAGTTTTGTGGCATACAGGCTTTTGTAGTAAGATCTAATGATTCTCTGAATTTCCTCTGTGTCTGTGGTTATGTCCCCCTTTTTATTTCTGATCTTATTAATTTGCATATTCTCTCTCTCCCATTTGATTAATTTGGATAGGGGTTTATCAATCTTGTTGATTTTTTCCAGGAACCAGCTTTTTGTTTCATTGATTCTTTGGATTGTTTTCTGTGTTTCTTTTTTGTTGATTTCAGCACTCAGTTTGATTATTTCCAGTCTTCTACTCCTCCTAGGTGAGTCTGCTTCTTTTTTTTCTAGAGCTTTCAGGTGGGCTGTTAAGTCTCCAATGTGTGCTTTCTCTGTTTTCTTTAAGTGGGCAATTAGTGCTATGAACTTTCCTCTTAGGACTGCTTTCATAGTGTCCCATAAGTTTGAGTATGTTGTTTCTTTATTTTCATTGAATTCAAGGAAGACTTTAATTTCTTTATTTCTTCCTTAATCCAGGTATGGTTCAGTAGTTGACTGTTCAGTTTCCATGAGTGTGTAGGCTTTCTAGGGGTAGCATTGTTGTTAAATTCTAACTTTAATCCATGGTGATCTTATGAGTCACAGGTGGCTACTAATATTTTTTTTGTAACTGTGGAAGTTTGCTTTGTTACCGAGTATGTGGTCAATTTTCGAGAAGGTTCCATGAGCTGCAGAGAAAAAGGTATATTCTTTCCTATTTGGGTGGAATATTCTATATATGTCAGTTAAGTCCAATTGATTCATTACCTTCTTTAATCCTCTAATTTCTCTGTTAGGTTTCTGTCTGATTGACCTGTCCATTGGTGAGAGAGGAGTGTTGAAGTCTCCTACTATTAGTGTGTGCGGTTTGATGGCTTCCTTGAGTTTTAGTAATGTTTCTTTTACGTACGTGGGTGCTTTTATATTAGGGGCATAGATATTCAGGATTGAGACTTCCTCCTGATGAATTGTTCCTGTTATGAGTATAAAATGTCCCTCTGCATCTCTTCTGATTGATTTAAGTTTGAAGTCAACTTTGTTAGAAATTAGTATGGCCACACCTGCTTGTTTTTTAGGACCATTTGCTTGATAAGCCTTTTCCCAGCCCTTTACTCTGAGTAGGTGCCTGTCTTTGTGTTTGAGGTGTGTTTCTTGTAAACAGCAGAATGTTGGATCCTGTTTTCATATCCAATCTCTTAGCATGTGCCTTTTTATAGGAGAGTTGAGCCCATTGACATTAAGTGATATTAATGACCAGGGGTTGTTAACTCTGGTCACTTTTTTAGTAGTAGAGTTCGTGTGCATCCCTTCTTTGAGTTGCGCTGGTGAAGGGTCTCTAGATGTCTGAGTTGTTGTGATCATTGTTGGACTCCTTGGCTAGTGATTTTCCTTCTATTACCTTCTGTAAGGCTGGATTTGTGGCTACGTATTGTTTAAATTTGTTTTTATCCTGGAAAATTTTGTTTTCTCTGTTTATAGTGAATGAAAGCTTGGCTGGGTATAGTAGTCTGGGCTTGCATCCATGGTCTCTTAGTTTTTGCAGTACTTCTATCCAGGACCTTTTGGCTTTCATGGTTTCCATAGAGAAGTCAGGTGTAAGTCTGATAGGTTTACCTTTGTAAGTAACTTGGCCTTTTTCCTTTGCGGCTCTTAATATTCTTTCTTTATTCTGTATGCTTTGTGTTTTGATTATTATATGGCGAGGGGATTTTTTTTTTTTTGATCCAGCCTATTCGGTGTTCTGTATGCTTCTTGAACCTTTATAGGTACATCTTTCTTTAGGTTGGGAAAGTTTTCTTCTATAATTTTATTAAATATATTTTCTGGTCCATTGAGTTGCACTTCTTCTCCTTCTTCTACTCCAATTATTCTTAGGTTTGGTCTTTTATTGTGTCCCATATTTCCTGAATGTTTTTTGTTGAGAATTTGTTGGTTTTGCTGTTTTCTTTGATCAGTGTGTTTATTTTCTCTATGGTATCTTCAGTGTCTGATATTCTTTCTTCTATCTCTTGTATTCTGTTGGTAGTACTTGTCTCTGTAGTTCCTGTTCATTTACCCAGATTTTCTATCTCCAACTTTCCCTCGGTTTGTGTTTTCTTCATTACTTCCATTTCATTCTTCAGGTCTTGAACCGCTTCCCTTACCTGTTTGATTGCTTTTTCTTGTTTCTCTTGGTTTTCTTGGGTATCTTTGAGCGATTTATTCATTTCCTCTACTTTTTTGTTTGTAATCTCTAATTGTTTATGGCAGTTTTTCACCTTCTATTATTTTCATATAATTCACTTTTGAGTTGATTTCTTCTAATTCTTCTGGAGTAGGGTGTACAGTTCTTCTTATTTCAGATCCCTGGGTTCTGGTGATGTCATGTTGCCTTTCAGGTTGTTGGAGGAATTCTTGCATTGGCGCCTTCCCATCTCCTCCTTCAAATGGAGCCAGGAGAGGCCTGGTGTCTTGGTCCAGTCTTTGCTGTGACTGAGTCTCTGGGTATATCTCTTCAGTGTAGAAGCAGGGACCGTCCCATAGAGCTGGAACTCCTCAGCACCCAAACATGGACAACTGTCCAGATGGAACTCCTCAGCACCCCAATGATGTCTCTCCAGGGGCCCGGATCTGATCTCCTTGCTGCTTGTGTGGCTCGTAAACAAAGGGCCTGCCTTGCTTGCTGGAGGCAGGCTATTGAGACAAGGGAGCTACCATGCTCCCGGATGACCTCCCGATTCGGATTCTAGGATTCGGACCCAGCGCCTGATCAGGCTGAGCTGGGAGATGTTGAGGGGTCACAAAGGGGAGGGAGTCAGACGGAAGGGGGGAGGGTTGTGGATGGAAGCTGGGTGGGATAGGAAGAGAGAGGAGATATAGGGCAGTATAGCCCCTGCAGGATGACCAGGAAGTGTAGGAGGGATGAGGAACGTCTGAGTTCCCTGTCCCGGGCTGCTGCCGCAGTCAGAAACTCACTCACCCCAGTGATGTCTCTCCTGGTGCCCAGATCTGGTCTCCTTGCTGCTTGCGTGGCTCGTAAACAAAGGGCCTGCCTTGCTTGCTGCAGGCAGGCTATTGAGACAAAGGAGCTACCACGCTCCCGGATGCCCTCCTGATTCGGACCCAGCGCCCTATCAGGCTGAGCTGGGAGATGTTAAGGGGTCACAGAGGGGAGGAAGTCAGATGGAAGGGGGGAGGGTGGTCCCAGTTTGTACTCTTAAGGTCTATTAACTACTCAATAAAACTAAGAGTGTAAATGAATAACTGCTACTATTTTAAAAACACATATATTAATAATTCATGAGGAAGAGAAGAAAACTAATATTGCATAGATATATTTGAAACCCTTTTTATTTTTGTTTGTTTTTTCCCCAAAACTCTTTTTCTAATTTCAGGATTTACCAATATCGTTGAAATATGTGAGTTCTGTGTATGCTGATGAATCGCTCTCAGAAGCTGGAGCAACAAATGATTTTCCTTCTGAGACAATTTTAGCTTGTCCCTTTTGGAAAAAAGCAAAACAATAACAGCAACCATAGAACTATGAATAGAGCCACGAGTTACCTTGAAGAAACATCTGGCCGTAGAATGAAATGCTGTAATTAAAACACAATCTCAAAAATAAACAAAAGAATAGAAATTAAAAAATGAAACTGAAATGTCAACCTACAGAATATTTTCAGACCTTGTGGACCCAGGATATATAATTTCCAGATTCCTAGGCACAGTAAATAAAAGGTGTATTTGGTCTCAAAGGTCTTAGACTAGAAACCCTGATGTGCTGGTTTGAATGATAAATGTCCCCTATAGTATTGGGCAATTGAATAGTTGGTCCATAGTGTTAGGTGAGGAAGTTTAGGAGGTGTAGTTTTGCTAGGATGTAAGTCATTGTGGATAGGCTTTGAGAGCCTAGGGCTGGGCAGTGCTTAATGTCTCTTACCAAACATATCTCAGACTAAATTTCGGCATTTCAGCAACAGTTGCTGTGCCTCCCAGCCAAATTTATCCCAGATATAGTAAAGTACCTCATTCTTAATTTGGAAACTATCTCTGTCTTATTAATTAGATCAATGAAAACAAGCACATTTGCCTAATTCTAGGCACAGTGAAAGTTTATATGGAAAAAAACAACTGAATTTGACATACTGTATAGCCAAGTTCTAAAGAGCTTCCTATGTGTGCACTTGGTAGACTAAGCCATTGAAGCAAACAGTTATGCCTGTGGTATTTATCAGTGTGTCTTTAGCCAGAAGTCACTTGAAGGTTTGAACATAAAATCTCTATTTTATCTATCATAAACTGTTCAGTTTTGCAGAAACCTGGGCTCACTTATTTTTTACTCTCCAGTTTTTCCCTTAAAATATAGATCAAGTTAATTTTGACACTGTGAGAGTTTCAGTTTATTTGGTTTTTGAGACAGTCTAGAAATCTTATTTTTTATTTATAGTTTCCATTCTGTAAGCTGTTCTCATTCCCATGTTCCTTGCCAGCCATTAAATGCTCAGCTTCTCTGTGTTCCTTCCAAAATATCTCTATCTCCTACTAAATTATTAAACAATTCCCATTGATATGTCTTTCCTTAAGTTAGGGGAGCCAAACAGAGCATCATCAGGAATAGTAGAGCACATACTTTTCTGCCCTCCTTTGCCAAATTGCTTATTAATATGTTTCACTTAGTACAATATTGAAATTCATCCAAGAATGTGATATTTGGGAGGATCTTTTCTAAGCTAAAAATTTAGAATGACTGTTTCCTATTGTTTGAATGCTTTATAACTTTCCCACAATTCAAAAACTTGATCAGACACTATTATATCAGTCATTAAAGGGTTGAATAGGTATTAACATTAAATAAAATTTATTGTTTGGAAGAAGTTAATTGCTAAAATGAACATTTGTTTCTATATTTATATGTTTGCGATAGTGTTAAGATAAAATAAACTTTATATCTAATGATTTTAAATGAAGTTTAAAATTATTACTCTCTCTATATATATGCTTAAATAATTAAATAACACATTAAATTTTATTTGGTTTGTACTGCTTTAAATTTTATTTTATTAACTTTAGTATAAATAATTTTTAATATTTACTTAAAAATTTTCAACATTCTGTCATGATAATTAAAAGCAATATACTTTTTACATTGAGTGTTGGAATCATGATTAGAATACAAAGATGAAGAAAAAATTTTAAGTAGACTAAACTACTTAAATGGAGATATGGAAATGATGATTATATTTAAATGTCTCTGCTGCCTGCGTTTCATGAGATGAGTAGCCTCCACACTCTCTCCCATCATGTTGTATCTCACCACCACCTAGACCCATGAGTTGCAGACTATGACTAAGGCTTCTGGAACCACAAGCTAACATAAGTCCTTTTTCCTGTAAGCCATTGTATCAGTCAGGATTATCTAGAGGGACAGGATGAATTTATTGAATGAATACAGACAGACAGACAGACAGACAGACAGACAGAGAGAAAGAGAGGGAGGGAGGGAGGGACGGAGAGAGAATTATCATAATGGTTTAGAGGCTGCTGTCTAGCTAGTTACATAATGGTTGTCTATAAGATTCAAGTATTCAGTATTTGTTCAGTCCACAAGGCTCGATGCCTCAGTTCGTTTTCAGTATATGTCAGAATTTCGAAGAAGTAGGCATTAATGACAATGAAAAACTGGATTTACTAGTGGGAACAAGAATAAGCAGGCAGAGAGGGTTTAAGCTTTCTTCTTCCATGTCCTTTATAGGGGCTTCTATGAAAAGGGGTGACCTAGATTAAAGGTCTATCTCTCTACCTTAAAAGAGCTGAATTAAAGGTGAATCTTCTCACGTCTAAGATCTGTATTACAAGTGGATCTTTTCACTTCAAATAATTTAATTAAGAAAAAAATAACCCTCATTGGTGGAGCCAACCATTTGGGTTTTAATTAACTCCAGATGTAGTAAAGTTAACAACCAAGAGTAGCCACAACAGCAATATTTATTGGATATTTTACTATATGAATGTGAAACTTACTAACTTATTCAGCTTTAAGTTACATGAATGTCATTGGTTGCAATTCAGTTCCTCATCGATAGTGGCAGGAAGGACTTCAGTTCCTCAGAGTTGTCCTCATTTCTTTCTGTAAAGGCCTTTTCCTGAGGGAGATTATCCCATTCAGCTGGCTTCACCAGAGTGGGAAACTGAGAGGGCATGGGAAGCGCGAAGGACAGAAACTAGAGGATTCCATAGCCCATTTCAGAGGTGGCATCCTTTTACTCCATCACACAATGCCAACTGTAATGATCTCACTATGTGCAGTGCACGGTCAAGGACGTGGTATTACATAAAGACCTCAAACTCAAGAAGCAGGGATCAGTGGAAACTATTTCCGAGAGGCTAGAAATAAAACCTCCTATTATGAAAGTATATTGATAGAGAAAAATCAGTTTACCAGACACCTGTGTGGACAAGAAGTCATCAACCATAAGGACAGTTAGACTCCATTGAGTTCTCCATGTACCTGCACTGATTGCTGAGGACTTTAAGTTATCTCACTTAATTGCCCAGATATTTTGAAGGTCCCTATACCATTGTGCAATGGTTTGGGCAAAATACATTTTCACCAAGTACAAGGATTGTAGGGAATGTTTAGCCAAATTTGAAGCTGTAATTTAAAGTTAATTTTCTTTCCTGTGTGAGATTATGTACTATAATCTTTATAAATTTTCATCACATGGCTGACAACACTTGTGAAACCATCTATATTCCCAGTGTTTTCAAAATGAGTGTAGAGAGACTAGGTAAATGTGATATAACTGCAGGCTGAACGCTATTCCCAGGTGAGAGTTTGAAGGAATTAAATTAATTTTCAATTCTACTGGGAAGTTTCAGAGTGAAGACAAAAGGATGAAGCCAAAATTACTATCAGGGAGCCTTTGCAAGGGGAAAAGTAAGTGACAAGAGGAGGTTTCCTATGTTCAACCTTTTCCATCACAAATGCCAATAATAGAGTAATTGCTATCATACCTGTTGCAACATTTATATTATCACTAAATAATAAGACAATATAGCATTACATTGGTTATGATACAGTATGATATGATTTCAATAATATTATATTATCAGTTTGTTTAAATTTTATATCTATCATGACTTAAAAGTTCTTTATTTGATGACCACTGAGTAATGCCATTTCATACAAGCAAAATTACTGCCGTGGGCAAAACTACTTGAAACAACTGGATGGTATGGTTTCATTGCAATAAAATGTCATACTTGAAAAAAATGAGAGTGCTAATTTCTCAACCAACTTTTCTTGTTAAAGATATATTAGGGATATACTATAGTATTTATAAATGATATCTATTCATTCATAGTTCAAGAAAATAAATGTAAAAGTTATGCATAGATACAATTTTTGTTTGTCAGAATCATAGATGTCAGGTATAGAATAGCAAAAGTGGCAAGCATTTACAATCTCAGCAAAGATGCTTTTAATACAGTTTGTACTATTAAAGCTCCCTTTGTTACTTAAACTTATGAATAATATAACTCCATGAGAAAGTTCCAAAAAAGTGTTGAAATGTGGCAATTCCATTCATTGTTTCTCCAATGTATAAGCTATGATGATACTGTGAGCACTCCATCCTGTGTCTACTAACAATGGAAGAGTAGACTATCCTCTTGGAAAGAATTGTTCTTAATCAAAATCAAAAGAAAATAAGTGTCTTAGGCAGGGCTTCTATTGCTATGAAGAGAAACCATGACCAAGGCAGCTCTTATAAGGAAAACATTTAATTGTGGTGCCTTACAATTCAGAGAATGAGTCCATTCTCTGACATGGTGACATGCAGGCAGACATGGTGCTGGCATTTATGGTAGCTGAGAGTTCTCCATCATGCACAGGTAGTCAATAAGAAGTGGTCTGAGATTCTGGGCAATATCTTGAGCATATATCAGACCTCAAAGCTTACTTAGACAGTGTTAGACAGTGACAGAGTTTATCCCACAAGACCACACTGACTAATAATGCTGCTCCCTTTGGGAACCATTTTCCTTCAAACCACCACATTGAATGATAGAATGAGGTCATAGAGTAAATTAATTTTTGAGAATTTCCCACATAGATCATGACCCAGCTATACAACTTCTTGGTGTATTTCCAAAGAACTTCACACCATATCGCACAGATACTTAGCACATATATATATATATGTCTTTGATGATTTAGTCTTTGATGATTTAGTCACAATAGCTAGAAAATGGAAGCAACTTAAAAATCCTTCAATCAATAAATGGATAATTGATGTGGGAGTGTCATATATCAATCTGTTGATTTCATTGGTTAAATAAAGAAACTGCCTGAGCCCATTGATAGGCCAACCCTTAGGTGGGTGGAGTAGACAGAAGAGGATTCTGGGAGAAGGAAGCTGAGTCAGTGAGTCGCCATGATGTTCCCAGTCCCTGCAGACACAGGCTAGAATCTCCCCGGTAAGCACACCATGGGGTGCTACACAGATTATCAGAAATGGGTTAGGTCGATATGTAAGAGCTAGCCAATAATGGGCCAGGCAGTGATTAAATGAATCCAGTTTGTGTGTTGTTATTTCGGGGCTTAAGCTAAACCATGCGGGCAGCCGGATACAGGGAGGACACAGCCGGCCACCCCTATTTCAACAGGTGGCGCGCCAACGTGCTAATGAACTCCACGTAAAACCTGAGAGGGCTTAAAAAGGACATAGAGAAAATTTAAGACAGCTTTTTGCTGTTTCTGGGTTGCGTACTGCAAAGAAATTGTCCTGACTCAGCAGCAGAAAAAAAACTGGCTGTTTTAATGCCGGCTTTCTGGGCTGTGACGCCATTGTGATCTCTGTCTGGCTCCTGCGGGAGACAAAGCTTTTGAATGGAGCATTTGGAGTAAAGTGCTACGGCTTGCTTGATGATAATGTGGACTGCTGTGTGCCTGGAACTGTGCGCAGCTCAGGCACACCAAATGGCTCTGAGGCAGGAGCGGCTCAGCTCTGCCATGATGAACTGAGTTCGGTCTCAAGCAGGAACTACCGTAATTACTGTGATAACAGCGCACTTAAGGTTTAGACTTTACAGGACACAGGCAGTACCGTATTACCCCTACATGGTGCAAATTAAGTTTTTAAAAATTGCTTAACATTTTAAGAAATGCTCCTGGATAGTAAAGAAATTACAGATTCACAATAAAACAGATTCAGACAGACCACTAAATGAGTCACAATGTTGGATAAATGTACGTAGGCTTGAGAAAAAAAATATATAGAGAGAGATAAAAATAAAGTTAATGCCTTTAAAAATAAAAAGGTAAAGTCTTTAAAGAGACAGAGTACAGATAGTTAAAGATTAAGAGAAATAAAGTAAAAATAAGCCACGTAAAAATGGAAAATTCACAGAGAGTCTGGATTATGTACATTGTGTTTTCTTTAAAATTTTTGACTATGAAGGAGCTAAGTACAGAAAGACATTTCATTATATGGGCTGCCAAATGGAACCAGAATGGATATCATGAGGGTATGACTTCAAAATTTGGGTCTAAGGATATGATGCTTCGGAAAGGGTCTTCTTTTGTTTTCACAGAGGATGAGACCCTGTGGATTTCTTCTATTCTGATTTGGTATGATAGACCACGCCCTCCTGAAAGGTTGCTGTGAACACCCTCTTCACTCAACTGCCAACTGAGATGACCCTGACACACAGGTTATACCATGAAAGACCTAATTAACGACGCCCCCGTTCAGCAGGAAGCAGTTTGGAGAGAAAACTGCGCCCATGTTCCCAAATAAAGTTTATAAACTTTTTTTATATTTAAAGGGGGATATGATATAGATATAAATAATTTACATTGATGTGGATTTTAATGTCAATTTTGTTACATGTATATGTATTTCTGATCTTGATTAAGGTATTGTGATTATATAGTTCATTTTTAAAATGTAATGTATAATTAGGAAATATAGGTTGTTGTTAAATAATCGTAAATAATAGTCAAGCTTGTAGTCATGTTAGATTTTCTAGATATATAGAGATATATTTCAATTAGATAGACATTCTTCATATCTTTCAAAGATTGCAGAATATGGCATTTAAATATTTTAATAACTTAGGGTTTTTCATGACAATGAGACACGTCTGCTCCTGGCAGCACCAATCTACTTCGAGAGGAAGATGGGCATCGAAGAGGATCCTTATGGAGTTGGTTAGCCATTTGGGCAAGAAACTGCTCTTGCCTGGACTGATGCATAAACTGCACACAAAGAACCCGCAGAGAGAGGACTGCTGAACTTGCCTAAAGGTGAGATGGTCTTTCGGGGTTCCTGATTCATGAAAGAGTCTACGAGACATTCTGCAGGACACAGCAGAAAGTGACTGAACTGTCTTTGAAATTTCCTGCTTCATTCCTGGGAATGTCTGCTGGATACTATGGGCCTGAAGGCCAAAGATAGATGCCCCAACGGTACAAAAGAACTTTGGGTGACTGTCCAGGCAATGAGATGTCTCTGTCATTTCTAGAGCGTTTGATTTCTTGTTTACGTAGGTAGTTTTATATCCTTCTGGAGTCTTTGATGGAGTTGAAGAATGGTTAGTTATAGTTTTCCTTAGTTATGATAAAAGATAAAGAAGATATAAATATTGTAACTGTAATTCTTACTTGATAACAGTTTTGCTATATGTAATTTTACTATGCTAAAATGAAAGCCTTCCTTTTTGTTTAAACAGAAAAAGGGGAAGTGATGTGGGAGTGTCATATATCAATCTGTTGATTTCATTGGTTAAATAAAGAAACTGCCTGAGCCCATTGATAGGCCAACCCTTAGGTGGGTGGAGTAGACAGAAGAGGATTCTGGGAGAAGGAAGCTGAGTCAGTGAGTCGCCATGATGTTCCCAGTCCCTGCAGACACAGGCTAGAATCTCCCCGGTAAGCACACCATGGGGTGCTACACAGATTATCAGAAATGGGTTAGGTCGATATGTAAGAGCTAGCCAATAATGGGCCAGGCAGTGATTAAATGAATCCAGTTTGTGTGTTGTTATTTCGGGGCTTAAGCTAAACCATGCGGGCAGCCGGATACAGGGAGGACACAGCCGGCCACCCCTATTTCAACAGATAATGAAAATACGAACTACGTATGTGTGTATATATATATGTATACATACAAATATATTGCTATATATATATATACTGTCAAGTATTATTAATCTTTAAAAAAACCTGAACTAATGAAGTTTGCAGATAAATGGGTAGACTAGAAATGGTCATATTTATTGTGGTAATCCAGCGCTAAAAAGACAAATGTCATATGTTCTCTCTCTTTGGAGACACTTAGCTAGCTCCAAGTCTACAGGTGCAAGTACATAGCCTAGAGTATCTCAGAAACCAGGAAAGTGAAACAGGTGCCTTGACAGGATAGGGGGATTGGGGAGTCATACAGAGCGGTGAGTAGAGAATAAGTGATCTAATCAGGAAAATGTAAAAGTAAGGCTCTTTAAGGAGTACAAATGGAGTAAATACAGCAGGAGGAAGTTAAGTAAAAAGCAATAAGGATGTCTGAAAAAGCTATAAAGAAATATACCGTTAACAACTTGCTTTTTAAAAAGTATAATACACCCTGTCTCGAAAAATCAAAAAAGTATAATACACATCATTATGTGTATAAATATGCATCATTTTAATGAACAATTTTATTTGCCAGTAAAATGCTTCCTCCAAGAGTCTAGGACCATCTGATAAAACCCCAATACCATACATGAAAATTCCTCTTTAGCTTGTTAACCAAGTCTTTTTAGGAGAAAAGAAAAGAAAACATATAGCCTATTTCTATTTCCCTTAGTTACCTTCCTGAGATGAGTGATAAGTCCCTTTTTCTGAAGACACTTTGAACATCAAAAAGAGTGTCCATAGATCCATGAGCTTAAACTAACCTAAATGCCTATTCCCTGAAGATTAGGTTTTATGGCACCAGAGGCACCATGCAAGCTCCCAAAGGAGGAAGGCAAACAACAGTTCCACCCAGTTGTAACATCTGTGAAGTACTCTAAGGATCAGCATGGAATGATAACCCTAAGGGGCCAGTATTGGCAGATATACTTTGGTGGTGATATAACACTATAATTGGACTATGACTACCTACCTTCTCAGCAAGAGGAAACCATAGCTGCTACAGGAAACCTACATAAATAATGTATGCTAGTGATGTTATGATTATTAGAGAAGAATTTGCAATCACTTCTTACTAATCCATCATACTCTCTCATAACAATGTAAATATTTTTCTTTTTACTCACAGAGACGTGTAGTCTTCATCACTCATCAAGGAAACCTCTCTGTGCAACAGACAAAGGCAAGTACAGAAAACCACTTATCAACATTCTCAATAGATACCCATTCAATAGTTGCCCATTCTCAATAGATACACCTACAATATGACAACCACAACCAAGGCTCAGGGAATATTACCAAAGAAGGGGAAGAAAGTTTGAAAGAGCCAGAAGATCAGGAAGTATGCTGTGATATTGTGACTCCATGCAATATCAGATGTTATACCCATAAAATCTTAGCAAAATGAGCTGAACAAGGATGACACCAATAATATACCAGTGTGAACATGAAAAAGACCATGAGGCCTCTATCATACACAAAAAGCCATATACAACTAAGGAGTGCTAAGAGTATGAGAAATAGTCTTCCCTGGGGGAAAACAAAACACATCAAATAGTTACCCAATACCAAATGATCAGCCCTAACAATAGACATATAGTAATATTATGCAGACTGAGCAGGTGATGTTTAGAAATGTATGTGTATGTACATATATGCATGCAATAATTAATGAAAAGAGAGCCCATGAATTTGAAAGAGAATGAAGAAGGGTATATGGGAGAGCTTGTGGAAGGATAGGGAAAGCAGAAATATAATTACAATCAGAAATTTAAAACTTGTGATTATAATGAGAAGTCTAGTTTAATAATTTAAAATAAAGATTGCAACAGACATGTAAAAGCTGCGCTTGTTATTAGTACAAAGTTAATTCTTTCCCTGGGAGCATTGAAAGTGAAATTATAATCAAAGTTGTAGAGTGAACATAGGATCAAGGATGATTCAAACACTTAATGACATGAAGCCATTCCAGCCAAATATATTCATTTTCTTAATAACCATTAACAAACCTCTTGTGCCCTCTTATAAAACTATTTTCATTGAGCATCACATCACCCAGACCTCATCCTTGTTACTGACTGACCCTCTCAGGCTCATTCCACCGCCATCTTTGAGCACTATGGCCTCTGGCTTCCAAAGTCTCCACTATTGATTCCACTATCTTCCTTGATAATTTTAAATGAGTGGGAAAATAAACATCTATGTTTTAACCTCAGACACTGCAGCCTTCTGAACCTCAATGAATTCTTCCTCTTCAGCATTCCAGCACCAGTAAATTGTTTCATTAACCACAGTCACAGTATCTATTAAGCTTCTGAAATCTAACCCACTACAACCCTCTCTTTACTTCCAGGATTTTTAGCCTCCTACTACAACCGTTTTCCAAATCCACATAGATTTAGACCATTTCCTAGACACTTTCCCCCAATTGGTGTGGTCTTTTAAAAATTTGTTTTCATCATTGTGAACAAACTGGTCATTTATCATGAGTTGCCTAATGACAAAACAATTTATTCTGATTTCCCACACATTGTATTTAGAATGAACCTTCTTTTGCTCTCAAATGTGCCCCACTTTGGATGATAAATTACATTGTTACCCAACTATGACACATAAAACACATTCTCTCTTGGGTCCTATACACTGTTGCCTCATTCTGTTTTACTGAAACTGCTCTGAGCTCATAATATTATCCTTCATTTTCTGGATCACCCATTGAGTTTACAGAAGCCATGGAAACCTCTGCTGAAGACGGACATTAAAAAGAAATCCCACACTATCTCAGAACTGTGTGTAATAAAGAGTTATTTATTTAGGGGTAGACTCACAAATCACAGTCATTTGCACAAACTGAGAAAACAGGAACTGAATCCAGCAGCCAGAAGAGAGGGCGGGGACACACTTTACATTGCCATTTATAGTATAAGAGGCCATGTCCAAGTGGGCTGGTAGCTTAAAGGCTACTGGCTGAAAGAGTTTCTACAGTACCCTGTTCTTCCATTATGTCCACTCTCATTATTATCTAAATAATCTCAGAATATCCCATACCACTGTCTGCCTTCATGGACACAACCAGCGCCTGAGAAATTTAAAGTTCCTTTGAACCCCATTTTCTTATCAAATACTTTCTAATAAGATCAAAAAAAAAAAACAGGGATACAAAAGAAAAGGACAGAAACAGAATAGAGTTGGGAGGGCAACTCAGTGAATACTGAATTTGCCCACGTTTATTTTTCATATGCTTACATACCCCAATCCAAAAGCAGAGGAAGAAGGCAAAAGACTACTTTACCATGATACAAAGAACAAATAGAGCAATTACCTCTTCAAACCTGAAATATCAAGTAGCTATATCATGAGATAAGTATTCTGTTTAGTCAGGACATGCAGTGACCACACTTTAGGCCAAGAATCCTGCAGACTGCCACACCCTGAGTCAAACATCCTGTCATAACCTTGAAGGAGTAAGAATAGGCCTGCCTGAACTCTCTGAACTCTGACCAAGGTAGAATGAATTAACATCCATGGGGCCGGATATGATTGCAAGGACAATTTATTTCTTAGATCGTTAAGATGGTTAACCCAGCAGATATTTCTGACATTCAAAATTAGTCATTTGTTCATCTCATTCCAACCCCTTTCTTTTTTATTTATTTTATTTTTTTAATTATCATACATTCTTAACTTGTGAAAGGGCTCTGGCTACCCCTACCATATCTAGAAAATCTTTGTATATGTAATTAGAGCAACGCTCAAATATATTGCCCCTTAACCTATGTCACATTCCAATAGCTTGAAGCTTTGTCTCATTATTGATTTTTTTCACCCCAAAAATATCCATAGTAAGTCTCCCTGTTATTAAAAACAATTCAATAGTTTGTTGATGCCTCGTATTAGCTTTTGTTTGGCAGTATCTGCATTTTCATAAGATGGCTTCTGTAGTAGTTAGTGATCCTAGATCTATGATATTGTCACTTTCAGCTCATCTCATGGTGTTCTTCCTCTTCTCTCATCATTCTCAATAAACTATTGTTCTATCATATCCTCTACATGCTCCTCAAAGATCTCTCATGTTTTGAGTTTTTAACAACCC
Source organism: Microtus obscurus (assembly GCA_963919715.1). Classification (NCBI taxonomy): domain Eukaryota; kingdom Metazoa; phylum Chordata; class Mammalia; order Rodentia; family Cricetidae; genus Microtus; species Microtus obscurus. The sequence continues at coordinate 458,169 of CAWTZC010001756.1, read as the reverse complement.
TGTCTTCTTCTTTTCTTCCATGAGTCTGGTTTACATTTAGGTACTTTCAGAGCCTGTTTTTCTACATCATCAGAATCCAAACATGACCCTGTCCTTTTCCTGCTCTCCTCACTGGCCCTGCACACCTCATCAGAATCGAGCTGATTGCCTGAATGGTTATTGTAATCACCTTCATACAGGTTATGAACTATCATTAGAAGTGTATCTATTATGGAGAGTAATAAGGTGAATCGCTTCTCATATTTGACCTCAGTCTTTTCCAGAACAGTTCTTTGCTACTCAGTGATACTTTGCATTCCTTGTCAGACTCTGTCTATTAGTAGCTTAGCTAAGAAAGTATATTATTATTACCCTGTTACAAATAAGGATATTTTACCCCCAAACTCTTTTTAATTTTTTTCTTTTATGGCGATATAAATTCAAATAAATTATATAAGTCATATATGACACAAAAATAATCCTTATCAGCATCATATGCTTCTTGGTGGCTCTTTGAGCTTAATGGAAAACTAATGTTTCAAGGACAGAACTGGTAAGACTTGCAATATTAGTATCAACTGAACATCTTGTAATGTATAGAAACGTGTCTTAAGAAAGCTAGGTGGTATTTATTTTTCCACACTATATGAATCATACTGAGAATTCCTTCTTTTAAAGCTATGGGCATGAAGAAGACCTTTTATATTCAAATACCTTTGAAATTAATAAAAATAAAGGCATGCAAACACACGGATTTATATTTAAATACTAATATTTTGATATTAAAATAAGTTTCTGTATGAAAGAATAATAGAAATATGCTGTCTCCATGAAGAAATGTCATGGGAAGTCTTAACTATATGTTGACTAGCATTTGTTTCCAATACCTCAGAGTTCTAGATGTCCCAGAATTCATGTACCTTAGGATTGTAGCTTTCAGAACAAAACTCTGAAAAAAATATGCAAGTATCTTATGATAATGACTTAGTATTCATATTTGACATTGATGTTCTATGGATAGAAAACACCAAAAGGAACATTTATCAAAAACCGCTCTTCATGACTCTTGTACTATTGCATAAGAGTAGCTTGGCAAAGAAAACATTCATTTTAATTTTGAGTACCTAATAAGTTTGCTTTTTCAAGCCTTGAACTATTTTTCAAATATTACTATAAAAGTACCTCTATTCATCTTACCTTCCAGGCACCTAGTCACTGAAAATACATAAATCATCTGAGAACTAATAAAACAACCAGAGGCTAGCAGAAAGAAACACAAGAAAATAAAAGTGTTGTCTTATAGACCAATACATACAATCTCTAATAGACTGAAAGTGAGAAACAAGAGGGCTTGCCTACAGCAAACTTGAGTGACATGTGAAAAGAGCTACATGCATAGCTGTGGAATGTTTGATTTGTCATTAAGGAGAATGGAAATCAATATATATATATATTCCACAAGGCTTTGGAGATCTTATCCCAAGTGGGCTTTAGAAAATAATTAAGCACAGGGTCGTCTCCTGTAGAAAAATAGCAATAGACCTTGAGGAAAGGGCAGAGGATCCTTTAATAGCCTTTCAAGGTAGATTTTCTTGTTGATATTTTGTGTTTTCTGCCAGAATGAGATGAGAAGTTTTATTTGTAATGACCTAAAAGTATTTACTAGGAAATAAACAAATACAAATGAAACATACAATTCTGGCAATACAGTTTGATGGTTAAAAGCTCTTGCTGCTCTTGCAGTAGACTTGAGTTTAGTTCCTGGTACCCATTTGATGACTAATGGCAACTCCAGTTCATCTGATGTCCTTGTCTGGCTTCTTGACTTCAGACATGGTGTGATGCACAAACAAGCATACAAAAAAAAAAAAACAAAACAAAACAAAAAAACAAAAAAAAAAAAAAAAAAACCAAACACCCACTCTCATAAAATAAAAAAAATAAATCAAATAATTTTTAAAAGGATAGGGGGTCAATGTGATCTTTGGAGATCTCACTCTCTTCCTCTTCCTTTCTGTTTTTTTTTTTTTTTGACCTGCTTTTCCCCAACTTCTTCTTCTTCTTTTTTTTTGTTCAGTTTGTTTTATTTTCATTTATCTTTCTCCTTAGTTTAGATCAGAACAGAGATAATACCTCATCTCTTATTTAAGTGCTAGAACTGAATCTCAAACAACCAGTATCAAGTGGCTTTAAAACAGCACCACAGGTTAGTGACTGGACTTAAAGACACAGAATCTTCAGGAAAGATTTATACCCATGAATGCTTATAACAGAAATCAAACAACACCAACAGAAACACCACACGTTCCAAACCTCATTCAATTAAAATTTCCTCACACAATTACCATCTTGAAATGTCATCCTTACTCTGCCTTTCACACCCACTTTCTCGCTTTTTCTCATTCACCACACACTTTCTATCACTGTAGAAAGGGGTTTTCCTGATTACTTTAAATGGTATTTGCGAAATGCAATCATTATCTACATTTTCTTCTTCACATAGCGTAATTACTTTGAGATTCATCTCTACTGAATCTTTTCTAGGAGAATAAGAATAGCTTATTCCCTACCTAGACTGCTTCCTGGTGGCAAAATTATGGATCCCAAACTCTTCAGTATTACTGTGAAGGGGTGTCATTAACTAATCACTTCCATAAGCACATAATTCATCGAAAATAATCAATTTGAGGGGAATTCTGGTTGAGATGTCTGACTATCTTACCATCATCCTCTCTCCAAAAATCTGAAATGCACAATCTATTGAGCTACCCCACTAGTTTTAATACCTTCCTTCTGTCAGATTAAAAACAAAAGGAAATGTGTATGAACTCTTGTGTAGACATACTCCCACTGTTGTATTGCATGACTATCTTGAATGACTGTCAGTTCAACTTTTTAAGAGTCAAATTTTGGGAAGTGATTGTGCTTTTGCATCCCACAATCACTTCATGCAAATTTCAGTTCGTTCTCATCATTCCTTGAGAGTTGATGTGGCTAGTGTTTCATTTAACCATTGTTGTTATAGGTATGTAGAAGAATCTAAATGGAGGTTTTAACTATTTTTTTCCTAGCAGCCAATGATGTTATACTGCAAGTAGAGACTGCTGTTTTGTTTTCCAACTGCTCAAATCTGAATAATCACACAAAAACTGTATTAATTACAACACTGTTCAGCCAATGATTCGGGCATATTTCTAGCTAGTTCTTACATTATGAATTAACCCACTACTGTTAATCTATGTATCAGCATAAGGCGGTGGCTTACTAGTAAGGATCCAGTATCTGTCTCCTTTGGTATCTACATGGCATCTCCTTGAATCTGCCTACTCTCTCTCTTTCTCTCGCTCTCTCTCGATATATATATTGCAGCTTGACTATATTCTTCTAAGTCATTGTGCCAAATGGCATTTTTATTAACCAATGGCAATAAAATGTTTTCCTAGCATACAAAGGGGAACCACACATCATTACACACCTCTTCATTTAATTGTTTTCTGTACTATATATCTCCTTTGATTAAGTATCAATGTTTTTTTTTTTGTTTCTTGTTTCTTTGTTTTTAGAAGCATTTTTATTATTGGCATGGAAAGAGTTGAGATATTCTATTTACAAATCGATACTCAGACCTGTGATAAATCAACATTTTCTTACAGTATGTATCCTTTTTAAAACTCCTTAAACATTGACATTTGAATACTAAATATTTATAATTTGCATAAGCTGTAATATTTCTGATTTTGTAATTATAAATTTATTTATTCATTTATTTTACATCCTGGCTGCAGTTTCCCTTCCTTCCTCTCCTCCCAGTCATCCCCACTATGCCCCCTCGGTTCCACCTCCCAATCCACTCCCCCTTTTTTTCTATTCAAGAAAGGGCAGGTGTCCCATGAGTATCAAAAAAAAACATGGCATATTAAGTAACAGGGGAAGAAATAAAGAGGAACTTTAGAATCCAAGTGGCACGGAGAAAAATATGAAAAGTCAGAGGAGGCAATGATTTACTTCAGAGAATTATTGATGATAGCAACCCAAAATGGGAAGGAAAATTCATCTGAGAAACTATTCTGTTTCCTCTGAAACTGACCAGAGGTGAGATATAATGTCTTCCATGTGCACAGGGCACCAAAAGTATATTCATAGATATTGGTAATATAAAACCTGTGGCTCATTTTCTGTGTTTTGTCAAACACTATTCCAACAATAAAGAGGGCAGATAGAATTTTCCAGTAGAGGAGTGAAAGAAAAAGGAGAAAGTTTATCATAAACAAACAAGCCAATGACTGGAGCTGGAATATCTAAGTTAGAAATGTATACAGGTTTGACCCCATCTGGGATCTAAGCGTTCATGGATGCAGGTGAAGGCAACTTATCTATTCCCAAAAGCTCAAATGCTTTCTGAGAATAAAGAAAAGTGTACCTATAAGTAGTGTACACTCCAAGGTAGTGGTGAGAAGAGAAGTCTGTGGTTGTAGCCACTCAAATAAACAGGGTAAATAAAATGCTTCACATTAATAAGCTTATGCAATATTTTCCTCTTTTAAGAACAACAGAATTAGTAGTTCCATTTCGGGCTGAGAATTAATATCAGCAATTTATTGTCAGCTTCACACCTCTTTAAAATACTTTAACAGAAATTATTTTATTTTTTAAATAATATATATTTTTTAAAATAAAAAGGTATTAACCTCTGAGTACAAAACTATCTGAGACTGTCACCAGTCAAATTTTGTTATTCAATAGTACTTTTACTGTCCTGAATGCTATATTTTATGATCATTTTTGAAACGCTTTCAACATTTAAGAGGATTTCATTTTAGCACGCTTTCATATTCTTTAAAAATTTTCATTCTGAAATAACAGGTTTTTATCAAGCTACTCTGTGTTATATATTTCAAGCCTTTTACCACCTGAATTTCCTCTCTGATATCCCATAATTGGTATCATTCAGATTCAGTGAGGAACCAAATGCATGGAATGGAAATCAGTCTGTACTCTGAAGACCCTACAGCTTTCTCTGCATCACTGTGTGTAGTTTTTTTTTTTCAATATGAGCAAGATTCCAGAATGGAAGTGTTCCATAGCCTGCACACAGACTTAAGGAAAGCTCTGCTCTCTTTGAATGCTGCTCTTATTCCAAACTACCATTTCAACATTCTACCCCACTGTGTTTTTCTGTGGACATTCTGAATTAGCAGAGGGAATTAGTGAGGATTGGGAGAAGTCAAATAGCTTTTCATCCTCATTGTGATAATAGATTCTGTTGTGTGCACATGAGCTTAAGAGTTTCTATGCAATCAGTTTTTTGTTTTACCTTGAATGTGTTAGTGCAGAGTATATGCGAATGAAGCTGCACAATCAGAATAATGAGTGGGAAATTGTTGATGGATGTGAAATTGTTTGTGGATAATATTACAGATGAAGAGAACACACCGTGGACCATGCCTGTTTTCCACTATTCTTCTAAAACAGGAGTGATATTACCACATACATTGGTATGCCCAATTGACCAAGTTATATACACCAAATGAGATACTCAGTACTTGGAAGACATTTAGCTTTGTCTGAAAGCTTTTTTTTTTTATTGTAATACCACAGTGAATCCATTTGTATAGAGGTTTTTAAATGTGCTAAAAGCATGGCTGGGTAATTTCATTGTTGTATGAACACTGTAGATCACACTTTCACAAACTAAGATGGTGTAGCTTAAGCTATGTGGAATAGCCTACTGCCCCTAGGTGTCAGACGTGTACAGCATGCTACTGCACCTAATTCCCAGACAACTCTAAGACACTGACAAGTATTAATGCTTCAAAACATACAAAGTCATATTGACGAATTAAAGATCATATAACAAAGGAACAAGGCACGATGCCCATTGGAACTTAGGTGAGTAAGAGGATGAGTAGTTAGGAAGACCTGCATCATTCCTGCTCACTGCTGTAGATCTAGTGTCCGGGTTCAACTGTGACAAAATTTGCTTGTTCCAGAGTAGGAGCTTGAGGATTAGAATTATTAAGCAAACAGAAACAGAGATATGAGAGAAATATGAAGCAGAAACACAGAACAGCATCAGAAGAGAAATTCAGTGAATACTGAACTACCCGTGTTTATTTTCCACATGCTTATATACTTCACTCCAAAAGTGTGTGTGGGGGGGGCATCAGACTTCATTAACTTATTATAAGGAATAGACTTGAATTCTCCAAACTTTGGTCTGGGTGGGGCAGATCCACTTCTGCATCTAAATACTAACCACACTTTAGGTCAGGATCTCTGGTTTGTAGCCATACCTGTTGTCAACAACTTTGAAAGAGCAAAAATAAGCTTATACTCTCTTTAGTAAAGGTAGAACAGGCTCTCATCTATGGGTCCCCACAATCTAAAAATGCTGTGCACTTAGATTTCACCAAATTTATTTTTGGAGAGGTTTCTTTTTTATTTTCTTTCTTTAATAATAAATTAAACTTAGATTGCTCCAATTTAACTTTATGACATAACTTTTACACTTTTGCCATAATTCATTTGAAAGAAGTATTGTCACATTACACACAAAGAGCGTACAGGCATGTTGGTGTGCACACACACACACATAAATATACACATAAAAATTGAAGTATTATTTATAGGGAAGAAAATGGATAAGTAGTATGTAAAATGATGAATAAGTAAAGTACAATGATATGCATATATAGACATGTAAAAGTGAAAATGACTATATTGCATGTTTAGCAAAGAATGTAGCAAAACTAAAAACAAAAGGAAAACATGTCTCAGTAATTTGTCCAACATTGTTTTCCAAAGATTTAGAAAAATCACTTTCAATTATATAACATCCAACTACATGAAAATCATATTTCTTCCTTAGCCATACACACACACTTGAGTTGAAAATACATTAATAAAAGCACTTCACACACACACACACACATACACACACACACGAGCGTGCACATGCACACACACACACACACACACATTCCTCCTGACATTGTAACTTTAAGGGTACATGCCATTGGCATTACTAATTTCTACTACTGGGGACTCTGGATCACAACTTACTGAGTTGGAAGAGATCCCTAAAGACTCAAATACAGCATATAAAACTGAAATATGCAATACTTGTTAAAATCTTGGGCATAATTCCAATGAATAAAAATATTAAATAAACTTTCAATATTTAAGGAGCTTTGCTTCACATCAAGGGTGAGATGCAGTAGACAAAATGAGAATGACTTCAACAATAACGCTGCAGGCCATCTCATCATATGTTGATCTTACATTTCTAAATGCTTTGCATAATCATATTTCATGTCTAGAAATTTTTTCCAATATAAAAGTAGTGACATAATTATACATTTAGACTTCCTCTTAAAACATCAGTCAAACTGTATAATTTGGTTTGTTCAAGTATCCATAAGTAATAGAATGCAAAATCTAGATTTGATTAGATTCACTGCTTGATTCATAAGTGCCTTTTGGTCATTACTAATTTTGATTTGTTGCTTATACATAACTGCCAAATTTTAGATCCATAGTTTTAATCTTCAGTATGTTTTAAGACATTTCCCTATCAGAAAAAAAATTAATAGACTCATATACACACTAAAGAATGTCAGTTTTTACATAATATTATCACTATATATTCAGTAGTATAAATATAAAATGATATTTTATTGTCATGTATTGTGATTAAGTTCACAAATAAAAGAGATACTGAGGGACTGGAGAGATGACTCACCATTGAGAGTGTGTATTGCTTATCTATTTTCCTTTGGATAAAGAAAATATGGTTTGTTTACACAATGGAGTACTACACAGCAGAAAAAAATAATGACATCTTGAATTTTGCAGGCAAATGAAAGGAGCTAGAAAACATCACTTTGAGTGAGGTAACCCAGGTACAGAAAGACAATTATCACATATACTCACTCATAAGTGGTTTTTAAACTTAAAGCAAAGAAAGCTAGCCCACAAATCACAATCCCAGAGAACTTAGGCAACAATGAGGACCCTAAGAGAGACATACATAGATCTAATCTACATGGGTAGTAAAAAAAGACAAGATCTCCTGAGTAAATTGGGAGTATGGGGACCTTAGGAGAGGGTGGAAGGGGAGAGGAGAGGCAGGGAGGAATGCAGAGAAAACTGTAGAGCTCAGCAAAATAAAAAAAAAGAATATGTATTGCTATTAGCGAGAACCTGAGTTTGTTTCTTAACACCCATGGTGGGGAACTCATAACTGCCTATAACACCTGCTTCAAGGTACGCAATGCCTCTGGCTTTTTGGGTACCTGTCATCAATCTGAAATACCCACACAGAGAGAAAGACAGACGACAGACAGAAAATGTAGCATGTAAACACAATGAAATTCAATTTTTTTATAAGAATGAAATAATAACCTCTGCTGGAAATGAATGAAATGAATGATATGTTAACCCAAATAAGATAGATTCAGACAATTATCATGTACTCACAATATGTGGGCCCTAGTTTTTCATGTATATATATGTGCATATAATGTGTATGGGAGGTTGTAGATCTGGAAACTAGAAAAGGGACCATGAGATGGAAAACTTAGATTGATGTGGGAGTCCCCTATATGTGCTGTGATTATCATTAATAAATAAAGAAACTGTCTTGGCCTGTTGATAGAGCAGAACTTAGGTAAGCAGGGAGGACTAGACTGAATGTTGGGAGAAAGAAGGGTGGAGTCAGGGGCCATTATGGATCTGCCCCCAGAGATTGAGGTGCTAAAACTTTGCTGGTAGGCCACGACCTCATGGTAATATATAGATTAATAGAAATGGGTTAAATTAAGATGTAAGAGTTAGCCAACAAGAAGCTGCATTTCAACTCTATATTTCTTACAATTCATTTATTGTTTTTCAGAACTATCTAGGATGCAGAATTTTGGTGACATCTTGTGTATGTAGGGGTCATGGAAAACATATTGGCAAGAAAACAGCCTTAGTAATATAGCAGTTATTAATCGGAACAGAAACTCATTTTGATAAACCTTTTATTTTATTTTTATTTATTAAAGATTTCTGCCTCCTCCCCGCCACTGCCTCCCATTTCCCTCTCCCTTCCCCAATCAAGTTCCCCTCCCTTGTCAGCCCAAAGAGCAATCAAGGTTCCCTGCCCTGTGGGAAGTCCAAGGACCACCCACCTCCATCCAGGTCTAGTAAGGTGAGCATCCAAACTGCCTAGGCTCCCACAAAACCAGTACGTGCAGTAGGATCAAAAACCCATTGCCATTGTTCTTGAGTTCTCAGTAGTCCTCATTGTCCGCTATGTTCAGCGAGTCCGGTTTTATCCCAGGCTTTTTCAGATCCAGGCCAGCTGGCCTTGGTGAGTTCCCCATAGAACATCCCCATTGTCTCAGTGTGGGTGCACCCCTCGCAGTCCTGAGTTCCTTGCTCGTGCTCTCTCTCCTTCTGCTCCTGATTTGGACCTTGAGATTTCAGTCCGGTGCTCCAATGTGGGACTCTGTCTCTGTCTCCTTTCACTGCCTGATGACACAATCATGCACAGCTTCCTTAGCGATCAGGGAAATGCAAATCAAGACAACTTTAAGATACCATCTTACACCTGTCAGAATGGCTAAAATAAAAAACACCAATGGTAGCCTTTGCTGGAGAGGATGTGGAGAAAGGGGTACACTCATCCATTGCTGGTGGGAATGCAAACTTATACAACCACTTTTTAAAGCAGTGTGGTGGTTTCTCAGGAAATTCGGGATCAACCTACCCCTGGACCCAGCAATACCACTCTTGGGAATATACCCAAGAGATGCCCTATAATACAACAAAAGTATATGCGCAACTATGTTCATAGCAACATTGTTTGTAATAGCCAGAACCTGGAAACAACCGAGATGCCCTTTAATGGAAGAATGGATGAAGAAAGTGTGGAATATATACATATTAGAGTACTACTTAGCAGTAAAAAACATACAAATGGATGTATACAAATGGATGGAAATAAAAAACACTATCCTGAGTGAGGTAAGCCAGACTCAAAAAGAGGAACATGGGATGTACTCACTCATATTTGGTTTCTAGCCATAAATAAAGGACATTGAGCCTATAATTTGTTATCCTAGAGAAGCTAAATAAGAAGGGGAACCCAAAGAAAAAGATATAGGCATCCTCCTGAATATTAACCTTCATCAGGCGGTGAATGAAAAACCTTTTAAAACAAAGCCAAAGACTTGCAGGAAACCCTAGTGAAATAACAGAGTTAGTTACAGATTTGAGGGCCTGAGTTTGGATCCCAAATCTGGAAATGGCTTCATTGTGCTTGTGTTCCAAGTGCTTAGAATAGAGAAGGGTCGAGATAGAGGATCACTGGGTCTTTTCGACCAATGGGTTAGCTAAAACTCCTGAGACCCATGTTTAATGGAAGATATTGTCTCTAAGAATTTATGAAGAAAGTGCAGTCTCTCTACCCTCTGCACATAAAGAAGCATATATATATATATAATATGTATATACGTATATCACAGAAACCACACACACATGTAAATCACACAGAAACCAGACATATACTACATGTACTCACATATGACACAAACATATACATACACATACCACAGAAACATACAAACCACACATAAACACACACCACACACATACTATGCAGACAGCATACATACACATATGCATACACACACCACATACCAGATGCACATACATATAGATAATGCACATAACAGACTAAATAAACAAATGTATTTATCTATTTAAGTAGAATATATACCAAATACGAGACTATGGAATTTTATATACACTGCATACTATTTTCAGGCATACATGACATATGTATATCATAAATTAGTGTCTTAAGATGACAGTTGTATTCAAAATTTCTATGATTAAAAACTGAATGATTTTATAGTTTCAATAGGTCCAGAGGCAAACAGATGTTATTTTTTGGAAATGAAGTTATTCTTTCAGTTTATAGTTTAAAAACAATATATTTACTTCAAGAAACCTATAATGGATAAAAACAGTTTTCTTTAAAGGTCAGTTTGCTTACTCTTATTTCTATTCAATCAGAGCTTATTGGAATTTAGCTCAGAATAGGTGTTCTTCCTACCAGGTTAACAAAAACATTTCCTACTTAAAATGCCAAGCTTAGTACAATACTAACTTTATATTTACACGAACCTTCCCTTCTGAATATTTTTCTACATCCTTACTATTCATTTCTTTTCTATTTCATTTTATATTTTCACCCCAAACTACTTTTTTTCCCTGTCAACCAATACAGACAGAAAAGAACAAAAGATGTGCTGAGAAAGTTTTCCCCAAAATTACACGGTTTTTGTGCAGTTCAGGCATCTGAAAGCAAAGGTACCCATTAAATGTAGCTTCAGGCAGACATCAGTCAAGTCATCTTCATGCTTGATTGTCTTGAGAGGCTCACAAGGCACCAGGCAGTACTTCAGAGAACACAAAGACGCTGCTGAAACACTAGTGTAACTTTGGTGTGCTGGCGGCAGGCTGTGGCTCTGCTTTCTACACTTCTATTTCTTTTTCAAAAAATATCAAACCATGTCATTACCCTTAGGAGAGAAAGACCAGGGGTCTGATCCAGAACCACTGATTAACTGACAGCCCAAGGAGACCATGATGGGTACAAGAGACGCTGCTCAGCTCAACAAAGAGCAGCCTTGCCTTAGGATGCCTTTTGGTCTTGAGAAATTCTTGACCTTGATTACCAAAGTCATTTTCGCTCAGAGATTGTGTCAAAGCTTCTTGACTTAAAGTGGAATGCCTGTAATTTTGATGAACACCGGAGAGAAATAAAACCAGTGAGTCAAGAACAAGGCTTTTGAATTTTGCCCTCTTCACATGTAAGATATATATTTTTCTAACAGTATTTCCTTAAACCAAACCAAAAGCATTTTTTAAAAAATTGTCGTAAGTATTTGGCTTGTTTTTCAGATGATAATCCTCCTGATATTCAAGCAACTTATCTCCCTAGCTCAAGAGCTGTAAGCATGATCTCATGGTACTTTGTATCTGCAAAGAGCACACTAGTGAGCCAGAATTTATTTTTTAAAAAAGAATAAATAAAAAAAGAAATAGAAAGAGTTGGTGATTGATAGAGTTTGAAAGTGATGAATATTAATGTATTTTTCAAAATGTTAACATTGGTACACACTAATAAAAGAGGAATCCATTTATATTACTTAAATGATCGCATATCCATTTCTTGATGTGAGATTCCTCTCTGTATGCTGTGAATACCATTGGTTAATAAAGAAAACTGTCTTGGGTCTGTGCAGGGAACAGAGGTGGGCAGGGAAAACTAAGCTGAATGCTGGGAGAAAGGAGGAAGATTCAGAGAGAAGACATGCAGCCCTGTCAGACACAAACATCAGAACTTTAGCTGGTAAGACACAGCCCCATGGTAATACACAGATTAATAGAAATGGGTTAAATTAATATGTAAGAGTTAGTTAATAAGAAGCTAGAGCTAATGGGCCAAGCATTGACCTAAATAATATAGTTTCTGTGTGATTATTTTGGGGCCGAGCAGTTGGGAACCAACAAACAGCCTCATCACAATGATTTCTGTTAAGATAGACACTGCAACTATGATTTTCTTTGTTTATTTATCTCTTTCAGAGCACGAGGGTAGTTCTGATAGCATCAATACTAATGAAAGAATGTGCAAAGAGTGTTAGTCATTATGCATTTAAGGGTATGTTTTACTTCTCTTTGTCTAAGTTCTGCTTATCACAGCATGATTTATTCTTCTCATAAAAATTTCTATTCATTTCAAATTTATATTCAAATATTTGTAGCAAAATGTAAAAGTCAAAAAGAATATACAGGATTAGAGACACTATTTAGATCATAAAATTATGATGTTTACAAATCCCAAGTATTTTGCCATATTTGAAAGGAAGAAATAGATTTTTGTTAACCTATTGTAAAAGGAGATTGTCTTAGTAATGTGACAGTCTAATATTCCTGGTCATCTTGCCTTATTTCTCAGTGGAGGGCTAGACCGACTTAATCCTTGCCATCACTAAGTCTTTATTTGACACCCATAAAGTAACCTGTCATCTGTTTGGAATTCTTATAGCAGAAATGTGTCTGATCCATTAATAAGTTTTGAAATAATAAATTCACCTTTATAATTATTTCATTGTTAGCCAAGGTGTGTATATATTTTATTCAATGTTTTGTACATTTGATTCAAAATGGAGAATTTTGGGTTAACTGGAAAGGTAAAAAGACTCATAGTCAGGAAAGTATGTACCCACATTCTTCAGACACCAGGATAAAACAAGGAAGACCTCAATCAAGTTTATTAATTTTGATTGAATTTTTAATATTTCTTTTTGGGGGGGGTGATTGCTGTGTACCAGCACAAAATGTCAGGAAGACAGAGGGCAGCCTCAAGAGTACGTTATCTATGTATTCATCCAGGGGGAGCAACTCAGTTTCCCAGACTTGGCAACAAACACCTTTAGACGCTTAGCCATCTTACCAGCTCAATTTTAAAATTGCATTTTATGCAATGTATGTGTGAGTGTGTGTGTGTGAGTGTGCATGTATGTGCACATGTGGTGTAGTGTGTGAATAATTTTTGTTTAACATAAGCTACACAGTAAAGAAAAACTTCTTCTGGCAAATGGGGGAATGTTAAAGCATCCACACTTAATAGATGGTCCCTGGAATGACTCCTTTCTAGCAGAAATCACATTATGATTTAGTCATCCCTGACAGTGGATGAGATAATAGAGTTGTTGAATTTGCAGCTGGGCTGTTTTAATTGTTGCTTCCATCACTCATTATTGAGTGATACTCAACTCCCATAAGAGTAATTTGAACAAAACTTCCATCGTTGCAATACATTAAGCTAAGCTTTCTCGCTTTAGAAGTAAACAATTTAGCACCTTAATCAGTGTTGTTAGACACCTGAAAACTGCTATGTAAACATCTCTATGCTCTGCTACATATGTCACTTCCATTTTCTCTAGAAACTTTAATTAGATTGGCATGTGAGAAGGAAAGTGTGGACCACGTTATTAAGGTATGAACTGGGCATTTATAGTAGCACGTCCTGAGGACTGCAGAGACTAAATGTTTAGAATGAAAACAACACATCTGGACAAAATCAATAACATAAAAGGACTCAGTGTAGTTCTGATTACTGTGGGGACATCATTTCAAGGATTTTGCTAATGTAAAATGCTTATGAAGCACCTTTTCATCTGCAGGTCCCTTATTAGGTGCAAGAGAATTTCCCTCTGCTTAAGATAACTGTTAGATTGAGCATCACAGCTGAAGATAAATCTATTTTAGGTTTTAATACCAAACCAGAAATATGGCATTTAAGTTGCATTATCAGTTCAGGTAATAAAACTCCATGTAAAACCTGTTAATTAGTACTAACTAGGAACGAAGAATGATTGATAATACAATGATGAAAATCAATTGCCATGTGCTAAAAATGGCTAGCTGTTACATTGCCCACGGTTAGATTTTATTGCATTTGTCATTGCTCTTTTTACTATGACCGTATTCAATTGAAAAAAAAAAAAACTAGCACAAATTATGGTGTCATACTTTTTTCATAATTTAAAAATGTATTTGTGGGTTTGAAATAGGCAGAGGAAGTAATGTCCTTACAATCTTTCCAAGGGCAGAAGAAATGAAAAGAGTAAGTTTCTCATCCAACTAAATAAACACAAAGCAGAGAATGTTAATAGATGATTCAACTTTTCATTTGAAAAGTGTGTTGGAATTTCTCTCATTAAGTCATGGCTTTGAGGATTGATTCAAAAAGAACCTCTCTGAAAAAATTGGATGACTGTTGGTTGCATATACACATAGCTTTCCCCAGTGTAATTTACATTGATTAAGATTAGGTACATTTTATGCTTTATGCTGCTGAATTTTTATGGGTTTGGAGCCAAAGTCTAATTTCCTTAGAAATATAATTTTAGGAAAATGCTGTTTAAGTATGGCCTCTAATTACTACTTACTTCTTGTCTCTTTCTGGAAAAATAACAGCAAAAACTAAAGCTCACAAATTCCGCTTAGTAGAACAGGTCATGTAGGAAATAACTCCAGGGAAAATGAACTTTCACCATTTATTCTGAAGTGGCAACTACCACCCAATTGGGGACTGACTAGAGAAAATTAAAATAAAGATGTAAATTTGGTTCTCCTATCTTCTGAGCTATGTGTTTGATTTATCTATGGCCCTCTTATTACAGTGATAGTGAGATAATCCTTTCAGGGAAATAGTGAACTTAGTAAGGCTAGTTGAATTTCTTTTGTTAAGCGTACAGACTTTTAAAATTATGAATAACATAAATTACCCATAACATATTTTGAAATACATTTTAAATTTTGAATTGAATTCCTTACATGTTAGTACAGAATTATTAGATTGCAGATTGTAGCACAATAAACTGAGTCTCTCAATACTGCTTTATTTTTCTGTGAAATTTTTCTGAGTTAATTGAGCATTAAGTATTTTTAATATATAAAAAATGGATAGCTAATTTGAGAATGTATCTGTATCTAGCCAGGCTTCCAGATTATGGCTATCCTACTTCTGCTTCTGAGTGTTGAGATTACAGATGTGAGCTAATACCCTGACTTCACTCTGAGTTTCTCTTTGCAATTAGTGTGTTCTAACACTCTCCTATTGTGCCATTTCAATTTTTTATTTTAAAAATAAAGTGATTGTAATACAGTTCCATATGTGTGATATTTGTCCTCATGAGTCTTTTTTCTAATGCTGATCATTATTGTTTCCACTTAAATTCATTTTCCTTAAAGGAATATCATCTTGTTTCACTATTTATTTATTTGTTTGTTTGTTTCTCTTTATGTTCGAGTGATGCTCTGTTCTGTATGCGTATGTGACTTTTTACCTACTGTTCTGTTAAAATCTCCTCAGCTGGTCCTAAACCTTGACTTTTGTGAATAATATTGTGGTTAGCATGAGGATGCAGGTATTTATTTCGGATGTTAACACTGATTCCTTTGGTTGTATACTCAGGAGCAGTATAGTTGAATTATATTTTAGATTTAAGAAATCTCTAAACTGATTTCTCTTGTAGCTGAATTAATTTACATCCGCCCCAGTAATATATGAGGTTTTCTTGTTTCCTACATCCCCACTAACACATGCTGCTTCGTTGTCTCTTGATAACAGCCATTCTGACTGGGGAGAGATGGGATTCAATGTAGTCAGGCTTTGGCATTCCCAGGTGATTACAGTTGATTATAGTGATTGTGAGCTTGTACTTTTTCCCTTGAAAAGTGTCTATTAAGCTGCTTAACTCACTTATTGATTGAATTGTTTCTTTATCTAGTGGTAAATTTTTGTTTTCAATAGGCTCTTGAGCTGCACACAGTTTAGACTGCTCTTTTTCTCTAGATCCTCTGGCTCTGCCTCCTAAATGCTAGAACTTCAGGTTAGACAGATAGTCGAGGCTTGTCTTTTTCAAATGGTCTGCATATTATTTGTATAGCATGGAAATAGTTTTCAAAACATTTGTCACGGTTGTCTTGTAAGATGATGCATTAATTGTTACCAAGGCTCAGATAAAAATTCTGCTTTGATCTGGGTCTTGATATTTAAAACAGGTTTGCCGTACATGGCGCTAATTTCTATCATGTTTATGATCATGCCAAAAAGATTTTCTTTGAACACCAGTGTGCTTGGATCATGCATGTTTGGAGTAACCGTATGTATAACTGAATTAAAGACAATCTCCACAGCATTGCCTGGTCATGATCATTTCTTGTTCATCATTTTATTCTCTTTTACTAAACAAGCATTTTTTATTGTTCTAATTTCCTTTCTTCTTAATCTTTTTTTCTGCTCTATTTTTGTGAATTCTGCAATATTTTCCTTCTTATATTACATTATCCTTTCTTGTTTTAGTAGTGGTGGTGGGAAGAACTCTTACTTACCCAGGATAGTGAGGAACTCCTTGGTCAAGAACTTTACATCAGTCTTAAGCGTTGTAACTATAAACCTGTGCCCCCTTCTAGCACAGTATTTGTGTATAATATGAGAAAGAAAGCTTTTATCTCCGAGTTTTATTCTAAGGATGATGTGACACTTTGCTTAGTCAGAGGGGAGAGAAGGCTCCACACTTCAGGGTCTGGAATCAGATGAACAGACTGTAAGCCAAAGAACACAGTTGGTACTCAGAAAGCAGAAAAACCAAAACAATATACGTTGCCACAGCTTCCAAAAGGCATACAGATATAAAGGCAGGCAGGTTTGCAGTAACCTTGCTTAAGAAGCCAGAGTTTCACACTGCAAGAGTATGGATTTGTGTTGTCCTGAGCCATTACATCTGTAAAAGTTTTTGTAATAGAAATAGGAACCCAAGGATTGCACATTTTATGTCTGCCTTTTGTTTTGTGAACATTTTCATGGAATTATAAATTTTCCATGAGTATAAAATTCCAGTCAGTAGTATTTTTCTCCCTTAAAATATTAAATATTTCATTATATTCTTTCTTGTGGGCATGTTTTTTTCCTGAAATGTCTCTATTTATTTGTCTATATACATGCTTTTATTCTCCTTTCCTGACTGTTTTGGGAGATGGCTCTTGGTGGTTCATTGTTATTCAGTTGTAGCTTTGTTGGTGTTCCTCTCTGTGGGAGTCACTGAATTCCCTGAATTTGTGGTTTGGATACCATCATTAAGGTATAGGATTTTTTCAACCCTTTGTATTTAAAACCCTGTTTGCTCACTTCCCAGGCTGCTGCTCCAGTATGTAATATACCATCTGATGTTCCATTGCTCTTCAGAGTCCTATTGTTTTGATCACTGCATTTCCATTTAATGATTGTTGTTGACCTGTTGTCAAAGTCACTGAAGTATTTTCTTGGCTCTGTTGAATCTACTGAAAATCACTTTATTTAATTCTATTTTTTAATCCATGTTACATATCAACCACAGTTCCTCTTCCCCCTCTCCTCCTCCCACTCGCCCCTGCCCCACAATCCACTCCTCAGAAAGGATAAGGCCGCCCATAGGAAGTCAAGATAGCCTTGCATATCAGATTGAGTCAGCACCAAGCCCCTCCCCACTGCATCAAGGCTGAGCAAGGGATTCTGCCATACAGAATTGGCTCCAAAAAGCCAACTCATTCATCAGGGATAGATCTTAGTTCTCCTGCCAGGACCCCAAAAACAGAGCAAGCCACACAGCTTTCACCCACATGCCGGGGCTCTACTTCAGTCACAGGCAGGCTTCCCAGCTGTCAGCCCAGAGTCCATGAGCTCCCACTAACTCAGGTCAGCTATCTCTGTAAGTTTCCCCATCATGATCTTGATTCCCCCTTTCTTATATAATCCCTTCTGCCTCTGTTCGATTGGACTTTGTGAACTCAATCCGGTGCTTGGCTGTGGATCTCTCCAACTGCTTCCATCAGTTACTGGATTAAGGTTCTATGATGACATTTAGGGTAGTCACCAATTTGATTACAGGGGGAGGCCAGTTTAAGTACCCTTTCCACTAAAGGTCACTTAGAAAAAATATTTCTATTCTATGTTCTTGATTTCCCACCTAAGAACACATTTTTCCATTGCTAAAATAATAAAAATCCATGTTAATTCACTCTTCTGCTATCTTCTTTCAGTCAAAGTTGCAAACAAATGAATACAAATATTAAAATTTCCCATACGTTCATATCTATCTAAATTGAAAAGTTCTTGTTTGAACATACAATCAATACAATCTAGATAGTTTTGAGAAGTAGATGAGTAAATATAAATTACTTCCCAAGGCCTCTTTTTAAGGACTTCAAGGATAGATGTCATCAGTATACCAGGCACTTATCAGCCAATGAAAACAACCTGATGGGGAATTTCTGATAGGTGAAATAGGTGTTTTTGTACATTAAAAATTTATATTTCTACTACTCAAATGGTAATTGACAATCAGCTGGGGCGTTAAAATTAAACCTTTGGCAAGTGTGCATGGTAAGAGGGGGGAGGTCCTTTGGGATATGGCCTTTCTGAGTATCCTATGTTGGCCTGGAAATGGAGGTGATGTTCCTGTTTCAGCCTTCTCAATACTGAAATTACAGGCTTGTGTCACCACACATGGATTTAACATTAAATTGAAGAATGTTATAAGAGAAAACTAAGACTGGACTTGTGTAGAGCTAGATTTATTATTTCTTTTAAGAGGAGGTTAAAAAATAAAAGCTATTTTTCTTAGGAAGAGATACAGTATTTTAAGTGGGCTTCTGAGGACTAGATTTTTAACCTTAAATTTTAAATATATTTTTGTTTATTATTTGAAAATTTCATCAGCCCCAAATTCTTCCTTTCACTTTTCATCAGGACACAAGCAAAACAGATACCTTCTAACTAAGTATTCAAATACAGACACAAGAATAAATATTTCCTAAATATTATATGTCCCTACCTATGCATACAAAATGAAGATACATTCTTAACATAATAGAAACAGGCACCCATACTTAACATAAATATACAATTAATCAATCAATAAAAGACAAAAAAGTATTCTAGAATCTGAGTTAAATATATTTTTTATTTAAGACAGAGAAAAATCTCCCAGAATTGTGTTGCATTTTTCTTTTATTGAAAATTGGTTCTTCTCTTTTAAAAAATATCCAATTATAGTTTTTCCTCCCTCTACTCCTCCCAGTTTTTCCTCTCTTCCCATCCCTTTTTCTCCCCTTCCCTCCACTCCCCTCCCCTCCAAATCCACTCACTTTCTATCTCCCATACCTCGTCTATTAGAGAACAAGTCTCTACAAAACAGCAAGCAAACATGACAAAATAAAATGCAGCAAGATAAGCCAAAATATGACATATGGAAGTTGGATACAGCAAAACAACAGGCAGAGAAGAATCCCAAGAGTTTTCACAAGAGTCAGAGACCTGCTCATTCTAACACTCATGAGTCTCAGTAAAATGCTAAGCTAGATATAATATCTACACAGAGGACCTGATGTGGTCTATGTAGGCCCTGCACTGTCTGTTTCAGTCTCTGTGAGCTCACATGCAGCTTGCTTAGTTGATTTGAAGGGCCTTGTTCTCTTGACTTCGATCCAACAAATTTTCTGCCTCCTGTTCTGCGAAATTCCCTGAGCTCTGAGAGAAGGGATTTCATGGAGACCTCTACTTAGACTCCCTGCACCACCCTCCCCCTACTCTCACACAATATCTGACTGTGGGTCTCTGTATTTTCTCCTCTATGCTGCTGGAAGAAGTTTCTCTGATGATAATTGGCTAAAGTTCTGATCTTTGAGTATACAAGAATAGCATTAGTGGTTATTTTATTGATATTTTTTAGACCAGTAGTGTTTGATTTTACCGTAGGTCTCTGGGCTATCTGGTGTCTGGTACTTGGTTACCTAAGCAGTGTCAGGCATGGGTTTCTTCTCATGGAATTGGAATCAAGTCAAGTCAGCTATTGGTTGGCTACTCCCATAAGTTCTGTGCCACCATTGCTCTAGCATATTTTTCAGGCAGGACAGATTGTAGGTCAAAGGTTCGAGGCTAGATTGCTGTCTAGGATTTTCATTTCATAGCCTACAGAGTACCTTCCTGCATCAAAGAGACTAGAAAATACGGGTAAAGGCTCTAGGTATGTACCAGTTCCGCTTCCACATGTTCAATGAGTTGTGTGGGTGTTGTCTTCAGAAAGGGCCCTTGCTGTTGGTTTGCAGAGAGCAACACTTCATCTTAGCAACAGCCTGAGTTGTTTGGGAATTTCCATGGGACCTTCTGAGCCATCAACTCAATTGAGTGCAACACAGTCCCGCTACTTGAAGCCTCTCCTGGTGACAAGCGATGGCCAATTGAGATTCTCCCATTACTGGAAGTCCTCATGAGGATCACAATTACACATCCCAGGAAGGTTTCTACTATGCTAGGTTTCCACACCAGCATCCAAATGACCTCCCCCATTCCAGCTCTCTCTCTCTCTCTCTCTCTCTCTCTCTCTCTCTCTCTCTCTCTCTCTCTCTCTCTCCCATCTTCTCCTAAATTGATTAGCACTGCCTCCAGTGTGCCCAGAAAAATCTATTTTATTCCTCTTCCCAGGGAGATCTATGTATCCCCCTTGACTATTCTTTTTACCTAATCTATTTGGATCTATGGATTATAGTTTGGTGACAGAACAGCTAATATCCACTTAAGAGTGAATGGATACCATATGTTTCTGGTTCTGAGTTACGTCACTGAGGATGACATTTTTTTTAAACTTAATCTGTTTTCCTTCAAATTTAATCATGGTTTTTAAGCAGCTGAGAAATAATTCATTATTTAAATATACCACATTTTATTTATCCAGTCTCCTGATGAGAGACCTTTAGATTGTTTCCAGTTCCAGGCTACTAGAAATAAAGCTGTTACGAACATAGATGAGCAAGTGTCCTTGTAGTAGGATGGCGTGTTTATGCCAAAGATGGGTATAACTGGGTCTTGAGGTAAATCAATTCCCAGTTCTCAGAGCAGCTACTTTATTGATTTACATAGTGGCTGTCAAGAATGTACACCAAAAATGGAGGAATGTTCCCCTTGCTGATCTACATGCTCTCCAGCATGAGCTGTCAGTCGTGTTATTGATCTTGGCCATTATTGCTTGTGTGAGATGGAATCTCAGAGTAGTTTTGATTTACATTTCCCTGACAGCTAAGAATGTTTAACATTTATTAATGTTTCTCACCCATTTGAGTTTCCTCTATTGAGAATTCTGTTTAGATCTGTTCCCCATTTTTAAATTGAATTATTTGGTTTTCTGATATCTAGTTTATTGAGTTCTTTATATATTTTGGAAAGTATTCTTCTACCAGTTGTGGAACTGGTAAAAATCTTTTCCACTCTGTAGCATGCCACTTTTTTTTTTTTTTTTTGTTGACTCTGTTCTTTGCCTTATGGAAGCTTTTCAATTTCAAGAGTTCTCATTTACTAATTGTTAACCTTAGGGCCTGCACTATTGCTATTGTGTTCAAAAAGTTGTCTTCTATGCCAATACATTCAAGGCTATTCCCCACTTCCTATTCTAAGAGGTTCAGTGTTTCTGGTTTAATATTGAGGTATTTGATTCACTTGGACTTGAGTTTTGGGCAAGGTGGTAAATCTGAATGTTTGCTTTCTTCTACATCCAGCTTGATCAGTATGATTTGTTGAAGACATTGTTTTTCAAGTGTGTATTACTGACTTTTTTTTTCATCAAAATACAGGTGATCAATGTGTGTATTTTTAAATTAATACCACGCTGCTTGCTCTCTCTCTCTCTCTCTCTCTCTCTCTCTTTCTTATCTTCTTCTTTCTTTTTCTTCTTTTTCTGTAGCTCTGTAGTACCACTTGTAATCAGGAATGGTAAAAACTCCACAAGTTCTTTTTTTGTTCAGGATTGTTTTAAATATCCTGAGTTTTTGTTTTTCCATATAAAGTTAAGAATTATCCTGTGAATGTCTGTTAAAAAATTGTATTGAACTTTTTAAGGAGAATGTATTGAATCTGTACACTGCTTTTGGTAGGAAGCACAATATTATGTTAATCATACCAACCTATGAACCTGGGAGATATTTCCACATGCTGATATTGTCTTCAATTTCTTTATTCAAGGACATTAAGTTTATTAAAATACATTAGGTTTTTGATCATACAAGTCTTTCACTTGCTTGATTAGAGTTATATATTATTTAACTGCCAGTTATATTATTTGAAGTTATTGTGATGGGTGTTGTTTCCCTGATTTTTTATCAGTTTACTTGTTTTTTGTATACTGAAAAAGTGTTAGTTTTTTTCCAATTAACCTTTTATCCAGCTACTTTGCTGAAAGCATTTATCAGCTGTAGGAGTTTCCTGGTGGAATTTTTTAAGTTCGCTTATGTATGCTATCATATCATCTGCAATATTGATACTTTTATTTTTTCTTTCCAGTTTGTATTCCTTTGGTCTCTTTTGGTTGTCTTATTGCTCTACCTAAAACTTTAAGAAGTATATTGAATAGATGTGGAGAAAGTGGACAACCTTGTCTTGTCCCTGATTTGAATGGAATTACTTTGAGTTTCTCTCAATTTAATTTGATATTGGCTATATCCTTGCTGTAAATTGCCTTTATTATGTTTAGGTATGTTCTTTGCATCCCTAATCACTGCAGGACTTTTATTATAAAGGAGTGTTGGATTTTGTCAAAGGACTTTTCTATCTAATAGGATGATCATGTGGATTTTGTTTTTCACTTTGTTTAAATGGGGGATTCTATTTATTGATTTTTCTTATACCAAACTATGCCTGATACTCTGGGATGAAGCCATTTGATCAATTTTGCTTTTTGACTGAGTTTACAAGCATTGTGTCCAGTATATCTGCATGTATATTCATAAGGGAAAGTGGCTTGTATTTCCTTCTTCATTGAGTCTTTATGTGGTTTGGATATCAGGGTAAATATTGTTTCATAAAATTTAATTGAGCAGGGTTTCTTCTTTTCTATTTTGTGGAATAATTTTTAGGAATATTGATGTTAGCTATTTGAAAGTCTGGTAGAATTCTGTTCTAAGACCATATATTCCTGGGCTTTTTATTTGGTTGGGGGTATTTTAATGACTATTCCAATTTCACTAGAGGCTATACATCTATTTAAATTATTTACCTAATCTTGACTTAAGTTTTGTAAGTCTTATTTATTGAGAAAATTATCCATTTCCTTTAGGTTTTCCAACTTGATGGAGTAGACTTTTTTTAATTTTTATTAATAATTGGATTTATTCTTTTATTTTGCATCTCAACCACAGTTCCCCTCCCTCCTTTCCTTCTCTCCTTTCCCCCACCTCTCTCTACACTCCTAATCCACTCTGCCTATGTGCTCTGGCAGCACATATATGAAAACTGGAGTGTAGGTTTTTAAAGTATGTCCTCATGACTCTTTCGATTTCCTCAGTATTTTTTGGTATGTTGTCCCCTTTTTTTCTTTGTTAATTTAGATATTCTCTCTCTATCCTTTAGTCATTTTGGATAAAGGTTTCTCAGTTTTATTTTCTCAATGAACCAAATCTTTGTTTCATTGATGTTTTTGAATTGTTCTTTGTTATTTTTGTTTCTATTTTATTGATTTTAGGCATCAGTATGATCATATCTTGCTGTCTGGTCCTTTTGGATTTCTTACTTCTTTTTGTTCTAGAGCTTTCAAATATGCTAATAAGTAGCTAGTATGAGATATTTCCAAGTTTTTTTTTAAATATAGGTACTCTACACTATGAGCCTGTCTCTTAGCATTGCTTTCATTGTGTCCCATAGGTTTGAGTATGCTATGTATTCATTTTCATTGTATCTGAGAAATTCTTTAATTTCTTTATTTCTCTGTTGACATATTTCTCACTCAATAAGGAATTGCTCACTTTCCCCAAGTTTATAGAAACAGCTTTCTATTGTTAGTGTTTTTGTTGATATCTGGCTTTGCTCTGTCATGGTCTGATAGGCTGCAGGGAGTTAGTTCAGTTTTATCTGGTCTGTTGAGCCTTGGTTTATAGTACATCTTTTTGTACATTTATAGGCATCTCTTCTTTTTAGGTTAAGAATATCATTCTGTGATTATGTTAAAAATACTTTCTGAGCCTATAAAATGGAATTCTTCTTCATTTACTTTGTTATTCTTAGGTTTAGTCTTTTCAGAGTGGGTGGTCTCTCCAAGTATGTAATCAATTTTGGAAGAAAATTCTATGAAGTGCTGAGAAAATATATTCTACTGGGTTTGGGTGAAATGTTCTGCAAATATCTTTTAGGTCCATGTGGTTAATAAGGTCTGTTAGATCCTGTATTATCTGTTTACTTCTTGTCTGAATGACTTATTCGTTGGTGAGACTTGGGTATTGAAGCTTCCCATTATGAATATGTGAGGATCAATATGTGGTTAGTTTTGTAGCAGTATTTCTTCTACAAACTTGGGTGCCTTTGCATTTGGAGTATAGATGTGAATAATTGAAATGTCACCTTGGATTTTTCTTTTGATGAGTATGCAGTGCCCTTCTCAATTTATTTTGAGAATTTTTTTGTTTTAATTCTAATTTTTATAATATTAAATGGCTATACCAGCTTGCTTCTTAGATCCATTTGCTAGGAATATGTTTTTTCAATCCTTTACTCTGAAGTAATATCTATCTGTGAAATCAAAAATCAGTTCTTTTTCTGTATCTAAGAAACAACCTGTGGATTCAGCCTGTTACACTGTATCTTTTATTGGTGAATAGAGACCATTAATAATAAGAAATATCAATTATTGATGATAGTTGTTAATTCCTGTTATTATGTGTTGTTGTTGTTGGTAGTGTGTGTGTGTGTGTGTGTGTGTGTGTGTGTGTGGTGTGAGATGATGTGGGAGTGTCATATACCAATCTGTATATCAATCTATTGATTTCATTGGATAAGCAATAAATAAACTGCTTGGCCCAATTGGTTAGAACATAGGTGGGAGGAGTAAACAGAATAGTATGCGGACAGGAAGAGGAAGTGAGCTCAGAGAACGCAGCTCCGCTCAGAGAAGCCAGACGCTCCTGTCTAGCGGGCAGACAGGATGGCCCAGCTCTCTGAGGCATGCTCGCGATGAAGCTCCGACCGACCCAAGATGGAAGTAGGCTAGAATCCCCCCGGTAAGCACACCTTGGGGTACCTACATAGATGATTAGGAATGGGTTAAGAGGTTGAAGTTAATGGGCCAAGCAGTCTTTAAATGAATATAGTTTGTGTGTTGTTATTTCGGGCATAAGCTAGCCAGGTGACCGGGGTGTTGGGGACGCAAACCCTGACGCCCCAATTTCAACAGTGAGATTTCCTGTAGGTTTTTTTTTCAGGTGAAGTTAACCTTTTTAGGTTGGAGTTTTCCTTCTAGTACCCTCTATATGCCTGAATTTGTAGCTATTGTTTAAATTTGAGTTTATCATGAAACATTTTATTTTCCTTATCTATGATGATTGAAAGTTTTATTGATTATAGTAGTCTTGTCTGGCATCTGTTATCTCTTTGAGTTTTCTGGACATTTGTCCAAGCCTTCTGGCTTTTTGAGTATCCATTGAGAAGTAGAAGTATTTGTGATAAGTCTGGCTTTATATGTTGCTTGGTATTTTTCCCTTTTTGTGTTTAGTAATTTTATTATTATATTGCATGGGCACTTTTCTTCTGGTCTTAATATTTGTTGTTCCGTGTTCTTCTTGTACGTTTGTAGGCATCTCATTTTTTTTTTTTTTAGGTTAGAAAATATTATCTGTGATTTTGTTAGAAGTGTTTTCTGGGACTTTAAGTTGGTATTCTTCTACTTTGGTTATTTTTATTATTCTTATGTTTGGTCTTTTCATAGTGTCCAAGGTTATTGCATCCTTTGTGTTAGTAGTCTTTTAGATTTAAATTGTTCTTTGACTTATATAGCCATGTCTTCTACTGTATTTTCAATACCTGAGATTCTCTCTTTCTTCTCTTGCATTCTGATGGCAAAGCTTGCACCTCTAGTTTCCGTTTGAATCCTTAAATTTTTTATTCCCAGAAATCCATCAACTTGTTTTTCTTTATTGTTTCTATTTCCATTTTCAGGTATTGAATAGTTTTTTTTTTGTTTCCTTCAACACTTTATCCTTTCTTGGATTTTTTTACATTTGTTAAGTTTTCTTAAGGACCTGTCATTTTCATTCAGGTGGCTTTAATGTCTTTTTCTTATGCCTCAGACATGTTGGAATATTCAGGGCCTGCTGTGGTAGGATAGATGAACTCTGATAGAGACATATTGTCCTGGCTAATATTGTTTGTGATTTTATATGGGCCTTTAGGCATCTGGGTTTGGGATGAGCTGATTCCTGGATTTGTCTTTGTTGGGTGAGTGATTTGTTCCTTGGTTCCTAATTCTCTGGATTTTCTGTATGATGGCTGTATATTGTCTGTTTTTGGTCTGTTCAGTTCGTGTGTTCCAGCGAATGCCTACTGGTGTTGGAGATGAGAGTAGTGAGATCAATCGGGGAGAAGGTAGGTTGGAGGAGAAAAATCTTTGTTATCTGTTGAGGTTGGGGTCAAACAGGAAAGGAGTATCACAGTGAGTTTCTTGTTATAGAGCTGGGGATAAGCCTGGAGGATTAGCTATCAGAAACAGTAGGAGAGATGTAAGCTTGGCTTCAGTCTGCTTGTTACCCTGAGAGAAGGAGCCAGTGAGTTAGCGGGGTATGCCTGCTGGAGTTGGGATCTGTGACAAAACAATGAATGAGAGGGGAAAGAGTGTTAGGAGGGAAATATTGGTGGGAATCCTCTGGAATTCGAAGCAGAGGATCTGGAAAAGTTGCCATAGGGTTTTCTGCTGCAGAGCTGGGGTACCAGACAGGGGTATTGGATTTTGGGGAACAGAGACGAGAAGGACTGAAAATACTCTACCTGGTTTTCTGGCAGGCGTGGCCTATGGGCTAGCAAGGGATATCTACTAAAGTTGGGGGCTGGGATAAAGCTAGTGAGCGAGGGGACAAAAGTTGAAGAGGGAGTGGCCTATGGGACCCAAAGGAGATGTGTGCATGGAGGAAGGAAGGCCGCAACTAGTATTTTGTCGCAACACTGACAGGACAAGATTGGGAGTTGGATTTGGAGGGAACTGGGGAGTGGTGAGGTTCTTTCATTAATTTCCCTCTTTTGAGCCGGGCGATGGGCACGCCTTTAATCCCAGCACTCGGGAGGCAGAGGCAGGCGGATCTCTGTGAGTTCGAGACCAGCCTGGTCTACAGAGCTAGTTCTAGGACAGGCTCCAAAGCCACAGAGAAACCCTGTCTCGAAAAACCAAAAAAAAAAAAAAAAAAAAAAATTTCC
The DNA here is from genome assembly GCA_963919715.1 of Microtus obscurus. Taxonomy (NCBI): domain Eukaryota; kingdom Metazoa; phylum Chordata; class Mammalia; order Rodentia; family Cricetidae; genus Microtus; species Microtus obscurus. Next base: position 430,364 of record CAWTZC010001756.1, on the reverse strand, counting down.
CTCTTTTGATCAGCTGGTGTGCTCACTGGGAATGCCTGCTGGGGTTGGAGACATTGATAATGGAATGAATTGGAAGAAAACTTGGGAATTGGGTCAGAGAGGAAAGGGAGACTGCAGCTTGTTTCCTGCTACAGAGCTGGAGATGAAACTGGGGAGAAGGACTTGGATGCAGTAGGAGGCATTTTTTCCTTTCTATAAATTCAATATAATATTAAAATATAGGATAATATTTAAAATGTGGTCATAAATTTTAAAAATTTATCTTGTGTTAGTTGTGGAATGTGAATGTTCTTCTCTTAAGAGATATATTCTGTAAATAAATCTTAAAAATATTGTCTCATAGGCAATGTTCTTTTGGTATAAAGATAAAATGATATTTAAAATAATACTTTTTCTCACAAAATAACTGCAACCTACTTATTTGATTTTATTGATGAATTTATGAAAATTGTTCACTGAAGCAGAAAGCCAAGACAATAACATATCGGATTAATGTGTAATATACTGAAATATGTAGCTGTTTTCTATTTGCTCAAAAACTGGAAGATAAACACTAAGAGACAAATATTCTCATGTATAATCTAGTTTGAAGTTCTATGACAATTTTTAGTTGGAATAAGAATGTAGAAGCTGTTGGCCATTATGAAGAGAAGCATTTTTTGTTAAAAGTTAATGCAGTGAACATATATTTGGCAGTTGCTAAATTATTGGAAAATAAGTAAGTTAAAATTTTTTTGTTTGTTTTGTTTTTAAAGTACAGGTACTCTTCGTGGTTATCCACAATGAGGAATACAAAGACCATACTGTTTAAAAAAAAAAAAAAAACACTCACTTTCGATAAAAGAAATAGAGAAATCAGCTTGGAACTGACCACGAAATTTCCGCATGCTGGCCAGCTTACAAAGTGCCAGCAGCTGTTCTACTGAACTCTGTATGTTACAAAACTGACCTGCTGGCAAGGTTTGTCTAATGATTCAATAGTGGTATAATGATTGTGGATATAACCATCAGCTGGCTGTGGATCCGAGGTCTGCTCTACAGGAAGGATTACAGGCTTGGTACTTTAAACCTGATCAAAAGCCCACGGCTAGTGGCAATAGGCCCTAAGGGTAGGAACATAACATTATTGTCATGCTAAATAGACATACCATTAAACCACACTCTAAGTATTTATATTTATGCACACACATATGTGGTACTCTTAACTTTGGTCAGGGAAGCTTCATTTTACAGTAGTTACTGTAGATACTAATAACTGGTCATAATGTCAAACAAAAACATCTCTGAGTGCTCAGCTGTGTATGAATCATCTTTATCAAATTCTCATCATCCAAGTTTCGGGAAACCGCATGAAAGACAATAGAAGGTCCAGAAAATAGGGAGGAGTGCTGTGAAATGCTGTGTTCTGGATATGCCATGGTCATTGTACTCATGAACAAACTGCCTCTCTGGTTTCTTACAAAAGTTCTGCACAATATCAAGCAGTCACATCACAGAATGGCTTGGAAGAAGCTTCTATTCGAGGAGCTATTCACAGATGATAGCTGCTGAAGGAGGGGGAATCAGTTTGGGACTGTAGCAAGTAGGTTGATTATACTCAAATGGATGACCAGGTACCATGCACGTATAAGACATATTAATTTAATTCAGCCCACTACTACTAATAAAAAACACAGGCATTTGGAAAGTATATGGAGTAGGAGGGAGGTAGTAATGGATAATATGATCAATATAATAATAAAATACTATATAATAATAAAGTATTATTTTAAAAGATCATTTTATTAATATCTTAGTCTTTAGTAGTTAACTACTTGTGATATTTACATAAGGTGAACTTACACAGTAAATCGAAGATGGACTGATGAATATAGAACAAAAACAGTGCATTGGTGGAAGATCAATGGAGCAGGTAGATGGGATATTTGAACAAACAATGGTGAAAAAGTGACTTGAAAATAGTGAATCTATGCATCAAATAAATCTATCAATCTCTAAGTAGCATAAGCAAGGTCTTCCAAAATACTTATAATTAGTTGATTTTTAAAGAGCAGAGGCTATGAAAGGTATGATGAGAGTCATGTTTCAGTCTTGCACGTGGAATCCTAAGAATAACTTTTATTCCATGTCATAGCAGAGGATGTGGGATTGCACATTTAAAATGACTGAATAGAATAAGTGACAAATATTTTTTATTTGCTGAAAATTTAGGAAGACTTAATGCACTTTTAGATAAACCAAAGATGCTATTTGGTGAAAATTATAAAAAGATAGAACAAAGGAAAAAAAAGGAAAGCAATGAGAAAAAATTTTATTGTAAATTAAGCCATAGTAGCAGCTATAAAAGACAAAACATTCATTGATGTGTTATAAAACAGCATATTTTGTTGATTTTTGTTGAGCTCTACGTTTTTCTCTGCTCCTCTCCTAACCTCTCCTCTCTCCTTCAGTTCTCTCCCAAGGTCCCCATGCTCCCAATTTACTCAGGAGATCTTGTCTTTTTCTACTACTTATGTAGATTAGATCTATGTATGTCTCTCTTAGGGTCCTCATTGTTGCCTACGTTCTCTGGGATTGTGATTTATGGGCTGGTTTTCTTTGCTTCATGTTTACAAAACACTTATGAGTGAGTACATTTGATAATTATCTCTCTGGTACTGGATTGCCTCACTCAAAATGATGTTTTCTAGCTCCATCCATTTGCCTGCAAAATTTAAGATGTCATTATTTTTTTCTGCTGTGTAGTACTCCATTGTGTAAATGTACCACATTTATCCATTATTTGGTCGAAGGGCATTTAGATTGTTTCCTTGTTCTGGATATGACAAACAATGCTGCTATGAACATAGTTGAGCACATGCCCTTTAGGCACAATTGAGCATCCTTTGGATATATACCCAAAAGTGGTTAGTACTGGGTCTTGAGCAAGGTTGTTTCCTATTTTTCTGAGAAATCACCACACTGACATCCAAAGGGGCTGTACCAGCTTGTATTCCCATCACCAATATAGGAATGTTCCCTTTACCCCACAACCTCTTCAGTATATGTTGTCATCAGTGTTTTTGATATTGGCCGTTCTTAGAGGTGTAAGATGGAATCTCGGAGTTGTTTCAATTTGCTGAAAGACACTTAAAGATATGTTCAACATTCTTAGTCATCAGAGAAATGCAAATCAAAACAGTGTATTATTTTTAACAAAAACTTAATTTTTCTCTTTTACCAATAAAGACTCAGGAACCAGATTCTGGAGTAAAACCCTGATAGACGCAAGAGGCAGAGAAAGCACCAAACTGACCTACCTCATCCACCAATGTCCCAGATAGTGGGCCTTTCTCCTGTGCCATATCAAAGAAAATTCTTCAAACTCATTTCCCTTCCCTTTTACTTCCTGTGCATCTCTCTATCTGTCCCCCTTAATCTCTCTTACTCTCCATGTTTTTTTTTTTTCTGTCAACTGGGTTCTGTTTGCAATATTCAATCAGAAAACTCTTGGGTTAAAGGTGTTTTCTATGGCTGAGCCACACCACAAACTAGAACCAAATTTTTCAGTAATTAACACAGTCTTGGCATTTACAATACATTCAAATAGTCAACAATAGAAGCACATTTTATTTCCTACATCATTTAAAAAACACATGAAAAAGTATAAACCTTGATTTCTCTGTACTGCCCCACTCCACGATCACTTTTAAATAATCACTCAGATGCTTAATATTAATTACAAAATGCTTGGCTGATCAGCTCAGGCTGATTACTAACTAGCTGTTATATTTAAATTAACCCATTTCTATTAATCTATGATTTACCATGTGTCTTGTGACTTTGTGTGCTCTAATACATCTTGCTATAGGCCAAAGCAGCTTCTTTATTAACCAATAAGAGGAATACATATTCACAGCATACAGGAGGATTCTCCCACAGCAAAAAAAAATAATCTCTGATAGATATCTGATTCATGGTGATTCAATTTGTGAAAAGAATCATATGAGGGATGGAGAACTACAGTGGGAGAGAAACATGAAAGATATGGACCCCTACACCAATATAAAATGAGAGATTTAAGCTGAAAAACTGTTACAAATAGAGGTAGATATTAAATGTATATAAAGGATTCATTCATATATGACACCTAGATCTTATATCTCCTTTATATAAAAGAGCCATAAGGTATGACACTATGAGGGAATCTCTACAATCAGAGTTGAAGGACACAGCACTTCGTTTTAATTAATGATTGTGGACAGTAGATGAATAAAGTATATGATCTGAACAGCTGTTTTATTTTGTTTGTATGTTTTGCTTTTTTTTTAAACTCCTTCTTTTAACATTTATAGCTTATTACTCTCAGCAAAAGAAAAATACACATTTTTCTTAATTGCAATGACAGATTATTTTACATAAACTATTTCTTAGTCTAGAAATTTCAAAATATTCAAAAAGATTAAAATTTTATACATAGTATATTTCTAGAAAAAAACAAGAAAAAACTTGAACTAATGGAAAAATGAAAAATTTACCACAACCACCAATAGATCAAAGAATAAACAGTATGAAATGAAAAGAGTGTTTTCAAGTCACATTCCAAACCCCATAGGGTACCATAAAACAGGAGATATTTATGAGTCATTACATCATAAAGGGAGAAAAATCTTAAATTAATAATCTAATTTTATATCTACATTTTCTAACTAGAAAAAGAGCAAATAAGCACAATGCAGAAGGAGAGTCAGAAAAAGACCTGGTTAACGCAAATGATATGAGAAATAGAATCAGTACATAAATTTGTTGAAAGGACATCGGTTGTTTGAAAATATTAGAAACTGGTAAGAAGTAGAAACACTAACAAAGAAAGCCATGAGATACAACTAAATAAGTTAGAAATCTCTCATTTGTACATTGGTGTAGCTCTCCCATATCTTTCAAGTTTTCTATCCCATGGTTAGGTGCCATGGCACTCAAACTTTATCTCAGCCTCCAAAAAGCAGAGACAGGGCAACTCCATGATTTTGAGGGCATTGTGGTATACATAGTGAGTTCCAACTCATGTCTCACTACATAGTAAGATCCTGATGAATAAGAAGACAAACAGGAGTGGGAGGAGTCATCTGTCTATTGACCATCACATACCAAAAATCTAAACAAATGCCTGCCAAGGACAGATTCCTACAAGCATGCATGCCAGTAAAGCTGTCTTTAAGAGAACTCATAACTCAAAATAGTCTGAATTAGCATGTCCTGGAACAAGCTCTGGTAGACCAGGCTGTAAAGGCGGATTTGAATTAAGTCAGAAGGATAATTATAAGGTTATACAGCTTTATTAACTCACGCAATCAAAAGTTCCCGCGCAGTTCCCGCGCAGCACAGGAGACAGGAAGCAGACAAGGGCCGGCGCAGCGTCTGCGCAACTTATTTATCAGTCAAAACCTGCCCCAGGCGAGCCCACCCACTAGGGGGGTGGGGCTCATCCCTACAAGGCTGGCTTCAAACTCACAGAGAGCCAGGACATGCTCCAAAGCTTCAGAGAAACACTGTCTGGAAAAAAAAACTAACTAAATAAATATTTACATTAAATATCCAGAATATAGAGACTTCCATAGCTGGAACTGAGAATTCCCCAGCTAAGAGAAGGAAGTAGATAGGAATTTTTTTAGTCAGAAATGATTGTTCCTTTTAAGTGATAGAAATATTTTGTAACTAGATAGAAATGAGTGGTGCTTATACATCAGGATCAATGTTCTGTAATTAGCTTTATTTTAAATTGCTCAATTTATGATACGTTGAGCTCACCACAATAGAATATTTTTAAAATGAAAATCAAAATACTCTCAAAGTTATGAAAATTATAATTGCCTTTCCCAAGTTCACTTAGATACTATAGCAAAAGTCTCTACATAAAAGAAAACATGAACATGACCCATTAATGTTTACCATGACCAACTTATAGCAATGGAGTAAGACTCTATAGTCATAGGCTGATAATTTATTAGCCATGTAAAATTGAGTTGCGTCGTAACTAATACAGGTGTTTCAGAGTGCACTTATGTCAACTGAAAGTAGGAATGTGATTAGGTTTCTCTGTCATAGCATGACCTCTTATGGGCTTGGACTGAAGAGATGGACTTGAGATGGGTGCCTCTGGACACTGCCTGCCTCGCACAGGAATGGGAATCAGTTGTATGAGCTTCAGAGTACCTGCTCATTTGCAATGCCTTTTGTACACAAGCCAATGGATCTAGGGCCCAGCAGAGCAATTCTGTTTTCACTCTGCAGCACTTTGCCACAGCAAAACACTTCTATTGGATTAGAGAGCATTGCTGTCTGCACTTTTCGGCTCACAGTTAATTATGGCTTAGAAACAACTGTATTAGCAGCAGGTAATACTTTGTTTCCCATTATAATGCACACATGGAGGTTTGTCTAATTCCTTTCAGTGTGAACCCAGTGAGGATCTTTGAATGGGGAAAGAATCATATTATAGTCGTCCCTTCCTAATTTCAGAACAGGAATTGTTGGAGACTGACTTGATAATAAAATAACCTGATCAGTGTGAGGTAAATTCTCTAGTTGAGAGGTTTGCGGAGCAGTGGAAGTAGGAACTTAATGATCTGTCAGGCAAGTCATTTACACTAAGTCTCAAGGAGAGAAGAAGCATTTAGTAGAAAATAGAGTTTGAAAGGTCAGCAAATGAAAGGGCTCGACAAAAATTTGTATGAAAAGGAAAATTAGAAGAAATTGTACCAGTTAGAAATGAAATCTGTATATCGTAATTTGATTATTTGAAAGCTGATCATTCAATTTCATCCTAGTCAGTCTGTTTGCTTTTCTCCTTCTTACTCCAAGATAATCCAGTTCCCTGATGATTAGGTTTGAAAGGAATGCCGACTGAATGTCTTATCCAAATTACCCTCACGTGCAAACTCTATAGGAGGCGAGACATAGGAGTCTTTACCCATCTCAGTGCTGGGTCCAGTTATAAGGATGCTTAGGGCTTCTTTAACAGCTACCTTGTTACTGTGATTTCAGTATGAATTCGCATACTAAATTTTATCACAAACATTAACATAAAAACGAATAATAGCAATAGAAAATCTTTTTGTTCGTATCTGAAAACTGCTTCAAATAGGTGGGATAGTAGCCAAATTTCTGTTTTTATTTTTTTAACTTTCTTTTTATTTATTCTTTGTTCTTTCACATCATGCATCTCTATCCCATTCATTTCCTATCCATGCACATCTGCCATCTGCCCTTACAGCTCTCCCCACCCCAGATAAAATTTAAGAAAAAGAAAGAAAAGAAAAAAAGGAGGGGGGGTGTGAAGATCTCATCATGGAAGCTGTAGTGTGACTGTATGCAGTAAACCCTTTTGACCATATATTTTTACTTGCAAGTGTTCATTGCAAAGAGTCTGGTTCAAGGTCTCTGGTTTCTGCTACACTATCGATGCAGGGTCCTCACTGGGATTCCTCTTGGTTAAGCTGCTGTTGTCCTGAGTTGTGGAGATCCTGCAGCTTTGGGTCTGCAGGATTGGTTCCTTCACATACTCCAGCAGATCACAGAAGGGATGGGCCAACACCTAACCCTGGTTCTGGGATTGGGAAATTGCAGGGTTGATCAGTCTGCCAGCTCTCCCTTATCCTCACCACCAGGGAGAGATCTCCATCAATGACCGGATAATTCACCCTTTGCAAGCTCCTCTGCTTTCACGTTCTCAGTTTCAGATTTCCCACATCTACACCTTCAGGGCCAGCTCTACAGTGTAGCTCAGACATGGTGTAGGGGCCACTCTCCTGAGTGCTACAGTAAATGAGAAGCAGGGCTTTTCCTCCCTTTCTTATAAAACCAGGAATAGCTCTCCCTCCTGCCTCAGGCATCCATGGTCAGGGTGAGGATGGGAGGTGTGAAGGGGTGGAGGAGGGACATCTCTCTCTTGCCCATGCTGCTACATGAAAAGGTGACAAAGGGGACAGCTCTTCCATGCTCACAATATCAGGGCTGGCTTACCTAAGCCTCTGCTAACGGGGGTTGGCTCTGTTGTATTGCCCATTTGTGGTCAGGACCTGCACTCACAAGTGTTGCAGCTGGTGGCAGGCAGGAGCAGCTCTTCTGTCCTTGCCTTTCTAACCTCAGGGCCAGCTCTCTCACCTGCCTCAGGTGTTGATGGGTAGAGGAGGGGGGAGCACCTTTCCCTGGCCAGTGTTGCCATACAGAAAAGTAATGGGTACAGTTCTTCCATGCTCACAACCTCAGTGCTGGCTCACCCAGACCTCTGCCAACAGGATTGACTCTATTATGCTGCCCAGGTGAGGTGCAAGGCATGTTTTCCTGGATGTTGAGGCTCATGGCTGGCAGGGGCAATTGTAGCCTAATTTCTGAATCTTCAAGTCTTTGAAGCATGCCTTGTTACAGAAGCCAGAGACAGACAAGACACAGGAAAGCAATTCACTGGAGTCCAGCCTGATCAATTATTTCCAAAATTCTAATTCCTGGGCTTGACTGTTTCCTTTGTGATAGCCAGCTTGTAGGTGTCTGTACAACACGAGAGACACATTTCCAGGCATTCCCTCAACTCTTCCTTTCTCTTCTGTAACTCAGTATGTTCATAACTACACATGGACAGTAAATTAAAGGTTACAGAATCTTTCCCTAGGTAAGGTGTGTATTTAATTATGTTCATTAAAAGTAAAGGTTACACATTAGGACTGTGAGTTGCTTTTGCTGCTGATGCTCCCTTTCTACTCCTAGGCTGTAGATTTATTTACACACTCATGCAAGTCACTTTTGTGTTGAAATTGCTGAAAATTCGTGACAGGATATCAGACCTCAAGTTTGGCAGAAGCTGTTTCAGGAGTTTCTCTGTTGTCTGTGTCATCACTGAGCAGAGAGGAATAAATCAGGTAATACAAAGAAGATGAGGAAGAAGAGGTAGGAGAAGAAGAAATGCCCAAAACAACAAGAATAAAATTCTAATGAAAGACTAGAGATGAGAGATAAAGCACTTCTATGCTGAATTATTTCCACACCCACAGACATTCTGAGGAGATGATACCAGATAAGACCAGCCTGATACCTACACCTAAATTTCTTATAACGGTGAGACATCACATGTAAGAAGTTATCACCAATTATTCTACTACAATGTAGAGCTTTGTGTTTGGAAGATAAGTGTCATCAAAATGAATCTAAAGAGGTTGAACATAAAATTTGATATTTTCTAAATATTACACAGAAGAAAGGTAATGTTAATAATCAAAATGCCAAATCAAAAAAGGGCTTTAACACTGGCTTTTCCTAAGCAATATTTTAATTCATGGCCATATTTACTCACGGACAAAAGATGGTCAAATTAAACAAAGATAAGATCCCTCATTATATTTCATAACCTAATGTGAGTCAGTTAATAAAGATTTGTATTTATTTAGTTAAAAAATCTATTCATTTTAGGTAGTAGTATATTGGTTATCAGAGAGAAGAATTGATGTTGGAGAGTTTTTACAAACTCAATGACTTTATAGAAATAATGATTTTTTTAGTTATTTTGTACGCCCCAAATATGATACCTGAATTGTCCCTGTAGAGTATTTAGGAAAGTAGGCAAGTTAGAATCCTTGGTGTTCTATGTAGAACCCATGCTTTCCCTGGTCATGATCTATGGAGAACAGAGAGATGGAAATTCTTTACTTCATCACGAATTGAGACATTTTACTACTGTGAAAGTTTAAGTGAGAAATTTTCCCCACAGTCTTGGTCATTTGAGAATTTGTTTCCCAGTGATGGTGCTGTTTTGATGTGGTATTGTTGGAGGAATTATGCCACTGGAGGTGGGATTTGAGAGGCTAAATACTCTTCCAGCTTCTAGTTCACATTCTCTGCTTCATGCTTGAAGTTTAAAGTTGTGGGCCTTTGGCTTCCTGTCCCAAAACCAAATCTCAGCTCTGTCACGAGGGACTCTTATTACTCTGGAACTGTAAACCTAGAGAAACCCTTCCTTCTATAAGGGGCCTTAGTGATAGATTTATCACAGCAACAGAAAACTAATCCTAGTAATAGCGACTGAAGAAAATTATGTCCCTGTCTTCCTTTACTAGTTAATGAACACAGCAGATATAACAACAAAATAGAATAGTTGTTTATATTTCCTTTATTAACAACATGCACGATTTTGAACTACACATGTAATTCCCTAAACTTCAGACTACTTATTTATGGAATACTGGAACAAGCTTGACTTTATTTTTAATACTATCTAGGGCTAAAGTTCTGTGACAATAATACGTCTTAACTTCATACATATTGTGATTTATTACGTTTTATTTTGTGGTGGTGATGACTGATCCCAGGGCATCATGCTTGTCAGGCAAGCAATGTTCTAGCACTCAATTCTTGGCTAGATAATTTAATGTAATTTCCAAAAAAAAAAAAAAACCCTTTAAAACCTTGCTACTATTTTTATCACTTTTCAAATGAATTATTCATCTTAATGTATTTGTTGTGACTTGGAAAGTAAAGTGCTCACATTGTTACTCTCAAACAGGAAGAATGATAATGATCAGATAAAACACTATGGAATTTTGTGGAGGAACTAATTGATGTTTTTCCAAGTAATCTGCATCACTTTGAAATTTAGATTTCTTCTAGGAAATGAAAGTTTCTGTACTTCTCAAGTTAGCTTAAGTTACTGTTGATTCAACAATCCGCATTAAAGGTCATATGGGGGAGAATGAGCTTATTTTGGTATCTATTTGGTTTACTTTATTGTTTTAATCAGATTGCACACAGTAAAACTTCACCTCATGTAAAAGCCTAATAAACAAAAGAAAACCAGTATACCACATACTATATTTTGTTTATTTATATAAATATAAAACAACCAATTACAGAAGTCAAAAAGAGGACCCCAGCAAAGCAGGAAAACTTAGAATAAAATCAGACAAGAGAAACTGTCATAGTATGTGACTAGAGACTGTCCCAATTGCACACTGACCTGTGATTAGGAGATTCCACTCCCAGGTTTTCCTGGGGAGAATAATTCTAGAACACACATGCAGCATATTCAAACATTTTGAGGAGAGCTACTGAACTAAGTGTTTCTGTCCCATCTCAGTGAAAGCCTGCTAAGAACAGCTTCCAGGTGGGTAGACAGGAGGAGCAGAGGCCGTCTTTTGAACTACTGGATACTCACTGCCCATCTCTCTTCTTTCCCAGTGCACAGGGTATAAAGGGGAGAAAGTTCTCAACTTCTGGCTTCTCTCTTGGCAAAGAAAGAGTTGCAGCATGTGTCCAACTTTCTGGCTTGAGAAATGCCCCAGGAACTGATTTCCACGCCTTCTGTGTGAGTTCTGATAGGCGTTGTGCTCAGTTGATGCCACAAACAAGACCAGAAGAACTTGTCTCTCCTGCAGGAGCATGCCCAGGCAACGGTCAGAACAGGAGAGCAATCGAAAGCCTGAGGAAAACCCAGGCCTCAGCATCCACTCAGTGTTTGACTTCCAGGTTACTTGAAGTACTAACATTATGTACAAAAAATGTGGGTAGGCACCTAGATGTCAATGGGTAAATTGATAAAAGCCTTTCCAAATAAGACTGTCCAGGGAGACTTAGAAGAGAAGACCAGTTCTGTGAAATGAATCGTTGGTAAAATAATGAGGGTTATAAAGAAACAAAAAGTGTGACAAAGGGAAAGAAACCTATTCAAAAGAAGCAGAAGAATAAAAATGACCTGACAAAAGAGATAAAGTAAAATGTTTAGTGAGTTATGGAACACAATAATTGAGACTACTAATGGTGAGACAAAACAATTCAAAGAAATAACCTAAATGTTAGAGTTAAAGAATACAATGATTGGACTAATTTTTTTTTGTTTTTTGACAGACTTGTTATTTCTACTAGTAAATATTTATTTTACTTTATTTATCTTCCCTTATAGAGTCAATATTATCATCTTGGTCTATTTAAAAGTATGTAATAATGATTTGTTGTTGGTTGTTAGTTGCATAAATGAATATAGGTAACACATATGTGCATGCTGTTCTTCAGGTACTAGTTTATATGAGAGGTTAGTTCTAAATAAGATATATATTAGAACCAATATTTAAATTGACAAAAATATAGAGATATTTCTGTCAGGCATTAAGAATGGTATATTCCTGTGCAAACCCAAGTTGACGCATGATCTCTAATGCAGTAGTTTTGGTAGGCATGGTTGTTAAGTCAGGGTGTAAGGCTCTCAGCAATTGAATAATACTTTCTTTCCATGACTGAATTCTTTTCTGGAGGGATAGAGCCAGTTACCATGAAGGATGCTGTCTAGTAAGGATGCTTGCTGTTCATCTTTCACACTGGGCCTATTCTCTCTTTACTTTGTTAGTAAGAACTTCAGGTATGGCTGGCTTTTAGTCATTATAGCCATCATAACTGTGAGCCTTTTTCCTTGACAAATTACCTACCAATAATGATGCTGTTGTAGAAAAAGAAAGAAGCCCATGATCTTGCTTTCAGTAAAATATTGTGGATTTTTCCTTCAATTGCTGAGATATATGTTCTATGGTATAGATATAGAAGGTTTCAAGGATTTCTGGAAACCAGGGTGTTGTGGAGTATTGTTTTAAGATGTGTTACATTCATTTATGCTGTGGAATATTTGTTTAGTGATGCAAAGATGTGTTGCATTCTTTTAGGTTGCATTTGTTTAACTCTGTGAAGTTGTGTAACTTTCCTGTCTAAAACTCCTGATTGGTCTAATTGAAGCTGAACGGCACATATCTATTCAGGAGAGGGATAGGAGGGGCTGCCAGGCAGAGAATAAATAGAAGGAGTAGAGAAGAACAAGGAGTGAAAAACGGAGGAGAAGTAGATGCCAGGGGCAAGCCACATAGAGGCACAGCCAGGTTTAGAGTAAGAAAGAAAGATATACAGAGTAGATGCTGAGGAAAGGCATTTGTTCATTTCCTGGCCACCCAGACTCCCAAAAAAACCAACAGAAACTGCATTAATTAAGTCACTGTTTGTCCAATCACGATAGCATATTCCTAGCAAGCTCTTACATATTAAATTAACCCATTTCTATTATTTCATATTTTACCTACGGGCAAGGTTCCAGCTGGCAGCTCACATCTTTCCTCTCTGGTGGCTACATGGTGTCTCTTTCCTCTGTGACGACTGCAGACTCAGCCTTTCTTCTTCCCAGAATTCTTCTGTTCTCAGTGCTCCATCTATACTTCCTGTCTGGCTACTGGTCAATCAGCATTTTATTAAAGCAATACAAGCAACAAATCTTACAGGGTACATGACCATTGTCCCACACCAAGTAGAGAAAGATAAAAGCCCAGAGCCAAAAGGCAGATATGATAATTTAAGTTAGAAAAGCTGTCTAGAAATGAGACAAGCTAAGGCTGCTATTCATAAGTAAGAGTAAAAAAAAAAGAAAGAAAAGAAAAGAAAAAAAAAAAACCAACTGCACCAGAGGCTATGCTAAATGATTGCATTACAGTTCCTTTTTATTATAAAAATATGTTCCTGTATTTGGAAATACTGGAAGAGATGTTTGTGGATTTTTATTTTAAAATGTAATGCCTTGGCTGTTTGAATGTGCAAGGAAGTAACTAAGGAGACCAGAACAGGGTATTGGGTCACTCAGAGTGGAGTTACGGGTGCGGTTACCAACCTCATGTGGAAGTGAGAAGCAAGTGCTCTTAACAGCTGAGTTCTCTCTCCAGCCTCTCTATTTCGTCAATGTATTTTCTATTTTTTAGAAAGAATTTTATTTTATTATTGACAAACCATACTTACATTTATTTTGCTATTGTTCTTCAATTTATTGGGAATTTTAATCATTCAGGTGTCCATGAGGGTGTTAATGTCATTTTATTTTAAATCCTGGATAATCCATTAATTTCATTGAATGTATATATTAATCTTGAGAGTTTTATAGTCCAGCAATATGCCAGGCTTTTAATTTTCTCAGATATAACTATATGTCACTTAAGTTTTTATGGTGGTTATAATTCAAAAGTTTTATTTTTCTTATTAAATTGATACCTGTTTAAAATCATTTTAGCCAGGGTCTAATGTACCCATAAAAATGTCCTCAAACACAGTATATAGCCACAATTGGCCTGGAACTTCTGATCCCCATGCCTCTACTTCCCCAGTGCTGGAGTTCCAGGCATAAACCACCAGCCAATTGAAATTGATTCTTACATATTTCATATTTTAATATGACATAAACCATGATATAATCCTTCTCACTTTCACTGTTAAGCAGATTTATTTTTTAAGTGTTTTCTTGTATTAGTTGACTTTATTCTTTGAGTTCAAAAATGTTTTATTTTATTAAAAAGTATCTTGAATTTCCTTTTAAAAATACTATTTATTTGAAGCAGGATTGATCTGAAGTCCATACATTTGTGGTCAATAATATCCTTTAAGCTCCTTTATTAAAATAAGTTTCCCTTTTCTCCTTCTTTCCTTTCCCTGTTGTTCTGTCGCTTCTTAAAATAGAAAGTGTTTTGTTTATTTTTGAAAATGTAATATTTGTAAACAATGTATATTGATCATATGTACCCCATATTCCCCAGGGTACCCCTAGCATAGCCTCATAGCCTCTCCTCATATCAGATTGCTTCAGATCCTTTCCACTCCCTGCTATCCTCTCTCTCTCTCTCTCTCTCTCTCTCTCTCTCTCTCTCCCCCTCTCTCCGTGTGTGTGTGTGTGTGTGTGTGTGTGTGTGTGTGTGTGTGAGCGCACTTACTTTCAAGCACTGTCATGTTACTAATCTCCACGTTACCTGCCTTTTTTTTTTGCAGAGAGAAATTTGACTAACCTATGCATATAAGGATAAATATTCAGAATGTAGCATTATACCATGTCTATTTATCAAAACAACAGTTGTAGATTTCTCTTATGAGCCTATGATCTCCTGAACAATAATAGTATATTCTTGTAATATAGAATCATTGTAGGATATTGTGTTTTAATAAATAAAGCTAGCCTGCAGATCAGAGGGCAAAGCAGCTATACTAGTCAGCCATAAAGGCCAGGGAATGATGACACATACCTTTAATCTCTGAGGCAGAAAGATTTTTGTGTGTTCAAGGCCACCCTGGGCTATACAAGATTGAATCTGCCTAAAAGACAAACAGAGCTCACACAAAGGTCATCCCAGCACTTGGAATTACACACTTTTAATCCCAGGACTAGAGAAGTAGAGACAGGCGTGGTATGACTGGGAAGAGAGAGGAATATAAAGGGGGAAGAGACAAGAACTCAGTGGACTGTGGAGTGTGGAATCTCAGGTTTGGCAGTTTGAGGACAACCCCTTCAGTCTGAGCATTGGTAGAGCTAAAAGGTCTCTAGAGGTTGGCTGCTTTTTTTTTATATTTATTTATTTATTTATTTATTTATTTATTTATTTATTTATTTATTTATTTATTAAATGTTTATTTATTAAGCCTGCAGGCCAGAAGAGGGCACCAGATCTCATTACAGATGGTTGTGAGCCACCATGTGGTTGCTGGCAATTGAACTCAGGACCTTCGGAAGAGCAGGCAATGCTCTTAACCACTGAGCCATCTCTCCAGCCCCTTTTTTTTTTAATCTTTAGGTTGAACCCAATATCTTTCTCTGGGTTTTTGTTTTTCATGGTACACTGAAACATTGTTTTTGACAAGGGTTATAGTATGAGACATGAATTCTGTTGTGTACATCAGTTCCCAAATGCTATCCAAAAGCAAATGGTCAGTGTCATAATCTCCATGACGTTATTGAACTAGTGGGAACATATTTCCTGGCTTTATTTTTATTTCATCAGTAAGAATACATTTGTTCTATTTTCAAACATTTACATGTGTTTATCCTATTTTATTTTATTTTATTCTGCTTGTTTTCTTAGTAAATGAATCATAGTGACAAACTATCATTACTTTTCTGGAACATTTCGTACTTTTCTAAAGAAACTGTTGATCTGCTGGGTGCTGTTGGCACAGGCCTTTAATCCCAGCACTTGGGAAGCAGAGGCAGGTGGATTTCTGTGAGTTCAAGGCCAGCCTGGTCTACAAAGTGAGTTCCAGGACAGCCAGGACTGTTACACAGTGAAACCCTGTCTCAAAAAATTTTTAAAAATTAATCTTATTTTATAAAATTTGTAAACACTTACTTCTCTATGGGTTGACAAAAATAGTGTAATAATTTTCATGGTGGGTCCTCTTTCCCTCTTAGCCTGTTGGCCACCAGATTGAGAATGCAAGAGGCAGTAGAGGCGACAGAAGGTTTTGTATAAAACCCATGAACACGAGTGGAGACAGCTCTCTGTGAGACATACTTATTTCAGAATGTAAGGCATTTACAGGACTTGGGACCCTGGGAGCAAACCCTAATTTGCGTTAAGTGGCTTGCTCCTATCACGAGGCTTAGTATGTGTCAGTAGGGTCCTATAGAAGTCTTAGCACAAATCTTTTCGCAGGAATCTGTACCAAAATTCAAGCTAAAGATGAATCAGGCATCTAGCTTAGAGACAGGCATCTGGATTTGCAGATAGATACAGCTTAATTTGTTTTTATCATGGAATGTCTTACATTCTCCATCTATCGTGATCAAAAGTTTTGCGGAGTAGCTCAGTCTGTGGTAGCATTTGTGATCTCTTAGAGTCAGGCCCTCCTTCTTTTAAAGTCTCCATTGAGAAGTCAGTTGTTATTATAATAGCTCTGCCTTACTTGGTCTTTATTCCCTCCAGTTTTTAATATTACTTCTTTTTTTTGTATGTTTAGTGTTAGGATTATTGTGTACTGGGGGCAATTTCTTTTCTTGTCTGATCTATCTGGTGTTCTGTATGCTTCTTGTATCCTAATGGGCTCCCTGTTCTATAGATTAGTAAAATTTTCTATGATTTTGTTGAAAATATTTTCTGTCTTTGTACTGGATTTCTTCTTCATATATTCCTATTATTCTTTGGTTCGGTCTTTTTATAGTGCCCCTGAATGTTTTGTACCAGGATTTTCTTAGATTTAACATTTTGACTGAAATATCCAAATTTTCTTTTTAAATCTTTTCTTCAGTCCCTGAGATTCTCTCTTGCATCTCATGTATTCTGTTTGTGAAGCTTACCTCTGTGACGCCTGTTCAAGTTCCTAAATTTTTCACTTCCAGAGTTCCTTCAGTTTGCATTTTTTATACTTACAGGTCTAAAGCTGTTTTAGTCATTTCCTTTCTTTGCTTGTATCTTTCATTTTTTTTCAAAGGAGTTTATTAATATCCTCTTGAAAGATCTCTATCACATTTATAAATGCTATTTTAAAGTCTTTTTCTTATGTTTCAGTTTTGTTGGATTTCTCAGGGTCTACTTTAGAATTGCTGCTGGGGTCTAATGGAGACATATTGTGTTGGCTGTTGGTGACTGTGTTTTACACTGTAGTCTAGGCATCTGGGTTAGTTAGAAAAGATTGTAATTCTAACTGCTGACATCTGTTCTTGTCTTTGTTAGGTGGGTATTTTGTTCCTTGACTACTTTTCTCTCCGGTTCTTGGGGGTGTGTGGTGGCGGTATGTTTCCTGGTAGGAAAATCTTCTGTGATCCTGCCAGATGTGACCCCTAGGACTTCTGTTCTGGGTTGAATGCATTTCTCGTTATTGGGGATTGACTCTTAAGGACAGGTTACAAGCACAGGGTTCACAGTGGGAGGAAGGCAGGGTGTTCTTCCAGGATCTGCTTAGTACCATGTGAGCAGGGATAAAGAGTGAGTTTATTCCACAGCAGATAGTCTGCTCCAGAGTTTTGGGTGAAATTTTGGGATTGGATTTCGAGGGCACAAAGGAAATGTGAAAATCTACAGTTAGTCTAACTTCTTCCCTGGCCCAGAAATTGTCTGAAGGTTCTCAGGAAATGTCTATTGGAGTTGTTGTCTACAATAAGGATTCTAGCTTCTTTCTGTCTGTCTGTCTGCTTCATCTATCTGTCTATCTATCATCTATCTATCATCTATCTATCTATCTATCTATCTATCTATCTATCATCTATCTATCTATCTATCTATCTATCTATCTATCTGTCAATCATCTATCTATCTATCTATCTATCTATCTATCTATCTATCTATCTATCATCTATCATCTATCTGTCTGTCTGTCTGTCATCTATCTACCCATCTCTTTCTACCTGTTATCCTCACTAACTCATAGCCAATGTGCCAATACTCACAATTTCTTTAAATGTTGATAAATGTATCATACCCAGTATACAAAAATATTACTAGTTCAGAGCTATAGTATAGCAAAAGATCTTGAAAATTTTCTGCAGAAAGCATGCCTCAGTGTTTTAGTCAGTGTTTCTATTGCTGTAATAAACACCTTGACAAAATGCAACTTGTGGAGAAAAGGGTTTATTTGGCTTAAACTTTCACATTACTCTACTCTATTTCAGAAACCAGGATTCTCCTCCGCCATCGTGCTCCGTCTGCCCACCTTGTCTTCTTGCCATGTCTTCTCACAAGACTTTCAGAATCAAGCGATTCCTGGCTAAGAAACAAAAGCAAAATCTTCCTGTTCCTCAGTGGATTTGGACGAAAACTGGCAACAAAATCAAATACAACTCCAAGAGAAGACACTGGAGGAGAATGAAGCTGGGTCTGTAAGGAGTCAACAATGGCAAGACAGTTTACGCTGAATTATGGTCCTTGATGAGTGTTACAAGATGAAGTTCAACATTTTCAACCTGGAGACCTGATCATGTTTAAGTTGGGAGTGGTTTCTCTAGTAATAAAATGTAGAACCTTTTGGGAAAAAAAAAAAAAGAAAAGAAAAGAAACCGGGATTGGAATTCAAACAGGGTGAAATCCTGGAGGCAGGAGCTGATGCATAGGACATGGAGAGGTGTTGATTACTGGCTTACTCAGCATGACTCACTCAGCTTGCTTTCTTATAGAACTCAGGACCATCATTGCAGGTCATCACAACCCACAGTAGGCTGGGCTGTCTTATATTAGTCACTAACAACAAAAAGAAAATTCTACTTCTCTGTGGCCAGACCTTATGAAGGTATTTTCTCAACTGAGGATCCTTCTTCGGATGACTGTAGATTGAAAGTCAGTATAATTAGCATATACACAACTTCTGTACATATGTGACAAAATTTAAATTTGTCATTTGGTATATTGCTTTTAATACTACAGTGCTAAGCTTATGATTAACAACTATTAAAAAGAACTATCCTCATAGTGACTCTGAGACCCGCTTAAACAAATGTGAAAACTAGAAACTGTTCAGTTACTAATTGTCTGTGAAGGAGTATATAAACTATGTAACAATAAGCTTCACACTTTGTTAAAACTTTAAAGTCTAGAGATACCTGAGCTATTCATAAAATTACTGTTCACACAGAAGAAATATCAGCTGAGTAAAATGTAAACTCCAAGATAATTCAAATTCACTACTGGTCTAACTTGTAAACCTATTGGATTTCTACACCTCTTTCATACTTTCAGTATTAAATTATTCTAAATTCTACTGCTTTTCAGAAGTTTCAACGACACAGTGAAGGAGACTTAAATTATTAAATAAAACCAGTTGCTTCTACTTGTATTTTTAATTATCTTCAAAAAGTGTGATTTACTTTGGGAAGCAAAAAAATAAAATAAAATTAGACACCCCACCAGTGCACCCACACTTCAAAATTTGGTCTTCATCCTGTACCTGGAGAGCGTTAAACTCAGCCAAAAGTGGGTTCATCTACAGAGAGGTGATTTTGAATATGCGAGCTTTGTCGGTGTCTATTTCTGCTTTGCACTTATATGGGCATGGCAAAGCAAAAAAAAAAATTATCTGTTAAGAATAACTGCCATAATAATCATTTCCAAAATCTGCTGAACTGATCCTCATATGTCTACCCAGATGGTGAAGTGGTGAAATGGAACAGAGGACACCTCAAGGCAGTTGTTGTTGCTATTCTTCAGAGAATTTCTATGTGGAATCATACCTGAGCAAAGCCTCGTGTCTGCACTATAACTCAGAAAGATGCTTTCAGTGTTACACACAAAACATAATAGTAATTTGCTGTGGGTCAGCTCTTCTGTTCAAATACAGTTATGGAGTTTTCCTGATGGTACAAGCCCAAGAGTATTATAGGCTTTGCTCGAGAAATACCTTACAAGCAACACCCACTTCTTTGTTCCTGAGCCTCTCGCATTATAAATCCCTATACTTTCTGTTCTAGGGCACTGAAATACATAGTTTGGGAGGCAAAACAATGCATGCCAGGAAGATCAGAGGAGAAGAGAAGGTTATATGTGGGGAAGCTGGGAAAGAAGAGGGAGGGGAAACTATGGATGGGATGTATTGCATAATTGAAGAATCTATTTTCAGTAAGAAACCAACAAAAATTTAAAAAAAATGTTTAGAATGTTCCAAAAAGAAAAAAGAAACTTGTTTTTATAGTTCAAAATCCCTTCAAATTACAAATATCTTAAAAACAAAACAGAAAGGAAACATTCATGTTAGTAAGGATATTTAAAATAATAAGATACAGAATGTAGCAT
The DNA here is from genome assembly GCA_963919715.1 of Microtus obscurus. NCBI lineage: Eukaryota > Metazoa > Chordata > Mammalia > Rodentia > Cricetidae > Microtus > Microtus obscurus. The sequence continues at coordinate 409,845 of CAWTZC010001756.1, read as the reverse complement.
AATATCTTTCAAATTCTTATTGTGAATAATTTTATTTTCATACAGTATATTTTAGATCACTGTTTCGTCTTCCTCATGTCTTCCCAGATTCTTCCCACATATCGACACAATCAATTCGTTCCTTTTCTCTCACTTTAGAAAATAAACAGGCAAATAAACAAACAATACATCCCCAAAAGAATAAAAAACACATATTCACATAGACATGTACATCCCCCCAACTTCATAAAAACACAAAATCAGGTATTATAGTACTCAAGAAAAAGTACAAACAAAGAATATGAGACCTAACATATTTCCAAAACTACTGAGTTTAGATTGTGTTGACTGCTGGGCATGGACCTCATCCTTAAGTATTTATTTATCTGTTTATTTCTTTATTCATTTTGCATTCAAACATAGTTCTCCCTCTCACCCTTACCCCTCTACCCCCCGCCCCCGCTTACTCCCCAGATCACCTCCGATCAGCTGCTCTCAAAGGGTAAGGCTCCCATGCTGGAGTCAACAAAGCCTGGCACATTAAGTTAAATCAGGACCAAGCCCCTCCCCACAACCTTGAATACTAATTTTCCATTACATGGCAAGCTGTTGTCAATTGAAGGTAGCATCTTGATAACAAATGGGAGATCATATCTTCACTTTGCCTGCTCAGTGCTCTGATTCCATCTGTCTTTGACTTGTGTGGGCCCTGTGCATGCTGCCATAGACTCTGTGAGTACACATGTGTGTCAGCCCTATTGTGTCTGGAAAACACTGTTCCTTGGTAGCACTCATCCGCTCTGGTTCTTACAGTCTTTCTGCCCCCTCTTCTAAGGAGAGGGGCCAATGAAGATGTTTATTTAGGAATGTGCATTCCAGTCTGTCACTTCCTGTACCTTGTCCAGCTGTGGGTCTCTGTATTAGCTCCCATCCACTTCAGGAGGAAGCGTCTCTGATGATAGCTGAGTGAGACATTGATCCTATTTGTCTTTTATAACATAATCTTTACTCTTTCATTTACATGGAATTTTTAATGTACTGGCACATTGTTAAATCTTTTCATTTTCAAGCATATACCACTAACTGCAATTTAACGACAGTTCCCATGAGAACCAGATTCAGACACTTGCAGACAATTCAGTACCCATAGCCTATTGTAACACAGTCATTATCATACAACTTCTAAAAGACACTGTAAAAATAAACTCTCAATATAAACAAACTACTAAGTTTCTTTTAAATGCTTCTCTCTCTCTCTCTCTCTCTCTCTCTCTCTCTCTCTCTCTCTTTCTCTCTCCATCTCTTAGTACATGACTACCGCAGCTGTGTTCTTTTCTAATGCATATTTTATTATAGGCTTTGGATGGAATCTTCCTTTTGGGTCTACTGTGTGTTTCCTCTTCACTGTCTTCTTATTTCTTCACTTTTAAAAGTAAAGATCAGATGAACTAACAAACCATTTTTTTTTCTTGGTAAAATGTAAGAGGGAAAAATCTCTTTTTAATAATATTGATTGATATTGACAATAAGTTTAGTTCTCAAAAATGTGGATTTGCTTTAAGATTGGATTCAAAGTTTATTTTATGACCAAAATAAAGTGTTAATTTAGATTGGTTTTGGTGCACTAATCATAATCTTTGAGAAGTAAGAACCTGACTGACCAATGCAGCAAGACTTGGTCAATATTTAAAAATTCATACATGTATACAATTTATCTTTATTGTAACGATCCTTAATTCCACATTTAAATCTCTACACCCCTCAAAAAATATCTCCCTCCAAGTATAAAATACTTCCTCTGTAATAAGCTATTTATTGACTTTTAACTGACTGAGTACAATTTGTGCTGTCCATACGTACGTGGGGTTGGGATCATCTCTTGGGCATGGGAAACCTATCTGTGTCCTCTGTCCTAAGAAATGCGACTCTGTCTTTCTTTACAGCTGTAAACTGCCAATCCTTCCCTCAGAGAGAAAACATGTCAAAGATGTTCATTTACTCAACAAAAACATCTTCCTTGCACATAAACAATTCACAAATTCAGAAACCAAAACAAGACAGAAATCTATATTTATTCTCACTCCCACAATTCAATAATCAATGCTAAAGTGACTGTAAGTATTACAGTAAAGATTTAGGAAGCTAATAGGTTTGGAAATTGAAAGTTCAAGACTGGGCCTTGCTTATTTGACCTACGTGTGTGTACCTTTGGCTGAATTGTGATATGGAAGCAGTTGTTTTTATGCAAGGATTTTTTTTAAAGGAAGCCAGAGAGATTCAGAGTCCAAGCTTATCCCTGAGAACTGACCAAAGACAAGAAAGATGTCCACTATTCTCTTCTGAGGATTATACCCACAAACTAATTGCTTACTACTGCACATGACATATCAATGGTTTTCTCACATTAATGTCACATTCTGGATCAAGTCCCAACTCATGAGATACTGGTAACTATGAAAAAACACATAAAAACAATAGAAATTCCTGTATGGTATTGTGGTGTGGATATGTAGTGTATCCTTAAAAGTTCAACAATTGGTGGTACTATTGAGATATAATTAATAATTTGATCACGAGAAGGCAAACTTTATTAATGAATTAATTCAGCTAATAACAATTAAATTGATTTTAGTTGATGCCTAGCGGAATGAAATAGTCCCTTGAAAGGTCTGTGTTACAAAATTCTATCATCTATCTATCATCCATCTTTTCTATCTATCTATCTATCTATCTATCTATCTATCTATCTATCATCTATCTATCTATCTATCTATCTATCTATCTATCTATCATCTATGTATCATCTATCTATCATCTTCTTCCTTTCTTCTTTCCTTCCTTTCTTTCCTTATGATGTAGAATGAGCTACCTCACTCTAACACATGCTCCTGCCGTTACTATCTCATGCTTCAAACTAATGGCCACAGTTTGGCCTCACATAATGACAATTTGGAACACCTGAAATCTTTCATCAAAATAATTCTTTCCCCCTTTTAATGGAATAACAGCATTATTAAATGACTTTTAAGTGACTGTTAAGTTCTCACTTTTAATTGACTACACATTTGATACATTTGAAGATGAACTAAATCCTGGTTTTATCCTCTGAAAATCAGAATACATAATACTACAGAGTTACATTACTAAAAGTTGTTTATGTGAACTAATAATCTGTGTCATCCTAATCTAATTTAATAACCACTGAGAACATGGAGTTATGATATGTTTCAAGTATATTAGTATTATATAAGAATAAAAATTAATTTTAATTTAACTAGTTACATAAGCTAGCGCTTAAAATACTAGTCATTGCACTCTCAAAAGATTAATTGATATTACCAGAGAAATTGCACTGTGATTAAGATAATTATCTGTTATTCTTCATGGTATTAGCAAAGATAAAATATTTGCCAAGGCATTATGAGTTTATTTCTTTTGTTAATTTATCGTGTTAAAGAAATACATATTTTTATATTAAAAAGAAAAATTAGCAAACATGATAAAAATTATTCAGTTTTAAATATTAATGTTTTGATCTTTCACTTTCGCTTCAAAATATAACCTAATAAAATATGAAATTTTCAAACTAAAAGTTTTGCTCTTCTAACACATTATTTTAAAGGAATATTTATCACCTGCTTTAAAAATATATTAAATCATTGTAGGTACAACTTGTAATAACAGTTCGAGAAGTTATACATAATTACGGAAAGAATTTATTTAAATATCTAAGATTGATATGAACTCTGTTATAGTAAGAAATAAGAACACTATCAACTGAGGAACTATATTCTGTCCCTCAAGTCAGCAACAATAGTTGTGCATCTGTGGGAAAATCAAATACCTGCTCTGGGTCTTGGTTTCTTGCTTTCAAAGGAAAAACAAATCTATATAATACACTTAGTTTTATAAGTCTCCTTTTCTGTTCTCAATTGTAAGTCCCAGAAATATATTTAAAACATAGTTGTGTTGCTCTCCACAGTTGTAGTTACTAGGACTTGGATCTTTATGGAGGAATTAATAGGTACCCTGAAGCAGTTTTCTTTAACTGGGATAATTTGTCAAACAGTCTTTGAGACCTTGTTTTTGAGCATGATCAGAGACAGGCAAAGAATACTTGGACTTGCCTTGTAATAACTTGTAAATGAGAGTGCTTAGCTTAGAGTAGTGCTATAAGACACTCAAAACAGCCCTATAAATGAGCTAGGCAGAAAACAGGTGAAATATTAACCATGATGAGAACTTAACAAGGTTCAAAAGTCAAATTGGAAGTCTAAGTACAACCTGTGCATTTAGATTTTTAACAATAAGAATTGTGGTGCAAAACTGCAAAGAAAATCTCTAAATTATTGGTTGATGGTAGAGATGAACTTTATAGAAGGTAGTTCCATTTTAACAAATGTATAATTTGGTCATGATATCACTAGTCAAAACTAGAAAAAAAGGATGCTATTTTTTGAACTGTGAATATATAAAAGAAGAATGATTCTTTGGGATAAAAAATTGTAAATAACCATGAATGCCATAAAACTGAAATTCTAATGTTTTAAGAAGTTCGATTGAAAGAGGAATTAAAGTATTTTCCATAATCTTTAACTGTTGTTGCATCTATGTTTATAAATAAAACCTACTGAGTTCATTTAATTTTCTCATATTGTAGCTGGTGCTTTCCTGTCCTGTAGCCATTCTCAAATATCACTTGGAGGCTTAATATTAGTTACAAATGCTTGGCCAATGGCTCAGGCTTCTCACTAACTAGCTCTTACATGTATTCATTTCTATTCATCTATGTGTTACTCTGAGGCCCTATTCATTCTGGTTGGTGAGTCTAGACTCTGCCATTTTTCTTCCAAACATTCTTCCAGTCTGGCTCTCTGTAGTGGTATTTCAATTGTATTTTAATAAATAAAGACTGCCTGAAGATACAAGAGTAAAACAATCCCACTGGTCAGCCTTATAGACCAGGTTATGGTAACACACAGTTTTAATCCCAGTGGTGTATGTCTTTAATCCTAGTCCTAAAGAGAAATATAAGATGGGGGTAGGAGAGCTCTCAGACACCCAGTCTAATTCTGAGATTCCAGGAGGCAGGATTGCCATATCAGATTGAAGTAAGAACAGTGGCTGGGTGTTTTGCTTCCCTGATCTTCAAACTGAGCTCCAATTTCTGACCCTGAGTTTTCAATTAATCGTGCTTCATCTCTCCTGCCTAACCTTATTTTGTTCAGCTCTTGGCCAGTCAGCTAGTCTATTAAGTCAACCACAATGGCATATATGCACAGAGTGTAAATGAATATCCCACAGCATATATGTCTTTAGGAATGACATTTCAGACTTTGATAACTAATTCAAGAGTTCAGTCTTAGAGAAGACTGTTCATTCCTCTATCAACAGCCATTATCTTCTTATAGTTTTCCATCTAGGGATGGAGCCTTGTGACAATTCTCCCACTCACTTTTGCATGTATATTAGCATTCTCTAAGAAACAGAACTGATGGAATTCACACACACATGTACACAAACCATACACACACACACACACACTATATGTTCTAAAAGATCGGCTTACAGGCTATGTGTGGTCACAGTAGTTCAACAGTAACTCTTTCATGAGTAAGAGTCCACAAATTCAGTCGATTTATAGTCCAAGACACTGGTTGTCTCATCAGTTACAATCTTGTGTTTGAGTCTGGGAAACTCCCAGGAAGCTGTGGTCTTCATTCTACATTGGGATCCTGAAAAAGTAGGTTCTAATGCCACCTAAGGAATGCCTCAGCAACAGGATAGATACTCTTGCCAGTGAGAGTCAGGACAAGTACACAAAGAATAAAATTTTCAGCAAAAGAATTAGAGACAGCCCCATTCCCACTGTTATTCCCACAAGAAGATCAAGCTACACAACTGTAGCAATATGCAGAGAACCTAGGTCAGACCCGTGTAGGCTCCCTGGGAGCTGTTATAAGACCAAATTAGTTGACTGAATTTTTGTGTGTGTGTGTGTGTGTGTGTGTGTGTGTGTGTGTGTGTGTGTGTGTGTGTGTTGTCCTTGACCTTTCTGGCTTCTCCAATCCTTTCTCCCAATATTTGCAGAATTCCCTGGACTTTGCCTAATGCCTAATGTTTGGCTATGAATCTACATCTGGTTCTATCTTTGATGACAATTGGGTTAGGTACCAATCTGGTCACAGAAGATGGTCAGTTCAATCTATTTTTCTGGTATTGCTAGGAATCTTAGCTGGTGTCATCCTTGTTGCTTACTGGGCAATTCATTTGAACCACATTTTTACCTGACCCTGAAATGCACCCCCTTTCCAGTAGTCACTTTCGGTATTCTCCCCTCTGTCCCCCACCACCAAACTGATTGTTCATTCCCACCGGCCCTCAGTCCACTCACTCTGTTCCCAAGAAGATCTTAGTATTATGTGATGTTTTACTCTTTTGGCTTGTGGGGTCCCACTACCCAGCTCCAAAATAAATTACACACAGAGGCTTATTCTTAGTTTGGAATGCAGGAATGTTTGGCTTGTTTCTAGCCAGTTTTTCTTATCTTAAATTATCCCATTTACCTTTTGCCTCTAGGCTTTTCCCTTTTCTTCTGTATATTTTAGTTTCATTCTTTCTCTGTGATGGACTTGCTGGCTGGGTGGCTGAGTAACTGATCCCTGACATCCTTCTCCACTATTCTCTCCTTCCTCCTCCTCCTTCTTCCTTTCACATTCTATTTATACTCTCTGCCTGCTAGTTCCACCTATCTTTGTTCCTGCCTCTCAATTGACCACTCAGCTCTATATTAGCCCTTCAGGTGATTTAGAAAGGCACAGTAACACAGCTTCACAGAGTTAGACAAATGCAACATACACAAAAAGTAACATTTTAAAATAATATTCCCCAACATTTCCTACTTTTTTCTAAACAAAAATGAAAAGTTTTAACTTTAACATAGTAAAACTATATACAATAAGAACCATTATCAAATTAAGATTACATTCACAGTGTACTTAATTCCAATTCATTTGTATCTGATAAATTTAAAGAAAATAATCCATAATCTGTCTTATATTAGTAAATCCAAAATTTTATCCCTAACTTACTTTCTATCATATCTAAGGAAAAATGTAACTATCAAGTCTTCAACTCCATCAAGAAGTATATAATATTTTTAAGTTACTATTTGATAATGGTTCTTATTGTATATACTTTTACTATGTTAAAGTTAATTTTTTCCATTTACCTTACATTTTTAAATGAACTGCATAGATGCAATACCTTAAAGAAGAGTTGAAATATAAATACAATATGTTGTAACAAAAATAACCTTAAATTGGTATTATCTTTATGTGACTTTTTCTTTTATTCTTACTGTCTCTTTAAGGACTTTATTTTTTTAACTCTCATTTCTTTTTATAACTGCCTATATCCATTTTCTTTCTTTCTTAAGTTTACATACAGTGTAAAACACACTCTGCTGCAGAGACTGCTTGTTCATTCCTAGTTGCCCAGACCCAAAATATTCACACAGAAACTATTAATTACAACACTGCTTGGCCAATAGCTTAGGCTCATTCCTGACTTACTCTTATATATTAAATTAACCCATTCCTATTAATCTGTGTATTGTCGCATGGTTGTGCCTACCTGCAAGTTTCCATCAGGCATCTGTCTCCTGCAGTGGCTCCATGGTGTCTCTCTGACTCCACCCACTCTCTCTCTATCTCTTCCAGCCTGGCTATATTCTTCTAAGTCATTGGCAGAAAACAGCTTCTTTCTTAACCAATGACAATAAAACATATTCATAGCATACAGAGTGGAATCCCATATCAACAGTGAAATCTATTTAGAGGTTTTTCTTTTTCTTTTTTTTTTTAATTTTTAATTTTTAAAGGAAGTCAAGACAGAAACTAAAGCAGGACCTGGAGGTACTGGAGGTTGAAGCTGAGGTAGAAGCCATAAAAGAGTGTTGGTTACTGGCTTGTTCAGCATGTTTCTTATAAAACCCAGGACCATCAGCCCAGGGATGACATTACCCACAGTGGGCTGGGCTCTCTCCCATCAATCAGTACAAAAAAAAAATTGTTCTAGAAGCTTGCCTACTGTCAGATCTTTAGAGGCATTTTCTCAACTGAGTCTCTGTCTGCTCAATTGACTCTAGCTTTTCTTGAGTGGATGTAAAACTAGCCAGCACAATACTTTAGGGACAATTTCTGTGAATTCATGAGCTTTGTGGGATGTCTCAATACTACCTTTCCACATTAGGGAAAATCTGTGTGTTCTCCTTTTCACACCTGTGCTAATCAAACAAACTTCTAATAGATTTCAGTAAGAGGAGTTTTAGCAAGCAGAATCCTAAACCTCTGAGAGATAATAACTGGCAGAGGCTTAAACCAGAAGTCCTTTCTTTGCCTGGATCTTTTCTGGGTATCTCACTTCTACCATCTGTTTTTTAATTTTCTCACCTGAAAATTGGAATGAACTTGGTTATTTCTTCCTTCGCTTACGTTCTCCATGAGTGCTTACTAAAACTGGCAGATTACAAAGGCTCACTACCCTACAGAGCTGCTTATCATAAAGAAAATATGGCCTAAAGTAAATGTATTCATTTATGCCTGATATTTAAATGTATGTAAGAATTTATGTATAAATATGTACATCTAATTTAAGTATGCATTTGCTAATACACCATTAGTTAAAGCAGCAGTAGCTATAGAGAGTAAGCTATGCTTCCTATTTGGATGAACTCAAATGAAACTTTGTGGAAAAGAATTGAAAGAAAAAAATTGCATGTATAGACTAGAAAATTCAAGTAAAATATGACCCGACAAACCTTTTCTTCTGCATGTTATTCTATACAGTTTGATAAAGAAATCTGATCTGAAGATTTGTCTCTTTCCTATAAATATAAATGGAAGAAAGGAGCTCTAATTTAGACATTTAATCCCAGATAATGAGAAACGTCTTATCTATAAAGTCTATAAGGACATTTTAAACAACCAGACTGAACATATAACCTGACTTCCAAATAAAAGCTAAGCATTGTAAGTCACTTTTTTTTGTACCCTGTGGGTAGTGTCAGCAGCTGAGCTCCTCTTATTCACTTTTACTAAAGTCAAGCCTCATATCAAAGAGATCCCAAGCTGTTTGCTTCTAAACAGCACAAAATGACTTTATCGTTTTTAAGTCTCCCTTTAAAAGTCTTTTAATTGTCGAACTTTATGGAGACAGTGTAATAATTTTAAGCACGAATAGAATATAGGCAGAGCAAATCAGGGAAGCTCACAGCCCCATCTTCAATCATGCCAAATGATATTAGAGGTAATTTATATATGAAGTATGTAAAAAAAATGAATTATTTATGTTTGGAGACAGAACCTGAGCAAGGTCGCTCCAGTGTCTCATTAGCCACTATGCCCTGCCAAGCTCTAGCGACAAATGTCATGGGAATTACAAGTCAAGAATTTTGAATCCCTGAGATTCTCTCTTTTTCCCCTTTTGCATTCTCTCACCTCTTCCTGTGAAAAGCTCAGCTGGGAGCATGTTTGGTCATCAGAGCCTTGCACAGGAGTCTAGCTGCTGCCATGAAAGTAAAAGGTATTCTCCTGAGTCATTCTGTCCCTCGGGATCAAATCCAGGTTTAGTCTCTGTTCCATATGGTAACGTAGCAGGTGTTAAATCTGTAATGTTATGGAGTTGAAGAAATCGCTATTTTTATGCCAATTGAATTGGAAAGAAGTTGAAGTTGAACATGGCCCCTAGTCAGATAATCTAACCTGCAGCTGAAGAGAAAACTGTCTTTTTTCTTTCAGGATTTAATATTCAAAACTACATTGCATAATTCAATTGAACTGTGGGCGTGCCATGAAATAGAAGAAAAGTTATAAATCTGGTAGTTCTTTACAGTAATTAATACATGATGCTTAAATGTTATCTGCAGTTTTTACGAGAGAAATGTAAAGGAAACAGCCAAACAAGCATTACTTTTGCTATTGTTGGCAAAGATTTTCTTAGATTATAATGCTTTAATTGTATTAATATGGCTCACTTTTCTTCTCTTTTTCTCTCCTTCCCTCTCTGCCCCTCCCTCCTTCCCTCTCTTGCTCTATCAATCTCCTTCCTCCCTTTCTGTTGCTCTCCCACCCTCTCCATATATTATCTCATGGTCCATGGTCCACTTTCTACTGTAATATCTTTGTAAGACTTTCTCTTCTAGATGCTCTTATTTGACTTATTGTGAATACTGCAGTTAAAACAGGCTTTGTGTTAGTAATGTGTGTCAGAAAGTGGCAGTGTCCCATGTGCTAAAATGCTGTCTTGAAGGTGTGGGGAGGTGACTTCATAATGTGAAGTCAGCAGGTACTTGCCATAAACAGAATGAGAATAACTTTAATCTAAATGGAGGTCCAAAAAGGAAGTAAATTATTAGCTTTATTGATAAGTGTTTGTTTTAAGTGGAGCATAAATCTGTACTATCAAAGGTTTGGCAAGATTCTCTATTTTAGAATTCAATCATGTATTTTATGCCTTAGATAGCACCATTTCTGTTGTCTTTGTCTTTCATTGCTAAAGTCATAGCAACCACAAAAATAGTAGTATATTGATTCATTACTAGAAAAAATACTGTGAAAATCACAAAAAAGACAGTAGGCCTATGCATTTGTGCTTGTTCAGAGTAAAACTTAATGGAACTGCCTGCTTTATTCATTCCTTTCTCATTGACTGTCATGAGAATTGTGTGTGGCAGTTTTTGACTGACTGAATTGCATTGCTTAAAACTCTATGTATTAGGAACTGGAGGGAAAGAAGAGAAAGAAAGAGAGAAAGAGAGAGAGAGAGAGAGAGAGAGAGAGAGAGAGAGAGAGAGAGAGAGAGAGAGAGAGAGAATACCAATTCAAATAGTAACTTCAATAAAAGGGAGGAAACACAGATGTAAAGTTTAGGAAAAGTTTTCTTAGCCCAGATATGCAGATGCATATCAGATGGCACTAGCTTATACCTAATAGTTTAGAAAGGGGGAGATGATGGATGCTACTTCTAAATTCTCACCAGATTCAGCAAAAATTAACTGTGCACCTTCCATATACCAGATGGTGTTCTATGATTAATAAGATGCTGTACAGTAAAATGCAATTTATAAATCAGAGTGAACATGCCCAAATGCAGTTGAACTACAAGTCAGTGATTGCCCAGTTAGCAAAATGACAAGAGAGCAGAGTAGCAGAGGAGGGGTAATCCCTCCAAGTGGGATTTTAATGGACCAAGTACAGAGAACATAGCCTTTAATATAAACACAGAACTGAGAAAACATAAGCTAAAAAGAATTCTAATGCAGTGAATCAAATTCATGTTTCCCTTTTCAATCCAGCCTAGAAGTTGGTAACCTTATAGAGAAGGAATAAGGGAAATTTATTCCTTCCAATTCCTTCCCACAAATAAATAAAATAAAATAAATAAATCAAAATTATCAGAGAGTGGAGGTTGCAGGTAAGATTACCAGGATGCCATTTTTCCCTAAGAAGCAGTTGGAAAACTGGCAGACAAAAAAGCTAAAGGCCGTGGACTTGCCCAGAAGGGCATCAGTGAGAAGTAGGCCTTGAAGCACCACAAAGAAATTTATGATACAACTTCATCAAGAAATTAGCATCACTTCAAAAGTACTTTAAAGTGAGCTAACACATAAAAGTTAGGAGTGTGTGATATAAATTAAGAACGCTGCTGAAGGCAAAGACCATTTTCCAAGATGAGTCTTTTCTCATCTTAAACAGGGCATGAGATTTCCTTAATGTGTAAGTTGTACTGCAGCATAGAAACACACAGGAGGGAAAGCTAATAAAATATGGTAATAACAGGTTACAGACTAATTCCTTGACTTCTAAAACATCTTCATTGCAATCAATCTTCATTTGACATTGCAGTGTGCATAAGGTTTAATTTAGGAAATGTTATTGGGTCCGCTGATAATTGTACATTTGAAATAAGTTGGGACTCCGTCCTTCTTGGTGGTAAGATGTTGACAAAACTCAGCCCTGTTTCCCACATTCTAACCACTCTGGAGTATATGGCGACAAACACTTTCATCTTCTTCTTGTCAGATATCAGCAACCACACATTTCTTGGAAATGTACCATCAGTATTCTTTTCCCATAGCTCAGGTTGAAAGAGCAGCCCTGTCTGAAAGCTGCCATCCTGTTACACCCAGCCTGTTATAAGCCATGAGGAAGAAGAGAGACAGCACTTATGGCTTCCAACAATTTTGTTAGTTAACCACACAAATGAGTCACTGATCAGTCAGGGTTGTAGGACAAAGACTTGGGAACCTTTTCCTCCTGGCAGCCCAGAGCAGGGGCAGAAGTAGGATTTATAAGCATAAAATCCAAAAACAAATTACAGTGGCAGTTTTCCACAATCAGGACTTAGAGATTAGGGGCTTCCTTGCATGTTCCATCATTGTCAAATGATATTCAGTACAAGCCTCTCAGTTTAAACAATCAGATTCATTTGTTCCTCCTGTGGTAAGGAACAGCCATAATGTTTCTAGAGAACTAAAGACATATGTGTCTATGGTTTAGGAAAAAGAATGATCAGCTATTGGAAAGGTCTCAGCTCCCCTACAGCTTGGGAGCCTGATCATGCTTCACCCTACAGGAAAATTGGAGTCTGAAGTCAAAATGGCAGTATTCGGGTCAAAGAGCTTTTGTTTACTCCGAGTACTTCACCTCTTAACAGGGAGAAAAGGGGAAGGCATCAATGGGGCTGTAAATTTTGAAGTCTTCTTTTCTGTCATAACATATACTATGTTTTCCAGATATGATCTTTAAAGTTTTTGTTGGGAGCAGTGAGACCCCAGATCCTGAATTTCTTGTTTTCCCCTAATCTGATTGCCTACAGCTGCTCTGAGCAGACCTTCAGGAGTTCCTGATGGCAGGAGAGTGGTTTCTGGTGGGTTTGGCTGGGGTGTGGCTATCTCTATATAAGCTGCCCCTGAACACAATAAAGGGGGCATTCTTAGGGAATTCAAGGATGACCCCTGTCGCTATCTTTCTCTGTGTGTGTGTGTGTTTGTGTATCTTAACCTCCAGCCCCCTTGCCCGAAACTCGCGAACTGGGTGCCAGCACACAGGGCACAGACACGGGGGGCGCGGTGCGCGGCATTTGGAGGTCTCCACCGAGATTTCAGCAAGTTTTATCATAACTAATAACACTGTATACTATTTCCACATGAGTAGGCCGTGTGGTGGGCTCTGAATAAGGATGATCCTCCTACTAGAAGTAGGTGTTATACTTCAGAACTGTAATGCTATTCCTGAAATGAAACCAAGCCCACAAGAAGAATGCTGGATAGTGTTAAATGTTAGAATTTGTATTGTAAAGTTTTCATACAAATGAGAACAAAGAAATAAAACAAACAAAAACCTTTCACACACTTAAAATACAAAAATTGGAGAATTTTTATTGATATTCAAATGAAATGTTGGGCACTATTTTTGTTGTTTAAAATTACTGTGATTTTATATGAGAATGAAAAGACAAGAAATTGGAATTAATCTTTGCTTGATAATAATTCTACTTAGTAAATATTACTCTTATGTTCTTACTATTTTGTATTTTATTGACTTCTTTGTGCTGTGATTTAATTTTAAATTATTTTAAGCTGGTTATTGCTTAGCATTGGAGCAAAACTCAAGTCCATTTTTGTTGTATAATTTATTAACCCTCCAGTGATGTTATACATATGATCTTACTTATTTAGAGTATTCTCTTTAATAAGTATGAATTAGTTTCACAAAGAAAATAAATTCCATTTGCATGCAAAATTCAAGAAGTCCTTGTTTTTTACTGCTGAGTAGTACTCTAATATGTATATATTCCATACTTTCTTCATCCATTCTTCCATTGAAGGGCATCTAGATTGTTTCCAGGTTCTGGCTATTACAAACAATGCTGCTATTTGGATGCTCACCTTACTAGACCTGGATGGAGGTGGGTGGTCCTTGGACTTCCCACAGGGCAGGGAACCCTGATTGCTCTTTGGGCTGACGAGGGAGGGGGACTTGTTTGGGGGAGGGGGAGGGAAATGGGAGGTGGTGGCGGGGAAGAGACAGAAATCTTTAATAAATAAATAAATAGAAAATAAATTCGTATTTGAAAACCTCGAGTGTTTTAGGCAGGTATTTAATCAGTAACCTGAATTCAAGGATTATGCAAGTGCTCAGGTGGTTGAAGCAGTAGGCACTCAGAAGGTATGCTTTGAAACATGGTTGACAAAGCAGCAAGCCAGACAGTACATTATTATAATTGCAAAACCTCATGTCGTCTTTGCTGCTTAATGTTCAGCTTATTCCTTCCCTTTTATATACCTATGAGCTGCAAGTTTGTTGCTGGCTTAGATTTTGAAACAGAGGAATGTAAGCAATTAACTCATCAGTTATTGTTTAAGTACTACTTGATGTGGGAGGTCCTTCTGTATATGTGTTGCTTTTATTGGTTAATGAATAAAGAAACTGCTTTAGCCTGTGATAGGGCTGAGTAGAGCTAGGCAGGATACCTAAACTGAATGCTGGGAGAAGAAAGGTGAAGTCAGGGAGAAGCCATGGATCCACTAGAGGAAAAGGATACCCTAGAACCTTGTCATTAAGAAGCCATGGATCCACTAGAGGAAAAGGATACCCTAGAACCTTGTCATTAAGCCACAACCATGTAGTGATACACAGATTAATAGAAATGGACTAAATTAAGATGTAAGAGCTAGCCAATAAGAAGCTAGAGCTAATAGGCCAAACAGTGATTTAGTGAATACAGTTTCTGTGTTATCATTTCGAAAGTCTGGGCAGCCAAGAATTAAACAAACAGCCTCCAACAAAAACTACTGTCAATTAAGAATCAATCAATATTACAAAAAAATCATTTCATGTTAAAAATGCCATACGAAAATGATGATATTACATGGCAGGGTTTTCAATTGCCTTAAGTCTGGGAGAAAATAAGAAAGATATGAATTTACAGAATTTAAAGTCATACACCAATAACATTGTACCTTGATTGTAAAAATGTAGTGAAAAATCAGAAATCTAAAATTAGGTAAATGTAAAGAAATAGATGAGCAATAAATTATGAAAATGGGATTTTCAAATACTTGAAGACTCTAGAATGGATAGTTTACTTCAACTTTAAATCAAATCATTAAAAATGTGATTAATGAGTGACTATTGGTCATTGGGTTATTTTAATGTAAGCATATTCATATTATGAATGAGTAGTGTTAATTTGTAACTTTGTAGCCTCCCACATTTTGGTAAGGAATGAAGGAAGTAATGGACAATAACATTTATGCATAAAATTTGTTCAAAGCTTAGTAAGTACCAGACAGAATGCTAAATTCCTTTACATGCCTCATTTGATCTAATCCTCTTAGCTTCTCTATGAAGTACCATGATTTTATATACTTTATAAAATATGAAAATTGGCTTATGGAAGTAAAATGATTTTTCTGAAGGTTTAATTTCAATACATTTTCATGCAATTTTATTAGAAAATTATTTTCTGTTTATGGCTGTGAGATTATTGGAGTCATGTTTAATCTGATAGTAAGTCAAATCATGAAATTTGATAAATCCCTCAGGCTAACTTTCCTTCCTTTATTTCTTCCTTTCTTTCTAAAGCAATTACAGAATACACAGTTTCCCCACAACATTTTTCATTGGGATTGTAGTGGTGGTGCATCACAAGGGAAAAACTTTGCTGTATATTGGAAGTTTCCTAGAGCTGAAGAAGGAGTGTGAAAATATGCAGAATGAGAAAAATGTACCTTGTGGTATATACACTGGATGGGCATGTAATATAATTTGGAGCTTATATTCCTGATAAAAGCCAGAGTAAGAGACAGGACACAGTCTATACTAGGATCATAAAGTGTAGGCAGAAGCCTCTTGTTCATTTCCAAAAATAATTAATACACAGAAACTGTATTAATTAAATCACTGCTTGGCCCATCACTTAAGCATATTTCTGGCCTACTCTTATATGTTAAATTAACCCACTTTTATTAATATGTATATCACCACATGGCTGTAGCTTACTGGGTAAGGTTTCAGCATGTCTGTCTCTGGTGGAGGCTACATGGCTTCTTGTAACTCTGCCTACTTTCTCCCAGCATTCAGTTTATTTTTCTCTGCCTAGCTCTACTCTGCCCTATCACAGACCAAGCCAACTTCTTTATTCATTAACCAATAAAAACAACACAAATACAGAGGACTTCCCAAACCAATAAAGGAAGAAATAAATGGAATTTATCTATAGTTTGCTCCCAGACTCTCATAGAGAAATTGATGTAAGCAATGTGGTATGTAGATACCAGGAAAAGAGTCACCAAAGGTACTTTTTCAGCTAAAAAAAAAATAGCTACATCCGGTTGGTGATCCCTTTATTCTTATTTTTTTTTTGTTATTATAAGTGCAGAATGTCTGGTCTCTACATCATACACTAAAGCAAAGTTTGAAATACAATAAGACAGGAAAATGCGTCAATGCTCTTCAGAAGTCCCATCATCACTTCCATTCAGATAAAAATCTCATCATCAGAACAGCGAGAGCAGAGCACTCTCAACCTGTGAATTCAGGAAATGGAATGCACCCCTATAAGCTTAAAAACACCACAGGAATTCACAAATATATAAGAAAAACTAACAGTAAGAACACAATACATTTAAAAAAAATGGATCAGCAGGAAGCCAGGAATGTTTAGTCTATACAGTATGTACACAGGAAGAATATCTTGAAGAACACAGGGCACACATCAGACAGAGAGAAAAAGCACAAGAGGGAAAGAGAGGAGGCATTGTACAGAAGAGCAAGGAAGGTCAGCAAAGAGAGGAAACTCATCAGACAAAGTGAAGAGAAAAAGAGAGAGAGAGAGAGAAAGACAAGGGAGGGGAAAGAGCAAGTCAATCGATTTATAAAATAACACACTGCAGATAAAGGAGTCTGCTGACTACTTTAGAAATATATATAGAAGCTTTGGTGCATATGTTCAAAAGCAACTTTTAGAATGACTATACAAATACAATAAATACAGTTAAACATAAATGTATAGATGAATAATTGCTGAACCGGGCTGTTCAGGATTCTGACACATATTAGGTCTTTCTCCTTTGAACGTAATATATTTATTTAGGACTAAAAGCGATTTTCATAACACTAACAATAAATAAGTAAATTTACTGAAAATCTCTTGCTGGTTCTGTGAATATATCATGTCTATTTTATGAAATATGAAGAAAACTAATGTCTGTAACTATTGATATCAATTTTTGTCATTTTTAAGTCAGTAGTTTTAAAAATGATTTTGGCTAGAGATAATATTAATAAAATAAAGCAAGCAAATATTTCAATAGTCTGTTGTGTGATGTTTTACCCTTCTTTTTTGGGGGGGAGCAAAAATTATACATGGAGGCTTATATTTAATTATGAATACCTGGCTTTAGCTTGGCTTGTTTCTGGTCAGCTTATCTTATGTTCTTCCAACTACCTTTTGCCTGTGGCTTTTATCTTGCTTAACTTCTGTATATCTTTCTTTATGTTTTCCTTTGTTCCTTGTTATGTAGTTGGGTGGCTGGTCCCTGGCATCCTCCTCTTCTTGTTCTCTCACTGGTTGCTCCTTATTCTCACTCACTCTTGCTTCTTCTTTTATACTCACTGCCTGCTATCCCTGCCTATTCTTGCTTATGCCTCAGTATTGGCTGTTTATTGCTTTATCAGGTCCATCAGGTGTTTTAGACAGGCAAACAATTGCAGTTTCACAGTTAATCAAATGCAGCATAAACAGAAGTAACACACCTTAAAATAATATTTTCCATCAATAGTCACTAATTTTTCTGTAGCCCCAAAATGATAATCTGTGTGCATTTATTTATGAGATTATGTCTCATGTAACTTGGGTTGGCCCCAAAGTCTCTATAAGCTCATAAACTTGCATTCCTTATCCTCATGACTCTACCTCCTAAATTCTGGGTTTGGAGGTATGTAACCTCATGTCTATCTCTATCTACTTATTTATATTGAAACGTTCAGGTACTATTATATCATTTTGGAGTCTTTGATGGAGTTGAAGAATAATTATTATAGTTTTGTAATTTTTTTGTTATATGTAATTTTCCTAAGGTAAAAATAAAACATTTTTATTTAAACAGAAAAAGGGAGTTGATGTGGGATTTTTCTTTGTGTGATGTGAATACTATTGGTTAATAAAGAAACTGTCTTGAGCCTGTACAGGGAATAGAGGTAGGCAGGGAAAACTAAGCTGAATGCTGGGAGAAAGGAGGCAGTGTTGGAAAAAATCCATGTAGCCCTGCCAAACACAGACATTAAAACATTTCCTGGTTAGCCACAGCCTCATGATGATACACAGATTAATTGAAATGGGTTAAATTAAGATGTGAGAGTTAGCCAATAAGAATCTAGAGCTAATGGCCCAAGCAGTGATTTAAATAATATGGTTTCTGTGTGATTATTTTGGTTCTGGGCAGCAGGAAGAACAAGCAGCCCCCTCCAACAGAGGAAACTTGATCAATAGTATCTACTGTTAATTAATCAAGAAAAAATGTCTAATATTTAATGTTATAGAGCTAAAGCAAGAGATAATTAATAAATTGTTGTTTCAAGAGGAGGCAATAGGAGTGGAATAATGTGGGCAGGGGATCATTTTATGGCATGCTCAATTCTCTTTATTACTTGGTTTATAAATCACACATCCTAAAGGCACAAAAGTGAAATTTTATTACAGATTTTAAAAAAGAGATAAAATGCAGAAATATAGGAATGAAGACAGGTAAAAAAATGACTTTCTATTTTACTAGAAAAATAAAGTCTTTGAACACAGCAAATGGGATTGACAATAATCCAGATGTGATGGCTGATAATATGGAGCCCAGAGAATTCACCCAGGTCAGAGAAATAAAAGATAATACTTATTTCAATGATGAATGCACATTATATCCTTGAATTCAAAGAAAAATATTTTAATTTTTATTTTTTTAGTACATGAGACTATAGGATTAGGAAAAGGGACTGGACTGAGATTGTAATTTAATGCTGGTTTGTGTCAGTAATTTTTCTCCTTATGTTGCTAAATCTCTATGGAAAGATATGAGTTGTTGGAAAAAAAAACTGTGTTGATATGGAAACACATAAGTAGGCTGCCAGTCAGATGACAACTGATTGTTTCTGTCATCACCAGCTAAGATAATGCAGAGACTCCAAATTCGGCTTGTATTGTCTATTGTAGAAATGTTGCAAATTTATTTAAAATGAAAATTTTATCCATGGGTTGAGGTAAATATAGGTGGATATATTCAGACAGAAGTCCTGGTGTTTATAAACATGCAATCCAATAAATGGATATTCAAACAAAGTAAGGGTAAACAGATACTATCATCGTGGAAGAGCATGACTTTTGGAAAATTCATTAGAGTCAAATAAGTAAAGTTGATGATCATAAACATTATCATCACAAGGATGTGGTGAACACATTTAATAAGGTAGTAGCACAAAACCTATATTTTAAAGTTACGATTCTTTTCCCAAGTCTTTATTCCTTTATCTTGACATTGAAACAAGAACAGAAGCTACACTGGGTCATTGCAATCTGTGACAATTTGATAGTGAGATTGAACTCATTTTCCTTTTTATTTCTTTATCAGCTCAGGGAAATTGTTTTAAAGTTTTTCCCTGATACTTTGACTTTATAGGTAAGATACTTAGGATCAGTGTTTACAGTTACATTAATTTTTTGGAACAATTCTGAAAAATTTTTGTTAGGACATAAGAATTACTAAATAGAAGTTACACTAATAATCAATATAACTATAAATTTATTTTAACTTGAGAAGAATAAGTAAATTCAGTTATGAAAATATTTCTGTTTTTTTTTTAGGATTGTGGTAGATGTTTTTTAAATTGAGTAAGTGATATATGAAACTTGGTGACTTGAAACAGTAAGGAGCTTGAGTATCAATACTGAGACTAGCAATGTTAACAGCATAGTGAATCTCAAGGACCACAGACTTCTGTTTTATTACTGTGCTATCCTTTGGTATTTTAACACACATAATTATAAAATATTTTAGTTTGTTACTGATCTTCATAATATATATTCATAGGGTTAGTCATAGAATTTTTTTTTATTTTTGTAATTGTTTCCTAAAGTCACACTTGACAGCTTCATTCATATACATGCATACTCTAATTATTTTATTGTGTTGACAAATCTCTTAAATGTTAATCTTAATCTCAGGAATCATGTAAGGGGTTTGTGTAACACCCACAAAATGTTTGCTTTACCAGAGGGTAGGATGAGGACTGAAGGAAGAGGGTCTTTGGGAGATTTTGCAGCAATATCCAAGTATGTTCTCTCTAGGTGACATAATCCTTCTGAAAAATGCCTGTTCTTATCCTAAGGGAACACAGGCTGTGTTTGCGATATTTCAAGATTCCTAAACAGGTCTTTCTGTGCTCTCCCATGAGGTAATGCTGCATGGAATAGGAAGAAGATTGTAGAAACAACGGAGTGAAAATGAAAGCAAAGGAGAATAAGAATATATAAAGTAGTGTGCCAGAATTTGTTGCAGCAAATATAGGAAGACTTTTTAAATGTCATTTTTAGTGTGGTATTATGCAGAATCTAATTCATTTATGGGTTTTAAACTATTTTTTTTATTTCAGAAGCTTTAAAAACCTAAAATACAGTAAACAATACACTTGATTAACACAGCAATATTTTAAATACTCTCGTAAGAAGGGAAGATTTTTTCTTCTCTCTCTCTCCCTCTGTTTCTTCTTCTCTGTCTTCCTTTCTTCTCTTTAATTGCTTTCTACCTATTTCTCTTTCTATCTAGCATCTATCTATCTATCATCTATCTATCTATCTATCTATCTATCTATCTATCTATCTATCATATATCTACCTGATATCATTCATTTCTCACCAGAAAGTGAACTAGAATTAATTTTCAGTAGATACTGTTCTCAAGCATATTCTATGCATATTCTGGTTTCCTCCTAGGAGATCAGTCTAAACATAAACTCAGAATATATTAATTATTCAAACTGATTAATGAGATAACAACACAAGAAATGACACTGATCCTTACATGATTGATAAAAGCCTCGTTGTTTTGATAAAAAGGAACAGGTTTTCATAATGGCCATGTGATCCCATAAAAGGGATACTGACTTAAAATATGGATATTTGCATTATGATCATATGTAAATGAATACAGAAAATTCAAAAGAAGTGTAATCCTCAATATCAATACATTAAAAAAACTTAACTAATATTTACTGGTGATAAAATTGCAGTAATTTCAATATGATGATAATGTTACTTCCCCAATCCCCAAATATTTTAATATCAAGTGACTAAACAGATGGTTAAACAGAAATACTTTTTCAATTGGCCCTTCTGTTAGTGAACATTCTGAGACACTTTCTCTGGACATCTATGTGGAAGAAAGAAAAGCATTGTAGAGGAAGCTCAATAACTAGAATTATGAAATTGAAATCAGCTTAACGCTTAATATATAGTTTGTGCATGTATTTATGTTTGTGTACATATATATACATATATATATAAAACATTACACATAATCATTACAGATTTATTCATTAAAAATCACTTACTAATTAAGATTACTAACAGTGTGAATGTTCATATTTTTCCAAAAGTTGTCATATAACATAATTTCCAATCAAAATATTTTGCAAGGCTTTTTTAAAAAATGATTTACACAGATTCCTGTAGTAAAGCATCTTGATAGTGGATAAACATATCAAGCTTCCGATATTGGAGGATTGCTCAGTATTTAAGAGTATAGAGTCCTCTTTCAGAGCACCTAAGTCTTGTTCCTAGTAGTCATGTAAAGCAGATCACTGTAGTGATATTTCTATTGTATTTTAATAAATAAAGCTTGCCTGAAGATTAAAGAGTAAAACAGTTCCACTGGTCAGCCTGACCAGGCAGTGGTGACACACACCTTTAATCCCAGTAGCCATGCTAGTTTGTCCTAGAAACCGGGTGGTCGTGGTGCAGACCTTTAATCCCAGTCCTAGAGAGGAATATAGGATGGGAGGAGACAGCTCTCAGACACAGTCTCATTCTGAAATTTCTGGAGGCAGGATGACCATTTCAGACTGCGGTAGAGGCAAGAGCCCGTGAGTGGTTGTTTTGCTTTTCTGACTTTCAGGTTGAACCCCAATACCTGTCTCTTATTTTTTTTTGAGGGGTGCAATGAACTTTATTGATGGTATTCAAGACAGTAGGGCTCCCTAAGCCTCCTCCTGCTATTCTTGGGGTCCGGGATGGAAACTGTGAGGGAGATGCTCAGTGTCAAGGGTTAGTTAGGACAGGGACTGCTCAGCAGCCGAGGACCTCTCTCTTGCTGTGTCCTTGCTGGGATGGGTGGTCCAGGGCGGGCTTCTTACTCCTTGGAGGCCATGTAGGCCATGAGGTTCACCACTCTGTTGCTGTAGCCGAATTCATTGTCGCACCAGGAAATGAGCTTTACAAAGTTGTCATTGAGAGCAATGCCAGCCCCAGCATCGAAGGTGGAAGAGTGAGAGTCACTGTTAAAGTCACAGGAGACGACCTGGTCCTCAGTGTAGCCCAGGATGCCCTTTAGTGGGCCCTCAGATGCCTGCTTCACCACCTTCTTGATGTCGTCATACTTGGCAGCTTTCTCCAGGCGGCATGTCAGATCCACGACGGACACATTGGGGGTAGGAACGTGGAAGGCCATGCCCGTGAGCTTCCCGTTCAGCTCTGGGATGACTTTGCCCACAGCCTTGGCAGCGCCAGTGGAAGCAGGGATGATGTTCTGGGCAGCGCCACGGCCATCTCACTACAGCTTCCCAGAGGGGCCATCCACAGTCTTCTGGGTGGCTGTGATGGCATGGACTGTGGTCATGAGTCCTTCCACGATGCCAAAGTTGTCATGGATAACCTTGGCCAAGGGGGCTAAGCAGTTGGTGGTGCAGGAAACGTTGCTGACAATCTTGAGGGAATTGTCATACTTGTCATGGTTCACACCCATCACAAACATGGGGGCATCGGCAGAAGGGGCGGAGATGATGACCCTCTTGGCCCCACCCTTCAAGTGGACCCCAGCCTTCTCCATGGTGGTGAAGACACCGGTAGACTCCACAACATACTCAGCGCTGGCATCCCCCCATTTGATGTTGGAGGGATCTCGCTCCTGGAAGATGGTGATGGCCTTCCCGTTGATGACAAGCTTCCCATTCTCAGCCTTAACTGTGCCTTTGAACTTGCCATGGGTGGAGTCATACTGGAACATGTAGACCATGTAGTTGAGGTCGATGAAAGGGTCATTGATGGCAACAACATCCACTTTGCCAGAATTGAAGGCAGCCCTGGTAACCAGGCGTCCAATACGGCCAAATCCGTTCACTCCGACCTTCACCATCGTGTCTCTGGAACGAGGCTGGCACTGCACAAAAAGAAGTGGCTGTCTCTAGAACAGGGAGGAACAAAGAGCCCTGTCTCTTGGTTTTTATTAATTATTTTAAAGATCACAACCACTCGTAACTCTGGCTCCAAAAAGTCTGATGCTTCTGGTTTCTACCGGCACTGAATACATGTACACACAAGCAAGAGTTTAAAAAATCATTAAAAATAATTATCAAGGACCACCCACCTCCATCCAGGTCTAGTAAGGTGAGCATCCAAACTGCCTAGGCTCCCACAAATACGTATTGTGCAGTAGGATCAAAAACCCATTGCCATTGTTCTTGAGTTTTCAGTAGTCCTCATTGTCTCTATGTTTTTTCCCAAGACCGGTTTCATCCCAGGCTTTTTCAGTCCCAGGTGAAGAGGCAGGGAGACTTGATTGGGGGAGGGGGAGGGAAATGGGAGGAGGCGGTGGGGAAGAGTCAGAAGTCTTTCATAAATAAATAAATAAAAATAAAAAAAATAATTATCAAGCTATTAAAGCAATTACTATGTGAAGGACACCACAACCCACTGGAAAGGGATTCTATTGGTTCATGATATCATATTTTCAGCCTCATGAAGGGAAATTAGGGTGGTATAGAATTAATAATACATATTTAAATCTATATGTGCATAACTGTCAATTGGTCCCTCTTAGAGGTGAGAGAATACTAATTCATTATATCAAGCATCAAAAAATGAAATAATAGAATTGATCACTACTTATATTTTTCTTTTAGAAAATGAACTGATTAGAAATAATACATAAAAGCATATTGACATGGAGTTATTTAATTAGATAAAGGCAAATAAACAGCATATTTGAATATCAACATTTTTTCCCTATGCTGATATTCAGTTGGTAACTACCTCTTCTTTTTCTCTAAAGACACCAAAACCTGGACTATAAATACCTCCTGAGGAGAATCTAAGCACCCCATGGATCTTGTAAAACATAATAATTCTAGATCAAATTTTGTATTTGGCTACTAAATATATAGAATAGAGAAACTCATGCAACTTCCCAAGAGGATGCATGAGAAATATTAGCATTTATTCCATTACATACTAAGGATCTAAAATGCTTGTGAATTACATAGGTGCATCCATTCTCAGTTCTACTTGTTTTAGTTAGTAGCATTTCAGAAATATAACCTAACCATATCTAACATCTGGTAGGTTGCTTCTCCTTTAGTTTTCTTCATAGTTATCTGGATCCTCCCTTACTCTCTCACCTATTAATACATTTTGGTTATATTGTCCTTTGAAGACTGAACTACAATTATGCTTGAATATATTTAACTTTTGAAAAAATATAATATGTATTTTCTTTCTTCTTCCCTGTCTTCCTTGCAAACCCTCCCATGTATCTCTTGCCATTCAAATAAATGGCCCCTTTTTCTCTAATTGTTATTTCGTGTATATATGTATATTGGTTTATGTGTATGTTACTGAATATAACCTATAGTTTAATCCATACAGTGTTACTTATATTGATAAATTTAAACTATATTTTATTTTTATTGTTGCCTCATTAAGTTGGTTAAAAATGTAAGAATATTCAGAATGGTCTTGCCTTTTTTTCTTAAAATTAACTTTGCTTTATTGATAGACTATGAATTAAATGGGCTCCTTCCAAGAGTCAAAAATCACCTAACAAAACTTCAAATATCAGACATGAGAAGTTTCTTTTCGAATTGTTGGCTGGGATTGCACAAGTGATTTCCTAAACAAAAAGTTCTTTGCTGTTGCCTTTGATTGTCACTTCCCTTCCCCTCCACAGGTAGAAAGTAAATGCCTATTGCAGAAGACACCATGAATTTCAGAAACTACAACCAGAAATCCCTGAGCTGGAACTGATATGAATGTCCTGCCTTAAAAATTAGCATTTGTGGTACCAAAGGTCGTCATGCAAGTTTCCAAAAGAAGGCAACCAACAATCCTATTCAGCTATGATGCTTATGAATCATATCAAACACCAGCATGGCACAGTAACTCCAAAGGTGCAAGACTGGCATGCATACTTTGACAACAATGAAAAACTTTCCCTACTCAGACATAAGACCTATTTAGCAAGAGCAAAACCGATACTGGATTCAGAAACGTTGGTAAAAAGTCATGGTTATTGGAGGAGAATCTACAGCTACTACCAGCCCAATTCCTAACAAGCAATCTACAAACATTTGTCCTTAACCCAACAGATAAGTGTAGTTCTCGCTTCTAATCATCTTTTCAACAGTCTACAGAATACCATAGCCAATAAAAATGCAGAATTTTGAAGCCCAATAAAAGAGGATACTTCTTCAAAGTTTTTGTTTCATCTCTTTAAGATTTTATCTTCCGTCCTTTCTGTATTTATTATGTTCTTTATTTCTCATCAAAATTTTAATGTAATAATATCTGCAGCCCTACTGTGTGTAACTAAGAGAAACATAGTAGAGAGAATGACTAAAGCTTATAGTGGGTTATTTTTCAACACGGTAAAATATGAATTATTGTATTAATGTAGTTTTTCATTGTTTTTAACTTCTTCTGACGATTCCTCTTGGGAATAAAGCAAAACAAATGCTTCATTTTTATCTTTTATTATTTTTAGGCACTCACACTTTTTTATTATTTTTACTGGATTTTCAATATTATTTCCTTTTGGACTCCTTCTTATTGGTCATATTACATTAATTAAAATATTTCCATAACAATTTGTTCATATTTTGAGCCTTTTGATCATGAGGGAAAATGACCTATAATTCATACTTGTATTTGCAATTTCTTTTTGATATAATAGAGCCAATAACTTAATTGTTTGATACATCATCATAAGAAAAATGGGTGCTGGGAATTAGAAATATAACTTTTTTTAGTTGCTGACCGTGTGGTGAATGTGTATTATGCTCTGGGTTTGATTCAGAACTGCAAAATTAAGAAATAATAATGATAAATAATGAACTGCCGTTTTAGAAATAGAATCTTGTTAAACAGTTGCTATTTAACTCTTAAAGTTTTTATACAATGTGCCATTGAAAAGAATGTGCTCTTATTCTGTCTGTCTCTGTCTCTGTCATCTCTGTGTTTGTTTCTTCCCTGTGTGATGGATTAACTTTGTAAGAAGCATCTCCTTTGATTTACTTCTGCCCATTCCACAGGAAAGTATACAAATAAGGAACCAACTCAGGGCTTTGGCCATTGTTGGTACACCATAACACATACACGGGGGTGAGTCTGCTCACTATTGCTGCAATGATGTTGTGTGTACTTTAATTTTCTCACAGAGAACTGGGTTTCTAGGCAACTCCTCAACCCTGCACATGTGTATGAATTTGCATAACCCTATCAGAGAAGCATAGATGTGAAGAGGTAGAAAAATGTCTCATGAAGTCATGTGCTGTTTATTGGCTAGGAATTTTCTGGGTACCTGAATCCCTTAGTTTTGTGGGTGAAGGTGTGTGGACTGGATATATATGCTTATTAAATACCACTCTTGGTGTTCTCCTTGTGGGATTGTGTGCTAACTCAGAAGGGCAATACAAATGCTTTCAATTTGTAAAGTCTATTATGTATAAACATTTACTGAGGTGAAGGGGCATAGTTATTCGAAAAGATGGACATTCTTAAGTTACAATGTGAGGAAACCGAAATGCGAATGGAGGCAACAGTGTGTGGAAATCAAAGGATATTCTTGGGTAGTGGTCAGCACATTAAATCCTTGGAAAATTAGTAATTAACACTGTGAATTAATACAATAAGTTGTAAAGTCATTTTCAGTAACATAAATGGGGTAGATTGAAAGGGATTTTATTGCTTGTCTTATAAATACAGTATCCTTTAAGACAAAAAAAATTTGATATCTTTTCTATTTGGCTATTCTTCTACTTGAGATTATAAATCAAAAATTTTTTTCTTTGCAGCTTCATAAAGGTGAATTCTCTACTTTTCAAGTAAAAAGCCTATAATTTATTTTATACTATATAATTACTTTTATTATTATTTACCTAAAGTGAGTTTGATCTGTTTGATCCTGTATCTATTGAATTACCAGCATTGAATAAAGGAGTGAGTTTGGGTATTGCTAAGCTGCTTGTCTTATTATAGACAAAACATTCATTCGCCTCAACAATATTAACCCTGAGAAAATGTCTAAGTTGCTGTATTATCCTTCAGGCAAAGGCATTGGTGAGCCAATTTACTACAAATAGAAGCCTTCTGAAAGTCAAACTCTGAGCTGCCTGAAGGAACACACTTATTGAGGTAATTGAAACCGATTTCAGAAACAACTACTTGAAGTAAATCCTATCACTTCAGTGGCTCAAAATTGAGGAAGAATTCTAAGTTTGCTTGTGGGAAACAAGTAAAATATATGAATACAGCAATTTTCTTCATGTCACTATATTGCTAACAGCAAAATACAACAATCTTTAATGTTTATTGAGTCTCCTTTATCTTTCTTTTTTTCTTTTTCTTTTCTTTTGTTTTGGTTAACAATTGTTATTACTTCTCCAAAACTAAGAACAGAATGACAACTTAAACAATTCTTGTGTGATATTCTTAGGTGCATCCTGTTATATAATACTTCCTTCTCTTCCTCTTCTTTCTGTCTATTAGAGGAGATTAATATATGTCGTACAAATTAAACAAAGGAGAAAAATTTACTTTTGAGATTTTTAATTCTAATCTTTGTCTTTCCTATTCACACTTGTCTAAAAAGCCTGTTACTGAAGTTGTCAGTGAACTCACTGCCATGACACTGGAGAATACAGGACAAACTAAAGGGTGGCAGAGGTTTTGTTCTCCCTGGTGATATACCAGAATCTCTTATCTTGAGATTTTTAAAAAGTAATTTTTGTGCTACTTTCATAAAAGTTTTGTCATAGAGTATGGTTTTGAATTGTAATGAACCTAAATGCCTTATATCTGCACACATAAAGCCTCCAGCATAGTTTTATTTACTACTGAAGAATTGTGTCTACATCCAAAGAGCTATAACCCTGAATCTGAAACTTCTTGAAGTATGCTGAGAGATTGTCAACTCTGAACTTTCTAATTTTGATTTCTTATTCTAATGTCTCCATTCCTTGACCAACGAACCACTTCCATTCTCATTTCATTCCAGAGCCAGCGAATAAAAATCAATAAGATGGTTTGTTCTGTGTTTTAACTGGTGTTAAGAAGAAAAGTTGGTTTTATGTCTTAATATTATAGGGGAGTTTTCACTGTAACTCAAAAAAATGTTTCATGGAATATTTTTCATGCTAAAAAATATTTACTCTTTGTATCTGTAGTTTGTTTTTAGTTTTTGGAGCCAAGGTTCTCAAAGTAATTTTCTTCTAAATAATAAAATAAACACCTGACGTCAAAATAGTATTACGGCTAATAAACATATATACATTTCACTAGTGCAAGGCTGAGATAGTATTTGTGTGCATGATTAGAAATATTGCAATTTTTAAACATATAAAGGAGATTAAACACTGAAAGGAGACCAGATAAAGCTGTACTTGTAGGAGACAATAAGTGAAAGTAGCGAACAGAAAAAGAATTTCCATTTAAAGTTAAAAAGATTGGACATTGGAAATCACACAGATTGTGATAGAAAGGCTGAACAGAGAGGTAAAAGAGGAGTACTCTGCAAAACACTAGGAAGCAACAAACATTCAAGTGGCTCTCTACTGAATAGAGAGAAAACTGATGCTTCACCCGAAATATAAACTGGACATCGGTGGTGAAACATATTTACAGTTCAGGCTGGAGAACAAGTCCATAGTCCTCACATCCCTCAAATCAAGACAGGGCACTTGTAAAAAAGCAACTGCTCCAAGGTGGGTTGGCAATGGTAAAGAGGACTGATTGTCATTCTTATGTCTCAGAAGGATGTGGCTGGCCACATTCCTTGGGAGAAACTATTGTTTAAAACTCAGTTGTACTAGTGTATGATAAAGGGGGCAATTTTCACTCAGGGAGTCTCAGTTATTTCATACAGAATCATGTATGAGAAAAGGCTGTGTGAGGAGGCTGTACAGAGGAAAGGAAGGCTGAATGCAGAGATGCTGAAAAACCTGGGCTGCTGGAATTTCCAGCTGTGAAAATATCAAATATCTGTAGTCAGTAAATCCACAAAGCATAGAAAAGAGCCCTGTAATAACAGATCTCAGTGTTCCTCCTGTTTTCCCCATATTAGGACTTTGATATATTTGCCCCCCTTCTCCAAAGTGTGCAGGTGAGAAACCTGTGGTGTGAGACTCTACCCGGTATATGTACTCTATAACTCTAAGTGGCCAAAAGTGGCTTCTAATGAACAAATAAATATAGCTTTGAATCAATTCAAGCAATATTGATCAACTTTGTAACCAACATGGTCTCAGAACGTTTGGACAGGATGAAATAAACAGAAATACTGGTACTGAATAACTCAATGAATCCAAGCAAACAATATAGTAGAAGCACCACAAATAAACAAAGCACTTCAGGAGAAAGATATCAGTGATATATGATAAGATCAAAGGAGTATTAATATCAGATATCAATAAAGAAAAAAAATGAGAAGAAACACAACTACAAAAGTTGTGAACATATGGACATGACCAAGAAGAAAAAATTAGGAATTCACAATATTGCAAAAAAAAAAGCTGAGACAAAATTAAAGGCATAGATATCTATTCGATGTAATTATGACATATAGATTTCAAAATCTAGGAAAAGAAATGGACATCCAAGCACAAGAGACATATAGAACCTCAAATACACATAAGCAGGTTAACTTCTCCAAGATCCATAGTAGTCAGAATTCTTAAACTATAAAATAAAATATATTATAATCATTAAAAATTAACTTCAGTTGACTCACAGAAGAAAATATATTAGAATATCAAAACTTTTAACACTTACTTTAAATGTTAGAAAACCATGTAATGATATATATTTCAAATTTTGAAAATAAATAGTTGCTAGAAAAATTGATATAACAAAAAAGATATCTTTTAACATTGAAAACAAATGAACATGTCAAAGCAAGTACACACTAGAGTACTCCAATCAAGTACAACAATCTCAAGGGAATTCTATAAAAAGGAGTAAGATGGCTTGAATTATGTGAGTTCATGAAAGAATACATTGACTGAGAAAATTAGATGAATACAGGTAGACAAGAAATAAATCAATTATGATCAACTTAATAAGCTAGAAAACCCTACTTTGAATATGAAAGATGAAAAAAACATTATTGGTACAAGCAAATAGAAGACAAAACAAAAATTCAATAGTCCATAACTAGAAATTATAAGAATTTCTCTGTCCTAAATGGAAATGGTTTTAAATCTACAATTAACGACAAGACTGACTTACCTGGATTAAAAATCAAGGTTCAAATAGGTGTTTTCCAGGAGATGCAATTCAATGGCAAATTACAGATGATCTGAGAATTAAAGAATGAATGTCATTACGCTAAACAAATGGAGTACTACTCAATGGTTAAAAACAATGACATCTTGAAATTTGCAAGCAAATGGATGGAACTAGTAAAAACCATCCTGAATGAGGTAACCCAGACCCAGTAGCAGGAAACTGACAATATCTTACCATATCCTCAATTACTTTCCATACTGGTAAATGGAAAGAGCTTATACCAGCCACACTAGTGAAAGAGACTGTCAAGAGCAGTCTGTGGAAACTGTTACTATACTGCTTTTGAGGGGTATTCTTCACAATTTTTGTAGCTTGTAAAATAAATACAAAAAATAAATTTGTATAGAAACAGCCAGGTTTTATTATTTATTATTCAATATTTATAAGAGGAAAACCAAATGACTCAAAGTGAATAGTATAGATAGCCTGTGAGTCTAGCTCACAATACTGTCTCCCAGGGCTCAGGTCAGATGCCACAGTTTAGTAAAGGGAGCTTAGAAAATTTCTTATCTGAGTGGTTAAATAATGAACTCATGCCAGAGCCAGAGACCAATGTGGGTCTGGGCATGAGTCTGGGACCTCCTAGGAAGTAGCCCTGAGCAGAGACCTCTGTGAGACTGGACCCTAGCTAGGGTCCTCCTCAGGAGTGGTTCCAGGCAAGGGATACCTACAGAAACACAGCTGAACCAGTGATCTCCATTGGAACAGGCCTGAGGCAGCAAACTCAATAGGAGCAGGTACAA
The DNA here is from genome assembly GCA_963919715.1 of Microtus obscurus. Lineage (NCBI taxonomy): Eukaryota > Metazoa > Chordata > Mammalia > Rodentia > Cricetidae > Microtus > Microtus obscurus. The sequence continues at coordinate 378,241 of CAWTZC010001756.1, read as the reverse complement.
GGGAGGTACAACTGTACAAGAGTAGGCCAGAGCTAGAAAACTCTGTAGGACTACAGTCAGCAACATCTACTGTCACAGGCCCAATCCAACAACTTCTGCAGGAGCAGGTCTGAGCCAGCAAACTCTGCTAGAGCAGGCCCAAGGCATTAAGTTCAGCAGAAACATCCCCAAGCAAGCAATTTCCATAGGAGAATGTTTAAGGGTCACTGGTATTCCAGGAGTAACCAATGGGGTGATTAGAATCATGGACCTTATTGCACCATAAGGAGAAACCGTCTGATTCTTGGATCCACTGGCACCTGAAAGATTGATCACCAGAGATACAGAGAGCTCAAACTACACCAATCACTGGAAAAGATGGGTAGACAAGGCCAGAAAAATGCAACACCACAAAGAGCAACACAACACCAATAAAAACTAGTGGTGATACAACAGCAAGACATAAACAACCAAATATAAGTGAAACAGAAGAAAATGACATAAAAATAACTTTAGAAAAATGTTTGAGGCCCTTAAAGAGGAAATGAAAAATTCCCTCAAAGAAATAGAGGAAAAGACAAACAAAATACTGGAAGAAATCAAAACCAAGAAAAAGCAATCAAAAATATTAAAGAAAGAAACTATTCAAGACTTGAAAACTGAAATAGAGACAATAAAGAAAACACAAGCTGAGGGAATTATAAAAATGGAAATTATGAGAAAATGATCAGGAATCACAAATACAAGCATAAACAACAGAATACAAGAGTTGGAAGAGAGAATCTTAAGTGCTGAAGATAGATTAGAGGAAATAGATTCATCAGTTAAAGGAAATAGTAGATCTAACAAAAGCTTAACACAAAATATTTAAGAAAGATAAGATACCATGAAAAAACCAAACCTAAAAATAATAAGGATAGAAGAAAGAAAAGAAGACCAATTCAAAAGCAGAGAAAATATATTTAACAAAATTAAAGAAGAAAACTTTCCCAACCTAAAGAAAGATATGCCTATGGAGATACAAGAAGCTTACAGAACACCAAATAGTCTGGATCAAAAAAAAAAAAAGTTCCCTCACCACATAATAATCAAAGTACTAAACATACAGAAGAAAGAAAGGATATTAAGAGCTGCAAAGCAAAAGGCCAAGTAATATATAAAGGCAGACCTATCAGAATCTCGTCTGACTTCTCAATGGAGACAATTAAAGCCAGAAGTTCCTGGTCAACTGTCCTGCAGACATTAAGAGACCAAGGATGCCAGCCCAGACTACTATACCCAGCAAAACTTTCAATTACAAACAACAAGATATTCCATGACAGAACCAGTTTTAACAAATACCTAGCCACAAACCCAGTCCTACACAAAGTACTAGAAGGAAAATTCCAACTTTTTTTTTTTGTTTGTTTGTTTTGTTTTTCGAGACAGGGTTTCTCTGTAGCTTTGGAGCCTGTCCTGGCACTAGCTTTTGTAGACCAGGCTGGCCTCGAATTCACAGAGATCTGCCTGCCTCTGCCTCCCGAGTGCTGGGATTAAAGGTGTGTGTCACCACCTCCTGGCTGGAAAATTCCAACTTAAGGAAGTTGGCTACATCAACAAAGACACAGACAATAGATGATCTCACAGCAGGAAATCCCCCCCAAAAGGGGAAAACACACAAAATAACATCACCAACAATAAAAGCTAAAATAACAGGAGATAGCAATCACTGATCAGTACTATCCCTTAATATAAATGGACTCAATTCACGTATAAAAAGACATAGGTTAACAAAGGATGTGAAAACAGAATCCATTCTTCTGGTGCATACAAGAAACACACCTCAACCTCAGAGATAGATATCATCTCAGAGTAAGGGGTTGGGAAAAAATTTTCAATCAAATGGAACTAAGAAACAAGCTGGTGTAGGTATCCTAATATCTAGCAAAATGGGCTTCGACCCTTTCCCCTGGCTAGCAGCGCGGAGGCCGCACGATGCCTGGAGTTACTGTAAAAGACGTTAACCAGCAGGAGTTCGTCAGAGCTCTGGCAGCCTTCCTCAAAAAGTCCGGGAAGCTGAAAGTCCCCGAATGGGTGGACACAGTCAAGCTGGCCAAACATAAAGAGCTTGCCCCCTATGATGAGAACTGGTTCTACACGCGAGCTGCCTCTACAGCACGGCACCTGTACCTGCGTGGTGGTGCCGGGGTTGGCTCCATGACCAAGATCTATGGAGGACGGCAGAGAAATGGTGTCAGGCCCAGCCACTTCAGCAGAGGCTCCAAGAGTGTAGCCCGCCGCGTTCTCCAAGCCCTAGAGGGACTGAAAATGGTGGAAAAGGACCAGGATGGGGGCCGCAAGCTAACACCTCAGGGACAGAGAGATCTGGACAGGATTGCCGGACAGGTGGCAGCTGCCAACAAGAAGCATTAGAACAAAGGATGCTGGGTTAATAAATTGCCTCATTCATAAAAAAAAAAAAAAAAAAAATGGGCTTCGAACTAAAATTAATCAAATGAGACAAAAAAGGACATTTTATATTAGTCACAAGAAAAATTCATGAAAAGAAAATTTTAATACTTAACATCTATGCCCCAAATACAAGGCCACCCTCATATGAAAAAGAAACACTTCTAAAGCTTAAATCACACATTAAATCCCACACACTAATAGAGAGAGACTTCAAAACCACATTCTCACCACTGGACAGGTCTGTCAGACAGAACATTAACAGATTAATAAGGGAACTAATAGATGTTATGACTCAAATGGACTTAACAGATATATATAGAATGTTCCATCTAAACACAAAAGGATATACCATCTTCTCAGCACCTAATGGAACCTTCTCAAAAATTGACCACATGCTAGGAAACACAACAAACCTCAAAAACCCCATGTATCTTATCAGATCACCATGGCTTAAAATTAGATTTCAGTAGCAGCACCAATTCCAGAAAGCCCACAAACACATAGAAATTAAACAATGCTCACATGAAGCATCAATGGGTCAAGGAAGAAATAAATAAAGAAATTAAAGACATTATAAAATTCAATGAAAATGACCCCACAACATACATAAATTTATGTAACACAAGTAACCAGTGTTAAATAGAATGTTCATAGCACCAAATGCCTACATAAAGAAGCTGGAGAAACCCCACACTAGTGAATTAATGGAACATTTGAAAACTCTAGTGTTTTATGAGGCTGCTTATTTGTCCCCAGCTGCTAAACCCAAAACAAAAATATAAAAACTCTAATTAATTAAATCACTGCTTGATCCATTAGCTCTAGATTCTTATTGGCTATTTCCTACATCTTAATTTAATGTAATTCTATTAATCTGTGTATCTCTATGAGGCTATGGCTTACCAGTAAAGTTCCAGCATCTGTCTCTGGCAGGGTTACTTGGCTTCTCACTGACTCTGCCTTCTTTCCCCTGGTATTACTGCCTAGCTCTGTTCTACCCTATCAGACCAAGCCAGTTTCCTTATTAACCAATGATATTCACAGCATACAAAGGGGAGTCTCACATCACTCTAGAACAAAATAAAGCAAACTCATCCAGGAGAGCAAGATGGCAGAAAATAATCAAATTGAAAGATGAAATAAACAAAATAGAAACAAAGAAAACAATACAAAGAATCAATAAGACAAAAGAGTTGGTACTTCCAGAAAATCAACAAAATAGACAAAGCTTTATCCAGACTAACCAGAAGATGGGATGGAAATCACCTAAGAATGAAAGGATAAAATGACATTCCAAACAAATAGACATACAAAATAAGCTGTTGTGGCCAATTAATATCTGACAAGATAGATTTAAAGCCAAACTTATTAGAAGAGATAGGGAAGAATACTTCATACTCACCAAAAGAAAAATCCATCAAGAGAACATTGAAATTATTAACATCTACACCCCAAACCCAAGTTCATAAAAGAAACACTACAATAGCCTAAAATACATACTGACCCTTACACACTATAGCTGGTGTCTTCAAAAACCCATTCTTGCCAATAGCAGATCACCCATATAAAAATTAAAAAGATAATTTCTGGAGCTAGTTGACTTCATAAAGTAAATGGCCCTAACAGATATCACCAAAAATTTCTCTCAGATACAAAGAATATACTGCATTCCAGCAGCTCATGGAAATCTCTCTAAAATTGACCACATAATTTGGACACAAAGCAAATCTCTATTGATACAAGAAAACCGAATTCACATCTGACATCCTACTTGAACACCAGGGATAAAAACTGAATATCAATAACAGCAAGAATAGAAAGCTTACAAATTCAAGGAAACTCAACAAATAACGATCAAATGAAAAATGGTTTAAGGCAGAAAATAAGAATGAAATTACAAATGTATAGAGTTGAATGAACATGGAAATAAAATATACCCAAACTAATGAGACACAATGAAGGAAATTCTAGAAGCCAAGCTTGTGGCAATAAATACCTACATTTTTTTTTACAAAAAATAAATAAATAAATAAAGGAGAGATCTCAGATCAGTACTTAGCTGCATATCTGAAATTTCTAGACATAAAAGAAGAAATTATGCTTGAAAGGATTAAATTGTCAAATATAATCAAATTCAGATCTGAAATCAATAAAGTAGAAACACTATGTCCACTAAAAACAATATAAAAAGTCAATGGAAACAGAGTTGGTTCTTTGAGAAAATCAGCAAGATTGACCAATCCCTTAACCAAGTTAACTAAAAGGCAGAGGAAAGAAGATTCAAATCAACAGAGAGACCAGACATTGAGAAAAGGAGTACATTAAAAAGCTGTACTCCACCATATTGAAAATTATAAATGAAAGAGATAATTTTCTAATTAGATACCACTTACTATAGTTAAGTCAAGATTAGATAATCAAGTTGAAAAGACCTATAACCCTTAGTGAAATAGAAGCAGTCATTAAAAGTTTTCCAAGTAACATATAAGCTCAGGGTCAGATTCTAATAGTACAGAATTCTTGCCGACTTTCAAAGAAGAGTTAACGTCAGTATGCCTAAAAGTATTACACAGAATGGAAATGAAAGGGGCATTATTCAGTTCATTTTATGAGGTCATGGTTATTCTGATAAACCAAGTAAAGACTCAACAAAGAAACAGAATTACAGAACAATTTCCACTGTGAGAATAGGTTGCAAAAATTCTCAATATTTTTAAACTGAATCCAAGAACACATCAATAAGACTATCTGCCACATCAAATAGAGTTCATTAAAGAGATGCAGTGATGGCTCAACAAACATAAATCAATACATGTAATCCACTATATAAACAATCCGAAAGACAAAAACTAGTTGATCATCTCATTAGATTGAGAAGAAGCCTTTAATAAAATCAAATATCTCTTAATTGTAAAATTTCTAGAGAGATTAGAAATGCACGGATCATGTTCACCATAATAGGGGCCATTTGCAGCAAGTCCATATCCAACATCAACTTAAATGAGAGATCCACAAACCAATTCCACCAAAATCAGAAGCAAGCCAAGGTTATCCAATCTCACCATATCTATTTAATATAGTGTTTGGAGTATAATCTATCTAGGGAAATACACAACTAGAGAGTATCAAAGGAAGCCAATTTAAGGCGAGAAATCAAAGTATCTTTACTTGAGGATGGTATGATAGTGTGTATATATATATACATATATATATATATGTATATATATATATGTATATATATATAAATTTCACTATGAAACTTCTCTAACTGAATAAACACTTTCTTTAAAGTGACAGATGCAAAATTAATTCACAAAAAATCAGTACCCTTCCTATGACTGACTGACTAAGAAAGAAATCAGGGAATATACAGCATTCACAATAGCCTCAAAGCTATAAGATATCAAGGGATAAGTTTAACAAGGCAACTGGAAGGCTTGTATGATAAAAAACTTTAAGACATGGGAGAAATAAATTAAAGAAGATATCAGAAGATGAAAAAACTACCACATTAATGGATTAGTAGAATTAATATAGTAAAAACTGCCATACTTTCAAAACAATTTATAGATTTACTGTAATCAAAATTCCAACACAATTCTTTAAAGACTTTAAAAAGACAATTTCACGTTCATATGACAAAAAAACACAAATTAATGATATCTAAATAGAATCACAAAACAGTAAGGGAGATACAGACCCAACTGAACATCTTTTGATACCAAATAAAGCTTCCAGTACTAGAAATAGTTTCTATCTAATAGAGATTTTGGCTAAACAGATTCCATAGGAACTCTCAAAATAACACCAGCTATAGCCATGAATAGACATGTAAAAATGTAAAATAGACATTGCTTTCTACTAATTAATAGCAATTCCAATCCCGAAGACAACACCTCCACAACTCATTAAACACATAAATGAAACTGTGCCTACCTAAGTTCTTTGTCCATAAGGAATACTGTTCATAGTACTGGAAGATACTCTCTCTATAAATTACCAAAGAAGAAATGTAAATACTAACCCAGGCTACACTCTTTAATTATAGTGGTGTCTAGTCTGAAAGATATTCTAGTGCAATGGTGAAACTAAGCTTGTAGGAATAACCAACCAATGTCTCTTTTGACTTAAGGTGCACTCCAGGAGATGGAATCCATGCCTGAAATTCATTGAGTTACCAATAACCCATTAGTAGTTAGTCCAGGGACCTACAGTGAAACCAAATTTTCAAAAGCAATAGAATGACTCCTGGTGACATTCTGCTATACTCATGTATCAGTGCCTTGCTCAGCCATCATCAGAGAAACTTCTTCCTGCAGCAGATGGTAACAAATACAGTGATCCAAATACAGGTATTATGCAGAGAATGACAGACCTCAGAACACTTCTCCCTAAAAGGTTGTCTCTAGTACATCTTGCCTCAGGGTTCTTGAAATCCTGTAGAAGAGGAGGTAGTAAGAGTATAAGAGCCTGAGGGGATAGAATACATCAAGGAAATAATGCTTTCAAAGCCCAACAGGAGAGATGCACATACAAACTCACAGAGACTGTGTGAGTAGGGAAATTCCATAGGTCCTGCATGAGTATATGCGGGGTGGATTACAGAGTTGAGTGACAAAGTGGATACATGTCCCCATCCCTAAGACAGAAACTTTCTAATATATAAACAAACACTAGGAAATCAAAATTTAGTGGTCTCCAAGAGGGTCTTACTGGGAAAATAAACTACTCTTAAGGGTAGGCTGCATGCCTAGCAAAAGATGGCCAACCAAAAAAAAACTTAATGGCATTTGCAGATATTCTTGTTTCATAATGTCATGCCAGAATTTTTCCTTCTTTTTTTGCCCCTCATCAGCTACAGCACTTGGGAGAACAGGTCACGCATCTTGCTCCTAGCAGCATAATAGAACTGACATTGCTGGCTGGGGTACAGGTGGGCTTGTTCCTAGAATGAGTGTGGGAGAGCTGGTCCAATCTCTCATCTGGCATATGGTGGTACGGGTGAGAGACAAGACCACTCACACCACTTGAAGCCTATGGCAGGTAGAAGAGCTATCCCTGAGGTCACAAGAATGTGAGAGCTGGACCTTTCTCTCACCAGCTGCAACACTTAGAAAAGTGGTCCCTCATTCTCTCCTGGTCAACACAGCAGATTTGGTCTTAGCTGTGTATATGTGGGTGAGTGGGAGAGTGGCCCTACACTTTGCCTGGGCAGCACTGTAGAACTGGCCCTGGTTGTATATGTGTGTGTGAGAGCCAGCAACAGGGCATGTAAGCAGTAGAATCTCCCTGCCCTATTCTGCTTACTGTGATGGGTGAGCTAGCCGGATTGGTGCTGGAGAGCTTACCTAGCTGGTGAAGATGAGGGAAAGCTGGTGAACTGACCATGCCAGTTACCACCTAGGCCCCAGAACTAGGACTAAGTGTTGGCCCATCAGAACATGCAACTCATCTATAATCTGCTGGACCATGTGAAGGGAACAGTCCCGCAGACCTAAAGCTGCAGGATCTCCATGACACAGGATGACAACAGGATATCCAGGAGGAGTTCCAGTGAGTGCCCAGTGTTGACAGTATAACGAAAACCAGAGACCTTGAACCAGACGAATGACTCATTGCAAAGAACACCTTCAAGGAACGATGTGTGGACAAAAGTTTATACTGTGTGACACACTGTGTCATGCTACAGCTTCCAAGATATAATACTTATTTTATTTCTTTCTTTCTTTTCTTTAAAAATTTATTTTGTTTTTTTCTTGTGGGGAAAGGTTGCAAGGGCAGATGTGAAGAAACAGGGATATAAGTAAGATTGAGATGCACGGCATGAAATCCACAAAGGATCAATAAAGAGTTAAATTAGAAAAAAATGAATATTTAAAACAGGTGTGATAACATGCATGCATAATTCCAGCAACTGGAAGATAGAAGAAGAAAGATCAAGCATTCCAGGCCATTCTCGGCTACATAGTGAATCCGAGTATTAGCCAGGGCTTTATGAGACTCTGTCCCAAATATGAAAATTTTTTTTCATATTTGAAAAGAATATTGTGGTGGCAGAAAAACAAACCAAATAAAAATCACACCATAGGTTCAGTGTGATTATAATCATGGAAAAATGAAAACATCAAAGGTAAATTGTAAGTGGAAAAACACAAGGGGATTAATAGTATTTCTTGTGGGAGGTAGTACTGTGGAATTTTCTGTTTGGATGTCTCTGTATATTACTGATTTTCTGATTCATGATACTAATGATGGAAAATATCTGTTGCATCATTAAATAATATTTTCAAAGGAGTTTTATTAAGTTGATCAAGGAAAGGGGAAACAGTGATATATAGTAGATTATCTTCAGTAATTTGCACCATATAACCTGGAATATTGTTGAATGTTTTAAAAGTTATACAGTTAATGCTCCTTTTCATGGTTTCCCTTGCAAAACCTGTAATCTATGTCAAATCGTTTTGAGGTCTGAATGTTTTCCTTAAAGCAGAAAATGCTCCTGGCTTAGACTCCTTTGAAGATTCCCTGTCTATATCATAGCAACCAAGATGCATCAAATGACTTAAAACCCAAGATGATGTTTGACAAATTCCCCTTTGATTAATAAAGAAAAACAACTTGAATATTTTGGCCACTGATTTTGTTGTTGGTTTTCATAGAAATTAGGAAGCCAAGCATGGTTGGTTAGGATAGCTATATATTACTTATTTCTCTTTGATTATCATTTAAAAGTGTCATCTTCTTTCCATACAGGGTTAAAAGATTTTCCATGTAATCAAGATGTATACAGTATAATTCAATCAATTTTACATTATAATTTACCAACAGGAGACCTTAGGGAAATTCCACTGAGCTCCAATATGAACACGTTCTGGGCTGAAAGCCCATAGATTTGATTCATAATCAAACTGTTGTGCTAATATTTTTGATAAAATGGCTTATAACTGCAGTTCCTCATTATTCATACTACAGAGTCCTTCTGGTGTTCACCTTCACTTGGGGGATGGAAGCACACTGAGAAATGTTAAACTATTTCATTCTTGTGCCTTTCCAGGAGAGATTAAATCATCATTTGTTGTTTCCTATGATTTTCATAGTTTTCACAGATTCAAGGAATAAAATGGAAAGAACTCTGTACTTTGCAATGTACATGTACCTTGGACCTTCAAAGTCGGACCACACACAATTAGAGCTCTGCTTTGACCAGGGTCAAGACTTCATCACCATACTAGTAGACTCTTTTGTCTTTGTGGATGAGGATTCCAGGGGTATCTTGAGAACATCTGAAGTTGTTGCTCAGATGTATGTGAATTGTGATCTGAGCTCATCTTTGTCAGTGGTGACAACTGTTGGGCATGTCTCTTCTGGCTCTTCTAGGACTCTGTGAAACTTAAAAAGCTGTAAACTATTGGAAAAAACACAGTTCAAATGGAATTTTAAATGGAGTTTGATTTAAACTGGAGCCAGCCTCAGCCTGATCCAAGCAGTGTTTTAACACACTTTTTTTTTTTCATATTTTAGTGACCATCTGTCCTTACTTGCCTTGGCAAGGTCTCTAGTATCACTATGTAGACATACTGGTCTCATTCAGACTGCAGTTTAGTGTGGGCTTTAAAGGTGACTTTCTTTTTTTTTACTCTAAATAACATTTTTTTTTTCATTTATTTTACATACCAATCACAGTTTCCCCTCCCCCTCTCCTCCTAGTCTTGTCCCCTGTCATCCCCACTATCCTCTTCTGATTCCACTTCTCCTCTCCCTCCATTTAGAAAGGGGTAAGCTTCCCATGAGCAAAGCATGGCACATCAAGTTGAGGCAGGACTGAGTTTTCCCCCTGTACCAAGACTAGAAGAGGTAATCCAACATGGGTAAGGGTCCACAAAAGCTAGCTAGACACAAGGGATAGGTCTAAAGGTGACTTTCTTTACTCTGGTCACTTTGACAACTTATGTCTTACTTTCTGCCCAAGACTGTTTTCATACTGTGCAGGATTTTACTACCGGGACTTTTGCTTGAGACACATAGAAGAAAAGGTTCTGCAAAGATTCCTATTCAGAATGGACTGTGGCCTTCAGCTCTGTCTCAAGGATGGCACCATCTGAAGGGAACTCACCCCACCTCACTTGTCTGCTAGTCGGAGCTCGTTTCCTTTCCCACAGTGTAAGAACTGTCTTTTTACATGGCTTATGTATCAGTTTTAAGGGAGTTTGGAGATGGCTCAGTTGATAACCATTTGCCACTAGAGCATGAGGACCTGGGTTTGTCTACAGCTTAGCTCAACATGCATAATCTGGTGTAGGGGTGCAAGCCTGTAGTCACAGTGATGTGACAACTGAAAGAAGAAGATATCCGGGGCTCACCATAGAAACTGATATCAATTTTTCACACACACAAACACATACACACATATGCACACACAACACACACACATACAACATACACACAATAAACAGAGAACACACATACACACTGCAAAGACAGCAAACACACATAATGCACACAGTTATAACACACATATCCACACATGCACAGATGTACACACACAATGTACACTTGTACAACATACACACACATACAATACACACACATACTACCAACTTTAAATATTTCTCTACTGTCTGCTTTTCAATTTTCAAAAATGAGGTTATAATATAATTAAAAAATCTCTCCCTTTCCTTTCCTTTCTCCAAACACTTCTACTTACTCCTCTTAACTCCCCTTCTAATTCAGGGCCTCTTCTTCTCTCATTGTTATTGCCTTCATATGTGTTCTGTATATTCATATATTCCTAAATAACACCAGTTCAGTCCTTATACTGTCACTTGTATGCATATTTTCAGGACTAACTATTGGACATTGGATACCTAATTACTCTGTTCTCTCTTGGGAAAACGATTTCTTCTACTTGTAGCATTTGTCACTTGCCTATAGTTCTTTGTGGAGGGTTCCTTCCTCATGGACTTTCTCCTGTCCAATTTGACATGTTATTCTTAGTCTGTTCAGCCAATTTGAGCAGTTGCACTGCTGAGAGTTTATATGTACATCTTCTGACATTCCTAGGAGATACAATCTTACAGAAATCTCTTTGGCCCTCTTTTCTTACAATTTTTTTTTTTGCCCATTTCTCCACCATGTACCCTGTGCCTTAGGTGTAAGTGTTACATTGTACATAAATTCATTGTAACTGTGCTTTGTGATAGTTTGTGATTTTCCATAATGGTCTCCATCTGCTGGAAAGAAAAATTTTCTTGATAAAGAAAAAGAACTTCACTTGTCTGTGGGGTATAGGGACAAATACTCAATAGATTTATGGAGAGATTATATTGGTTTATTAAAGTGGGAATTGTACATTGTAATCTAAGATCTATGATGTCACCTTCCCTGGTTACTTGGGTAGGTTTGTAATACCAGAAAAGAAATTTCTCTCTTGTTGAACAAATTTTCAATCCAATTTGTGTGCTGCTGGTTATCACCAAAGTACATATGCCACTGCTCCACTCTTAGGGTTGTCAAATCATGCTGGTCATTGTTGTTCACTGGCATGAAAAGGTTTCCCAATAAATAATTGGTTTGGGTTGATTCGCAAATTCCTTACATTATATAACAAATGTAGATCTATCTGTTTTTTTATTAATTTTGATTGTCAGTAAGGAGAACAGATTGAGACTCCTATAGTTCTGGGGAAATTTATAAGAATTTATTGAATGAGAAAAGATCTAGACCTTCTGAGTCAGTATAAATTATATAAAAATTTGGCATGAATATCTTCCTTTATCTTTTATTGAGATAGTTTTCAAGCCTGTCTTTCCCCATTTTCCTACCTGAGACACTAAGAATAACAGCTAATTTTTAGTCTGAGGACACCAACTAATAGTCTAGTGTCACCGGAATAAATAAGCTGAGAAAATTCTGAGCTGACCTTTCTTAGAAGTAGAAAAAGACAAGATCTTCTGTATAAATTGGGAGCATGGGGACCTTGGGGGAGGGTTGAAGGGGGGAGGGAAGAAGCAGGAAGGGGAGCAGAGAAAAATGTAGAGCTCAATAAAACTCAATAAAAAAAAAAAACAGAAAAAAAAACGATGTTGAACCAAGAGCCTGATTACCAGCTTGGCCAATGTTGTGAGAAACTTTAAGTTTCACAGACAAGCAGCTTGGACCCATTCTCAGGGGAACCTTGAAAGAGCTGAGAGGGAACTGAGAAGTCCCTGGGGTATTGGCTGCTCTATAGTACACCCATCTTAGCCATATTTCACCGTGTCTTACTTTGAAATAACACAAATTATGGTAATGAAAGTGAAAGTTTCCATTGATTTCATGTCTAGGCAATATTGTTGCAAATAATATTTTTTTAAGTATGCGTTCACAGTGGTAGCGAAAGTACTCCCTTGGGGAAGGTGAAAAATGTCTCATCCTTCCACGTATAAAGTGCAGTACACACAGAATATAGGAATAAAGATGCAGTAACAAACTGCTCCCGAAGTGTCATAGGAAAGATTGAACTAGTGCCTACCAACATTTAGAAATGTACTTGTGAAAAAATGTAAGTTTATCAAATTTTGACCTATGGTAGAGAGTTGGTTCATTTATTCTTCATCTATATTTTAGTTCTCCCTGTTGCATTCTGGTTAATTATAGCCTTCTCAGAAGCTTATACTTGTGTGGAAAATATTTACACTTTTTAAGAAGTGTTTGAGGACTCTTCTAGACAATGGTAAGTATGATATATTCTGACAAAATACTTTGTATTGACACACATATATAATGATGCAAGGTTTAATGTTTCTTTATTTTAAAATGTTTTCAAGTCCTATATGATGCAGCTTTGCTTTTTAAGCAGACCATGTTGACATGACGTGTTTAGTCATTTTCTTACATCTGACCCTTTCCCCTTCAGACACAAGGATAGTTTTAAATGCAGAAGTGACATTATCTGCCATTTTGCACAGCCTCTACCAACATAGACAGTTTGACATTAAGTAATTTTTTTCATGTTTATTTTAAGGTCTTCTCATTAAAATAACTGCCCAGGATCCTATGAACTCAAGTGTCTCTCTGTTTTACTGTTTCCAGAGAGACCATCTAGATTAAATTAAGCATGTTTAGACACAAGAACAAATAGTGGCAATACCATTTAAAAGGTGCAATAACAGAATTATATACAAAGGACAGCTCCGGCACAAAGAATGGAGAAGTGAAAGGCTTTCCACAGAAAGTGACAATTGCACTGAGTTTCAAACATAAGTACAACATTTCTTGGTGAGCTGGGAACAAAAGGGCAATCCTATTAGAGACAAAAAGAAAGACCGGGAAACAAGCAGCCTTAAAGCTATTGAACCACACCATGATTAAGTATGGCAGGTAATGCATTTATTAATTACATAGATGCAACGAGCCCACAGTGTATAAATACTACAGCATATTATATTTTATATAGTGAATGTGTATAATTATCTGTCACTTTTTATTTTAAAAAGCTATTTGGCTTCTGGAACTGCAAGAAGTTGAGAACAGTGGAGGCAGATCACTAAATGTCTAACCCAGGAGCTGAGAGAGGACAGGTGTTGAAAATCCCTTACTTTAGGGCAAACATGCAGTCGTTTTCTTCGTAGGTTCTGGGAAGACTAAAGTGGCTTTTACTACGAATGTCCAAATACATTTCCTTTGCAAAACATAATGGCAAGATATGTGTATGAGAAATGTAGTAGTTGGTTCATGGAAGAGACTAATAAGTTGACACACAGGGAAATCCTAGGTTCACTACTGTGTCTTTGGTGGAATAGACACTTCATGGGTAGAAGGCTTTTGTGTCCCAACTTTAGGAAAGAGAGAGATGGCTTTTATCTTATATCATCTTTCCGGTAAAGAGAGTATAAAGGATACAGAGATAGTGATGAAAAATGGCAAATGAAAGATCTCTAGGCTTTATACATTGACAGTGTAGGGTGAACCCAGTCTGAGATGATGGTTGGTGGCATGCATGCAAGTATTTTCACATGTTTAATTGGAATTGGATAGAATTACAAATTAAAGTTTCTCAAATTTGTTGTTTAGTGATCTGGTCCTCTATTGGTTGCTAATATATGTTTTGCAAAGATTTAGGGAAGATAGAAGTTGAAGTAACCACACATTTACACGATAGCTAAACTTTTTGTAGCTATACATAAACATACGTTGTGTAAGCCTGCTCACAATGGCAAGCTGGGACTGACATCAGTACTGGAATTACTACAGCTCCACTTTCCACAGTTGTTTTGCACTCACTGTACGATTACAATCCAATTCCTCCCAATCTTAGGCATTCCCAATGCCTCAAGGATGCCTGCATTTTCCTTCAAGAAAGGAGCTGACCTGGGTGCTCCTAGGTATCTGTCTGTCTTCTTACTAATTATGTGATCGACTTATAGCATAAGAAGAAAGGCAGTCACTAATTTAATATCTAGGACACTGTCCGAAAGTCAAATGATGTTCATGGTCCTGAGTGTTAGTCAACAAAGCTGGAATCCAGCAAAAGGTCCGATTAAATAATGTCCTAAAATCACTGAGTGTTGATGTGGTGACTCAGTGGGTGCACTAACTACCAAGCCTAAAGATCAAGGTTTGCTCTCCAGAGTCAACACTGTAGAAAATACAGACTCCTGTTACTTATCTTTTGACTTCAGCAAATACGTCATCACACAATAATTATAGATGAGTGTGTACATTCACACATACACACAAATGAGTGCAATTTTAATTGAAAAAACAATATCATATAAGCTACAGTTTACACATATGTCAATAGATGCTCCAGTAACCTACCTATTTACCTAGAACCCAGGACATATTTCTATCAATACTTTTTAAAATGCAGATAATACGATGCTGTTAAGAAATTTTACTCATACTAAATAAATATTTGAATTTGTAACTCTTGCAGTTCTGGTATTGTGCATTACATACTTCATTTTCTCATTTTGAGTAGAATAATACTGTTTATGTCTCACAGAACTAGATCCTAGGTACCTATACATTAGGATTGTCAGTCATCTTTTCTATACTTTATTCTACAGAACTCCAGCCTTTGTAATAAAATCGCATTTTAAGTTCCGTGATGTTATGACAGTCTCTGTAACTTCGGATACTATTCATATTCATGAATCAATTTGCATATCCATTTAATATTCTCCTGCTTTGCTTCACTTGTGATATGCTATGTAAATTGCCAGCTCAATTTCCAAACACTGTGGTAAGCATGTAGTTAGAGGCAATGATATGCCATAGCACTTGCACAAAGAAATCAAAATATTTTCAGGCACACAATTGAAGAGTCTTATGTGAAGGGACTTTATGTTTTCATTTCAAAGTTAGCTCCCTTCCAAAGCCAGTGTATTCAAAGTCAAGCTGTCCAACAATTTGAAAATACTTAGTGCTTGCTCTTTGACAATGAGTGCTTCTTTTTATTCATTAAAAAGTATTCTCATTACCTCTGATCATATCACCACACTCTAAGCATATTTTAAAATCTCCTTTCTCAACATTGTTGTACCAGTTTTGTGTGTGTGTGTGTGCTTACTGCTTTTGAAATTCATGTGTGATTAGAACAGACTCTTTTTCAGTATTAGCAAAATAATTAAGACAAAGACACTAAATATACAGTGAACCTTTTATATTATGTAAATCAGTAGTTTGATGAGGAACTGAGAACTTAGAAATGATGCTCTTCATGGGGAGGAGATATAAGGGACACATGAGTATATGGAATTCTTATATATAAGTATGTAGTCTTTATAGCAAGTTAAACAAACTTATCTTCTCAAGTATTTATCATTTATTTTTGGTTGAAGCATTCATTTTTCTTTAAAAAACTGTATTTTGGAATATACTGTCTGTCTTTATTCCCACAGCCACCATACTAAATAATACTCCAGAAATCCTTATCATACCTGACTAAAACTTACATTAGTCAAGGCCTCTGCTCGTGCCTTCTCCTCCCAACTCTTTCTAGATTCCAATGTCAATTATTCTGATCTTCATTTTGGTAATATAAACATTTTATATTGCATATGTAAACAATGCATTAATTTAACATCATGACTACCACACTGATATCCAAGACTAATGACAGCTTTCTATTCTTTTACATAGCAAAATAACAGTCAAATGCTTGTAGGGGTATGTGTGAGAGTGAGCATGTGTGTGTGTGGGTGTTGTGTATGCATGTATATATGTAGATATGTATGTGTATCACATTTTCTAACTACAAATTATTTATCCATTTATTGGAACAAGTTTTTATATTTCTTTTGTCTATTGCAAATAGTGATACAATAAATAAAGGAGTACTGGTTCTGGTTTCTTTGGCACACTGATATTTTCTGTGGCTAAATGTCCACTAATGGATTACTGAATCAGTGAATCTGGGAGGTGCATTGGTTTTCAAAATTTGAGGGGAAAATTCATCAGTACCCTATATGTTTATTCATACCTACAGTGTCTGGCTTATGACACATTGCATTAGTAGGATATATGTGATGCAACTGATTATCTAACATCAAGGAACTGTGTCTATATTCTCTGCATTAGTTAGTCAATTTTCACATTGTTTCCATTGGTATCAACTCTGTTTTGAGCTGTTTAGAGCTATAGTAAAAGCAAGAGTCATGGATCCATGATTACAGTATTGCAGGAATCTTTTCACTGTCCTGAAAATGCTAGACCTTTCATTAATCATCTGTCACGTCACTTGTCCCATATCTACTAACTTCTAACAATTATATCTGTTCTTCCTACACATGATTAGACTCAAGTAGATTATAATCATTTCAGATTTTTTCAATTAAAATATGCATTTAAAAAAACCTTGTTGTTTTGTGACCTAATAAATCATTCATTCTTATCGCTGAATAATATTTCAGTGAATGTATGTGCTACTGTCTGAACATGACTGCCCTTGCCAAGGGCATCATGGTGCTTCAAAAATTAATAATTATAAATAATGCTTTTCTCAATGTTTGTGAGCAGATTTTGAAGTTTTATATTTACCTGGAAAATACCTGTGAGAATCAGTGTCAGGGTGTATGTTAAATATATGTTTATCTGTTTATGAAACTGCCAGTATGTCAAGTGATGCTCTGGTTTGCATGCCAAACAGAAGCATATTCCTGTTGTCTCACATGATGGCATTTTGTTTGGTCAGTGTCTGGGATATTAGCTACCCTAACAGCTGTATAGAAATATCAGAGATTACTTTAAAGGAATGTCCCTAGTCACCTCTGATACTATATGCCCTTTCACATGCTTAATGACCATTTATACATGTTCTAGGGTGAAACCCCTGAGACTATTTTCCCAATTTATAATTAGACATTTATTAATGTTAAGTTTTAAGAATTGATAACATATTTTAGTTTTTAACCCTTAATTAGACATGTGTCTTCAAGTAACTTCTTTTTCCCCTTACTGTTGATAACATTTACTCTCTTAAGACTGCCTATCACATGTTAAAGTCTAGTTTTGATGGTTTCCTCTAACAATTAAATCTTTGGTGAATTTTGCTCTTTCACATATCTATAAACCTATTGTCAAACTGATGTTATTTATGTTATAGGTTTTTAAAAGAGTATTTGCTTTTTTTACATGTAGGTATATAATCCAAAAGTGTTGTTTTTGCACATGGATGCCCAGTTGAAAACATTTGCTGAGTTAATCCATTTCCCCTGAGAAAACTTTGCTTGTATTTGTGATATTTGTGTGGATATATTTTCAGTTCTCTTTTCTTTTCCTGTGTTCTTTTTATCTGTTCTTTCAGAAATACCATGCTAGCTGTCTAGAGAACAGGTACATAGTACCCTCTTATAAGTGTCTATTCTCTGCCTAATTCTCAATAGCATTTTGCCTATTTTTCTTCTTTGGTCCTCCTACAAGCTTCCAGGGGTATCCAAAATTTGCAATGTGAGGTTACCATTTATAAATGTATTAGCCAGTCTCACAGCTATACTGTGATAAGTGCAACCTGCAAGCCAAAGTTTGGGAATAATAACTATTATCTGTCTTCACAGTCAAAGGCCAAAATGCTGATATATTGTTTGCAAAAATTCTCAATTTGTTGACCTAAGTGTAAAGAGTTGACCATCTTTTTAATTTTTATTGAGCTCTACATTTTTCTCTTCTCCTCTCCCTGCCTCTCTCTTCCCATTGAACCCTCTCCCAAAGTCCTCATGCTCCCAGTTTACTCAGGAGATGTTGTCTTTTTCCACTACCCATGTAGATTAGATCTATGTATGTCTTTCTTGGTCCTCATTGTTGTCTAGGTTCTCTGGGATTGTGATTTGTGGGCTGGCTTTGTTTGCTTTATGTTAAAAAACACTTATGATTGAGTACATGTGATAATTGTCTTTCTGGGTCTGTGTTACTTCACTCAAAATGATATTTTCTAACTCCATCCATTTGCCCGCAAACTTCAAGATGTCATTTTTTTTCCTGCTGTGTAGTACTCCATTGTGTATATTACCACATTTTCCTTATCCATTCTTTGGTCGAAGGGCATTTAAGTTGTTTCCAGGTTCTGACCATTTTAAAAACACACATTGTCTTCCAAGCTGTTCTTAGTTTTCCTTCCTTCATATTTATAATTTCTTTGATTTCTCTAATTCACTGTTCTCCTTTCTCAGTGATATATTTCTACTATATTCCACAATGACAGCTCTGTTGTTCTCTGAACAAGCTGATCTCACCAGCTTCATTTTCTGAATGTCATATATTGTGATTTAATATCTAGCTGTACAGGTGAATTCAATTTTACTTAAGGCACCATTAGAAAACATTCTTATATGTTCTAACA
This sequence comes from Microtus obscurus, assembly GCA_963919715.1. Lineage (NCBI taxonomy): Eukaryota > Metazoa > Chordata > Mammalia > Rodentia > Cricetidae > Microtus > Microtus obscurus. The sequence goes on along the minus strand of CAWTZC010001756.1, from coordinate 358,992 downwards.
ATTATATTCCTCTTCACACTTTTTTACATGTTTGAATTTTTTATTATAATATTATAACATGTATGTCCTTCTTCCAAGCTCTTCCATATACCTCTAACATTATTCTTTAGATTCACTGTCTATGTCAATACTTGTTATCACATGCATACATATGTGTATATGTATACACATAACACATTCTTAAATATAACCCACTCAGTTCATATGATGTTACTTCTATCTAATGTTTTCAGGGTTCATCATTTGGTGTAGGAAACCTGTTGTTGTGTTCTTTTCTGGGGAAGATGATATCCCTTGCTTTCAGTTTACATAATCATCTTTAGAATGTTATTGGACAGCTCATGTTTGGCCAGTCATGTTGTTACACCTTTATGGTTGCCACTAATTATTACTAAGAAATTAAACCTCACAACAAACTCAATGTTTATCTAACTCTTATGATACTTCACTGTAAAGATTATTTACTGGGAAGATTACTGGCCCCTTTTCCAGATAAATAATTATTTTCTACTTTAAAATAGAGAGTTCTAAGGCTGACGTGATGCCTCAGCCATTATACTTACTTGCTACCAAGTCTGAAATTTATTTTAGCCCCACATAGTAGAAAAAGAAAAATTATTCTGCCAAGTTATGCTCTGACCTCCACATGTGGTGCGGAATTAGTGAATGAAAATGAACACACAAATAAATAAATAGACTGTAGTAAGTTCTTAAAAGAGAGTTCTTAGGCAGAGAAACATCAAAAATGACATCTTTCAATGGAGAAAACTTATATAACAAATCAACATAGCTACCAATCCTATGTTATTTCTTTTTGCTAATATTTAGACATCAAAATGCTTGCTGTCCTTTGGTATAAAGAATACAGCCATTTGGAAGCCCATGGATAATTATTGTCTACTAATTATTATTTCCTGAAAACTAATTTGTAAAAGTAGTATCTTTAACTGCATTTCTTCAGTGTAATAAATCTTTGAAAATAAATATTTTCTTTTTTCATAAAATAACGAGAGTATACTTTCCCAAACTGCCTATCTGAATTTTTCAATGCAGTAATTAGACAGTAAATGGAAGTCCAAGAATATTACATTAATCTAACTTAGCTCCACTAAGGAAATATGGGTCTAAACATTTACATATTTCCTAAAGAATGGCTTGACCATTTATAAGCTTTGCTTTTAGCAAATGTAACTTATTTTTCCTATATTCACACAAAAATAGTGGGTCACGCTTGTCTATACAAGATTATTGTACAGGAAGATCTGTTGTTACAATGAATAATACTGTTCAAGTTTAAATGTGATTGTAGAGTTTTACTACCACCTTAATCATCTATCATAAACTATCATGTTAAATGCATTCAAAGACTGGTATAAGTTTCTCAACTGTGTCTACTACCACCATATCCATCATTATCATCAATATTGCTGGTTTATTGTCCATGATGGATGGGAGCTAGATCTTGATGTGTGGTTGACATAGTCCCTTTGTTAACAGAGGGCCCATAGTAGTGACAGACTTCCAGATGCCCAGCATCAGACTTCTACTCAGAGCATTTAAATAAATAAAAATAAATAGATAGATAAAATTCATATAAAGTACATATAAACAAAAAACACACCTTCCAAAGAGGTTACTTTGCATAGGATCCCTCATTTGACATTTGGCTTGAACAACAGATTTTAATGGTCCATTGGAGCCCCTCATAGACCACAGTTTGTTTTTCCATAGCACACTCTATTTTACTTTCATGGAAATGATGAAGTAAGGGCAAGATGTCTCAGAGTACAGCATTTAAAGAAAATATTATAACATTTTACAAAGGGAACTAAAATGTTAAAATACAGAAAACATTATGAAATAAGCATTATTATTATTTTCTGGTTATTTTTTGTTTTTTTTTAAATACATACTTTAATTTTCTCAAAAAAAGTTTCTAAAAACTTTAGTTTTGAGAGTACTTGAGTTAAATACTCTCAAATATACTTACCATATAGTATATTTTGATCATGGTTTGTCACTTGTCTCAACTTCTCCCAGATCCTCCTCACCTGTCTCTTTACCCAACTTCAGCTTCTATCTTTCTCTTTCTAAACTAAAACAAAAGACAACAACCAATCAACCAACCAACCAATCAAACAAACATACACACCAACAACCAAGAAATCAAGACCAAAAAAAAAAAAAAATCCGAAACAAAACAAAAATATAAAACCACAGAAAATAAACACAGAGTTAATTTTTTGTTGGCCAACTGCTCCCGGCCTGGAGTGTGGTTAATATACTCAGGACCAAAGGGGCATAGCAATGAAATGGCTTCTTATTTTTAGTGTTTGAAATTAAAATATAATTACATTTTCTGCCTTCCCTTTACCCTTCCAGCCTTTCCATGTGACACTCTTGCTCTCTCTCAAATTCATCTAATTTGTTGCTGGTGGGATTGCATACTGGTGTAACCACTACGGAAATCAATGTAGAGTAATCTCATAAATCTAAAAGTATCCATTTGACATATATCCTAAAGACTTAGCATCCTCCTTCATAGATACGCTCTCAGCCATGGTCATTGTTGCCCTGTTCACAATGAATAGAGAATAGAAACAACTTAAATGTCTTTAAGTTGATGAGTGAAATGACAAGAACATGTGTAGAAAAGAACACATTATACTGAGTGACGTAATCCAGATTGATAAAGACAAATGCCGCCTTTAGTAACACCAACAAGTTTATAAATACAATGAACCTATAGCACTTCTTGTGTAACATTCAGGACATTTTGCTTTAAATATTGTCTTTGAAAATTATTCTCAATTATTACCTTGCTACCTTGCTACAATTCTCCCTGTCCTACTGTAAATATATACAATTATAGATGATCATTTTGAGCAATATTTACTGATTGTGATAAATAATTCTGATGTGTTAAATAGTATATAGCACTGTAATGAAAATTCAAATATTTGCGAGTTTTTACATTCTGTTTTGACAGTCTGCATACCCAAGGGAGAAAAGAACTGAACATACAATCTATTGATTTTTAAGACCTAGCAGTATAACGTGTGAAACATACAGTCAGCCTTCGTCCAGCGATGGAGCCCTTTGTGAGCTTGCTAGGTAGTGTTTATAATTCTGCCTTACTTTCTTTTTCCTAGTTGACATTTACGCTCCTTAATTTTGTATCTAAGAATCATACGCATAATATCCCACCTTATTCTGCTTTGACTACCTGTATGTGAATCAGCCTTCATGCTAATGTGGCCTACTCATGCATTCTGGCAGATTGCTTCTGCTACATCAGTGTCTCACACATGCAGATCTTTCACCGGCTTGAGCATTTTGATCTTAGTTCAAACTGAGAAGCACCAAAGTTAGCAAAGGAAATTTTGTTAGTCCCTTGGACTGACAGCTAATAAAAGGCATGAAACTGACCATCACCTTCTCTTTTAAAAGTCTCTGTGTCAGAATGTAGTTTTCTATGAGACCCTTCAGTACATTTCCTTGTAAGGCAAAATTCCTATTGCATTTCAAGAATAAGAAGGAAATACATAATTGATCAACATATAAGCTCACATATTCATAAATAAAAATTTTAACATGCCAAAGGGTAGATTCATTTTGAAGTTGACACAATCCTCTCCTGCAATTCATTGCAAAGGTATCTGTCTAGGGCCAGGTCCACTCCCTGCTGCATTAATTAACCAGGGAGAAAGAGTCTCAGATGAAACTTTTATGTCAGCAAGGTATCAGAGATTCATCACAGTATGCAGCTTGACTTCATGTTGACAGATGGGGAGCCTGTGATCTTTTGTACCATTAACTTGAAAACTTGAAAGTAGCACCAGCCTGTGGTAGCAGCAGTCACGCATTTAAAGTTACACACCAGAATCGGTGTTATTCGAAAAATTCATTTTCAAAAGATTATCTTCAACCCTCATTCTGGTTGTACCATATGATGGACCTGATTTCTTACTCAAACTTTTCTAGGTAGAGGAAATTGTCAACATCCCTGGTGCATTTTACATTTTATTCTTCTTTCTAGCCTTTCACATTTTACCAAGTGATGAGGAAAGGTTATTTGTGAAATCAAATTGACTTATATGTTCCCATACTAAAATCTGAGGAAATTTGATGGTTAACAGCCCAAACTAGTACTTACTATGACACAGTTATTGTTTATATTTTGTTTCATAGGACTTTGTAAGGAACTTTCATAAATGTATTGACAAAAACAGTTCCCTTGAAGCAATTTACATCTAGCTCAGGAAATACATAATTTTATCCACTTGGTTTGTTTCCTTGGTTGATCTTAATAAAAATGACTCTTGAAGCTGCCAAGGTGGTCACATATTGTACTCTTGAGTGTTCTCTGTTATGCTAATTCAATATGCAATTTCAGTGATGAAGCCATGCTTCCCTTTCTCTTTTCTCCCCTCTCTAATGTTTTTCTCTAGCTGCTCCTTGTTGAGGGTTTTGTTCTCCTTGCATTAGGAGGGAATATCCACCCACATCAGCTTGAAGTGTCTTATTAATGTCAACCAGGGATACAAAACAGAAAGCTTCAATACTGTTTGGAGAAGCAAAATTCTCCTCTCCTCTCCTCTCCTCTTCTCTCCTCTCCTCTCCTTTCTTCTCCTCTGCTTTTCTCTACTCTTCTCTCTTCTCCCACCCTTACCCTCTCATTTCCCTGTCCTTCTTTCTTTCTCTCTTTCCCTCTCTCTCCCTCCCTCTTTCTTGGCAAAGGGAATGCATTGAATATGTTAGGTAGTGATTATAATAAATCATATATTTTGAAATAAAACATCTTATTAAATATTCCCAATAAATTTTCAAATGGTCTGTATTATTTTAGCAGGAGATCATGTGGGAATAGTAATTGTCACAATGTTACTATGCTGTTAACTAATAGATAAACAATTCCTAATGTGGATGCAGTTCTAAAGTGTCAGTCCTCAGAATACAAGCTTATTCCACCATTTTGTGAAGACAGGTAACCATTTCAATTACTATATGTTATTTACTACGTATTGTTCTGTCTTTCTTAATATAACAGACAAATCTCAGCCAGTGAAATAAGCACAGATTTACTTGCTTATAATAACACACTCCAATTTCTTTTTATAAAATAAGGGTATCATTCATTATCAAATATCTATGATTCCAAATATTGAAAACCTTTTACTTTAAAATATTGTCAAGAAATAAAATAGGCAAAAGTAAGATATACCTACTAATAGCCAGTACTTGCTATTAGTCTTAATATTTATAAAACCTTATCTTATTTTTCTGTATTATTTCAAGGTTTAGTTTTTATGTTGACGGATAAACCTCTGTGTTTGCAGGTGTTTCTCATTGGATTGAACATGTTCCAAGACTTTCTAAATAATAAGTTTTAATTAGCAAATATTTTTCTACCAAGGGAACAATTATTTTGTCTTGAGAGGAATGAAATGAGGAACTTAGTTTCTAGCTTTTTACATAATAATGTTTAATTATTTTACTAGCAAAAGCAATATTTCAGCATAGTTTTTCTGTAGTAATTTCCTCTGTATTGAAATATTCCATACTGGAGTGAACAGAGAAGTTCATGAAACTCAGGAAATAAACAATTCATAGGTCTCAGAAAGTTCCTGCGATAATGACAAAACATCCCCCGTCAGTGATACGGAAACAGCAAACCATTACTGGCAAGAAGAGACACTCAAGTGGCCATTGGATCATGACACCCTCTACTTCACCTAGTCTAGTTTTCGTAAGTTCTGCAGAAAGTGCCAAAGTCAGAGCATTCGTGAATCATCATCCTTGCTGGGGTGGGAACTTCAGTGATACATCTGCCTTTGAATTATTCATACTCTTCTAAGTAGTTCCAGATCTCTTACTCATAGCTTCAGAAATATAATTGGTTTACCAAGTTGTACTTGGGTATGATCTTTACTTTGCTATTTCATTGATTTCCTCTTTGGGTTGAGTAGGCATTGGTTCACACCAGGGAAAACTATACACAATATATTAAACAATATTTCTGAACTCATAAAATTAACAAGACAGTAAGAATTAAAGAAAAAAGGGCTTATGAGTGGTAGCAATCAATGGAATGAAATAGGGCCATGAAATAGATCAACAAGGAATTACACAAATGATATTTGACACACGCAAAAAGGCAATTGCATGAGGTGAGTTTAGGTAGTATTTTAAAAGAATAGAGGTACATCAGTATACTTTCCATAAATTGATGCAAAGACCTGATTGTTGAAATTATAGTACACTTAAATCATAGAACATGGACATATCAAAATGATACTCACCTGGAAGGTTTATCGTTATTGACTAGCTTTCATAGTGTTGAATGGACTATGCTACCAAAGTAAAGAAGAAATAGCTACCTAATCTTACCCTTATGTGAACCCTCCAAGTGACAATAAACTAGCTTAGTATTGTCCTGTTAGTGTGATAGTGGCAAGAACAGCATGCGAGCAACCAACCACTTCCTGATTGGATTAAAGGCCTACTCTACAAGTTGAAACACACACACACACATATATATATATATACACATATATATATATATATATATATATATCCCCATTATTGGAAGTGAGGAACTATAGTTAAGCAGGCCATAATTACTAATGGAGAACTTACTATTATTATCGTGTTAATTGGACATACTGTTTATCTGACTTCGAGCTATCATTACACCCACTACTTAGTGTATCTCTAATCCCCCCAGAGAGAAGCTCTTTTTCCTAGAGGGCAATCAACACAGGTGTCTATAACTGATTTAAATGAAAGAATAATGTCCATCCTGAAAGTGGAACCCTATAGTGCACTCCTTAAACTCATACCTCAGGGATCATTCCAGAAGCAGGGGCAAAGACTGTGGTGGATGACTAAGAAAATCGTGTTTTATGGATACAATACAGCTGTTAAACATACAAACATGAGCATTGGAGACATCATACATAAAACTCACTCAAGTTTGGGCCAGATAAAATTTTAGCATGGAGAAGAGAGGTGGAAACAAAGTGTCACTCCTAGTTAAGGGGTTATTAAAAATTGAGGGCTTCTAGTAGAGAAAGAGTTAGTTTTCATCTCCTGGTAGATAGACCACCCTGCAGTTAAATCAAACATCCAGGAATATCTGGAAACATTAACTGTGTTTGAAAAGTTAAAAAAAAAAAAAAAGGCCAGAGGACAAAAAGTAGGGTGGACGATTAAGGGGATAACAGATCTGAGAGAAGTTGGGGGAGGGGTGAAGATGGTAAAAATACATTGTATGAAGTTCTCAAAAAACTAATAAAACGTGAGTAAATGAGGAAAAAAATAAAATGAGAGGGAGACATTGCATCTGTAGCACAAGCCAACAACTGGTTCATAGGCCTAAAAGCAAAAAACAAAACCTTAGAATTTCCTAATCCTGATGAAGGGAGCAACTGCATTGCATTAGTAATGACTTGCTAGGTAAAATTCCTCAAATATAACTCATGAATGAAAAAAAAATATATTGCATTAAAGTAAAAACAAAACAAAACAATAAAACCAAATTTAAGCTTCGAGAAAACTTTTACTGGTAAATAAGAAAAACTGTCACTGATGGATTTCTGGCGTATACAAATTACTTCTAAACCTCTCACAGAAAGACCCCAAATGTTTAACTTTAAAATGAATCATAAATCTATGTAGAAATTTCACCAAAGGGGATATATTTCATAGATGAAGAAAAAGGATGCACAATGCCATGAATTGTGAATGCGGTACAAGTGAAAACAATGAATAGATACCATGCCCTACTTACTGAATGCCTAAATTCCAGACCGTGAATAGTTGTAAATTCCACTAAGGTTGTGGAGCAACAGTAGATTTTATTCGTGTTTGTTGTGAATGCAAATTAAGACAGTTGCTTGAAAAGACATTTAAACATTATTTTCTTTTTTGGGGGGGTGGGAGGTATTCAAGACAGGGTTTTTTTTTTTTTTTCAAAGTCTACTTAAATAATTTCTTTGGAAACCAACTATGCTTGTTACTATAATTCACAAAAGTTTCATTCCTAGCTTTATAAAGCGGGAGGGGGACTGATGTCCAGGCACTTGAATACATGTTTTTATTAAACCTTTTTGTTTGTAATTGACAAGATTAAAAATCAATCAAGACGTTCTTATGCAAGTAAACTGGTGATTAAAGTGTGAAAACTTCTGCCTACACAAAGCTACCCAGCAATCTGAAGAAATGAGTTATAAAGTATGGAAGATGGTTGAAGTTGAAATTTGCATCATTAAGTGAAAGAAGCCATTCTGAAAAGACTACATTCTCTATAATTCCAACGTTGAGGCATTCCTGAGAAAGCAAAACTGTAGAAATTTGGACAACCTCAGTGGTTTCCAGAGGCTTGCTTGGTCAGAAGGAAATGATAAACAGGTGTTATTCAGGGTATTTGAAGGGCAGGGAGACTATTACTCATGTTTATTTAACAGTGAATCCATGGAGATTGGATTAATCATAAGTAATGGACTGTCTGACAGAGAGAATGATAATGAAACTTTATGTTCACTTAGTTAAAAGCCATGTCAGAACTGATTCATCAGTTTCAACAAATTCATCATGTTAGTGCAGAATGTTCATATTTGGGGAGGTTGAGTATTTGTGGTGAACAAGGTTGAATGGAAATTGTTAGTGTTCTCTGGTCAAATTTTCTGTATAGTTAAGCCTAACCTAGAAAAATATAGCATGCAGTTAACATTTTAAAATGTGGATTCTTTGTACAATAATTCTAATAATGTGTTGCCAAACAAAAGTTGAATTGAAATACAAAATTGCTATACCACCTAACCTAATGTTAACATTTTCCTTACTCATTATAAATTTTATTGGAATCGATATTTTTAGATAGTAGTCCATAAAACCACAAATAGATTTTTGATGTATTTCTATCTAAAGAGATCTATGCATTGGTAGAACAAACTGACTATCAAGAAAAAAGAGCTAACTGACTTAATTATGATACTATACTAAATCAATGATGAGAATTCATATGTCTGTAAATAATGCTCATTTCACATACGGATTTATTGTTATATATTGTATGTACCAAGTGGAGGGCTGAAAGGGAGACTACTAACTAAAGGCTTTTCATAAGTCAGAAACATTAATCTAGAAACGGTGTAATTTTCTCTTACTATATGGATCAAGGTAATTGAACCTTCTTATTCTGTATCAGCAAAGTGAGAGGACATCGTTGAGTTGCTCTCAGTGAGACTCATAGGTAGAAGACGGGAATAAAGTGCAGTTCTGTTGTTAAAGATCTTTCATTTGATATCTTTCAAAACCTGTTAGTTTATTCCAAGTCTCTTTCATTAGCTAATAGATAGTGCGTTGCATATGTACAGTAGGACAGCCATATTGAAAACTTTAGCACTTAGTGCAGAAAGTGTAGAAATGTAACGCTTTACCTGGGGGTGGGTCAAAATGATAAACACAAGACAAAGTATATAAAAGTACTAAGGCTAGGAACATCTTCCGCAATATTAAATTGTATTTAGCCATCAGTCAACAAGTAAACGCACAGCGAGGGGGAAGATGGAAAGGAGGGAGGCAGAGAGATAGTTTTGCAGGAAAAGTTGCTCAGCATCACTACAAAGAGCTGAAATACTAAGATGTATTAAGTGTGACCTGAGTTAAGCATAACCACTAAAATTCTCAATATTTTTTCAAACTTCCCTAGTTCTATTTATCCCTTCTGCTTCCCACCCCTCCTGTAATCTCCACCACTCTGTTTTTTCTATTAACCCTTCATGTCAACTGTGTCCAAATATTTCCCTCTCTACAATACCTAGAAAACTGATCAAAATGGAGATACCAAGTGTCTTTCGGTTGTCTGCCCCAAGTAATGTACTTACAGCACAAATACCTTTGGTTCTTCCAAAAAATAAAAATAATAAAAACAACAAACTGCAGAGGTCGGAGTTATATTGAGAGTGGATACAATAAAGATATGTTGTATGAAATTCTCTAAGAAACAATAAAAATATTACAATACATTATTTTTTAAAGAGTGATCTGAGGACATTTCTATAGTTATTTTTGTGTCTTAATAAAGCTTTTGGGCTAGGATTTTCTGTTTTTCCACATGTATTTATGATAACCTCGTTATACCAGCCAACTCCACATTCAAACTGTCAGTTTATCTTGTAAGTCTGTAACCCAGATTTCTATCTGATGCTGAATTTTGCTGAAGTTCTCTAAATGAACAATGTGAATATCTCTTTGTCTTTGGTGACAGCAATATCCTTTGAGAAACTGAATGCATAGAGAGTAGCAAGCTCCCTCATCACTATCTATTTCTTAGAAACTGATGCATACTTAAAGTCTCTACCCAGCTTTTCTTACTTTGATCTTTTTAGCTTAGTTTCTGAATTTAGAGTATGTTTGCCATTGCTATGACTAAATCTTATCTTGTGTTCTAAGTTCTGGCATTTCTCTATTTCATTCGACAAATCAAAGTATCTTCTGCTTTTAACCATTTGTGTGCAATATTTTACATATTAGACACTGTTTCCTAATGGATTATGTGTATAGCACTCAACGTCTCAGTTTGTTTGTAAATAATTTCCAAAAGACTCATGTCCATGATTTTTCACAATATGCTTGAAGAACATTTTGATAGTGCACACTTAAATAGACCACATAGACTCAGTATCTGAAACAAAAGGCATGGATAACCCTAGGTCTTCTCAAATTTCTTTCTCCCTCTTCTCTTCTGTCTGCCCTTCTTTCCTAAAATAAAACCCTCTTCTCCATATTTACTTTTATATTATGCTTTACTTTCACCTTCTCTATATGACAGCAGCAGAGATGATATATTCCTTATACCAGTGAACTCTGATCAGGTCCTAACTTGTACAAGTGTGATGAGCGTACACAATTTTAAGTATTTAAATTAAGCTTAAGTTGAAGTTGCTCTTAAGAATCTGTTCCTAATGTTTGAAATATTGTTTGGAAATCCTGGATTTGCAAAATTAACTAGGATCATGTAATAGCTTTTCTTTATAATTAATAGCTACACCAAATTTAACAAGAAATATTTATGAATTAATCTATGAGATATAGTCATAGAAGCCCACAATAAGACATTTCATTTCTTTCAGTTATTAACATAAAAATCTTGAAATTAATACCAGATGATATTAATATTGCAATTCCAAAGGTAACGTTTCCTATTGTAAGCAACAACAAAAAATGAATTTCTTTTACAGAGTTTCTATGTAAAGGGTATGTGCTTAAAATCTGAACTTACTTACTTTCACAGCTAAATGTTTTAATTTTGATTAAATAGCTAGTTTCTAATGGGCATAACGATAATGAGTATAAAGAACTATTGAAAGTGTTTTATGGTAAAGAATGATGGTATATAGGGCTGGAGAGATGGCTCAGAGGTTAAGAGCACTGACTGCTCTTCCAAAGGTCCTGAGTTCAATTCCCAGCAACCACATAATGAGATCTGGTGCCCTCTTCTGGCATGCAAGCACACATGGAAGGAATGTTGTATACATAATAAATAAATAAATCTTAAAAAAAAAGAATGAGGGTATATAATAGATCAAGACAAATAATTGGAAACAGCATTGGAACATCTTTGGACTATAAAATCAAAATGTCAATGATTATAAGAGCAGGCAAAATGCTGACTTACCATGATGGTTTTACAATTTTTATTTATTTACATCTCTGCCCTGGTTTTAAAACCAAAAAGATGCTTTAATTCTAGTTTCAAACAGTTCTTTCAGTTTGTAATGAATATAGAATTGTCTTTTAATTGATTGCTTTTATGAAAAATCTATGCAAAGATTCAAAATTATTGACTATCTTGATAATGTTATGAATTTCATATTATAGTTTTTATTTTTTAAAAAATATGAATTATTATTTATAGAATGAATTCCTGAATAAATAGATAGATAAAAATATATTAAGAAATGGAAATAATATATGTATTTGTATTTATTCATTTATAAATGGTCTCACAGAGACTGTCACTAACAAAATTTTCTGTCATTGCTATTTTCTGCCATTGTTTATTTTGCTTATGAAAATTATTTTAGAAATATTCATTATACTCAGATTTATCTATTGAATTTATGCTACACTATTATTCCATACAAAATAATAATTCTAGAGGTAATATTTCTCAAGTTTTCCTCCATAGTTTCACACTTCAGTAACTCAGTGGTCAATATTTATAGGCATTTTAAACCAGTTAATAGAATTGAACTATTGTCGGCTTTGATAGATGAAGAAAATAAAACAATTTAACTGATAGCAACAAAACCAATTTCCCCCCCCGAAAAACCAATATGACTCTAATGGTGTTGTTTTTTTTGGGGGGAGGGTTCTTTTGGAAAAGCAGAATAAAGTAGATTATATTTATCGTATCATATTCATTTAATTATGCTTGTACAAGGATCTCCCACTGCAATTCAAAGACTAAAAATAAAAGAGACCATTTAAAAAGATACTTCTTCATCATAAGAAATAATAATCAACATAATTTACAAGTTACTACTAACCAATGACTCTGACCTTTCCTAGACTACAGCCAGGCACTTGTAACTGGAAGGAGAAAAGAACCACACATCCTATCTATTTCACTGTCTTTCATAACTCTCATATATGTTTTAAGGAGTTTTTTTTTTGTACCATATCAGTTGGCTAAAATCTTAATATGGGCCCATTTCTAAATACACTTTGGTAATTTTCTTTAAGTCCACAAATACAATTTACAAATCAAACCACAAGCCACCTAAGCCATCATTTTCTGTCTTACAGCTCTCAGATTTAAGTGTGAAGGAATAGATCTTTGCAGAATCAATGTAACATTTTCTATCCTCCCTTCCTTCTTCCTCCCTCTTGAAATTTAAAATAATTTGTTTTTTTGTAGGGATGGGTTTACTTCAAGATAAAGGAAAATCTCAAGCTAAACGACTATAGCATCTCAGCAGTGGGCAAAGGGGGTCTACCATAGATGAGGGGCACACAGCATGCCTAGAATGCTTGTGTTCCTGCTAGCTTAGAATAGCTGCTAGTTCTCCCAGTTCTGTGCAAACTAATCTCTCTCTGAAGGGTTTTCCTCGTTGACATCAGTCTTTTCTTCATTTCTTCATAATATGTGTCTTAGTGAAACAAGTGAAATAGTAAATGCAAGGATTTTCAGAACTGTGTCCAGTGAGACTCTGGGTTATAATAATTGCCTGGTTAGTATTCCTTTGGGTAAAATAGTTGTCCATTCAGTGGATTTTTATAGTATTATTGTGGACATATTACAGGTTTGCTTACTTTTTTTTACATTGCTGTCTCTTTAATTTTGAATTAATTAATTTGAGCTTCGAATAATCGCTATGATTAGATTTTAATTTATCAAGAATAAAATTAATTAATATCTAAAATTTGGCATGTCTAAAATATAAAATTACTCATCTCTTCTTGCAGACCTCAAACTCAACTTCTAGGTTTACACTCTCACTGTATTTTGTGGTTACTACAGAGGCATCTTTACTGGGAGGGTGGATTTATCTTCTGGGAACATAAAAACAATTTTATGGGCATATAAGTAATTAAATGATGATTGTTATAAGGTGACTTTTATTACCATCAGGTGTCAAAGTAGAATTCACAGTCTAAAATAGAGATAAGAAACGTCTATTTGAGGGTGTGACATAGTGGCTGAAACATGAAAGGTGTTTTAAAGGAGTCAGGCAGAGAAGAAGCCGCAGGGTAATGTGGCTGATCACTCATCATTCTTCCTCTGGTAGAATTCTACTTGGTGCCTGATGTCCTGGTACAATTATTAATAATACCCACTTTAACTCAGAAGTGTCTCGCTTCGGATGATAAATTATATGACCACTCTACCTAAGGGCAGGGACATAGAGTTTGTACAAACATACCGTATTTGGGGGAATGTAACCATTTATCACAGTTGGAATTTAGGATATGAAATAAGAGTTGTGAAATACAAGAGAATCCGAGAATAAAGTGTGAAGGATCTTTCTTCTCAGGCCAGCAAGTATCGCTTTTTATTTTGACGATGATAGGGTGTCACTAAAAGCTTTAAGTGACAGTTGCAGTATAGTTCAATTATTTGAAAGCTTTCTGTAAGTTTTTCTCTTATGGTGTAAGATCGAAGCAAGAGGGAAAGCAATGACAATTCAGCTTACGTTTATCATGTCCCTATTGTTCACAGGCACTACTTAGAGTACTTGGTGAATGAATTATGTAAAAGGCATGTCTCGATAGTATGGAAATTCTTAGTAACAACAAACATGTGGGGAAAAATGCAAAGTAGAGCAAGAGAGATGAGTATCAGGAAGCCATTTGCATTGTTCTGGAAGAAATAACAGCCACAGCTTTGATAAGAGGTGTGAGGATATAAATAAAAGTAGATTCTCAGGTATCTGAGTGTTGCTGCAGATGGAGAGAATACTTGGTAAAAAACCACAGTTGAGAATATAGCTGTGGTTGGGAATTTTATAGGACTCTGAAGTTACTGAGATGGTTAGAGAAGGAAGGGAAAGTGGTAAATAAATATCATAGATAATGGTGGCCCTTATACCGAGTGACATGAGAAAATGTGTTGAGATTTGCAATGAGGTAAGTCTTCAGTGGTAGCTTCATGTTGTCCTTGAAGAAAAACTGTCTAGGGTGAAAGGTAGTCCTAAAGACCAATTATGTCCTTATGACAGACATCGAGAAAAGGGATATTCTCCGGGTCAGGATTTACCATACATATGAAGCTGAGTCATAAGTTGTGATTCTGTAACCGGACTAGTGAAATAAAAAAAAAAAAGAAGTGAAAGAAAAATATTTTGAAGACAATATTTTACAGTGGATATAAAATGAGCTTTGATGAGCTAGGAGTATATGTTCCTGATTAAACAGATATTATCAAAAATAAAGCAAGAAGCTACTAGAATTCTTTAAAAATAGTGTTGTGTTACTCTTTGTACAAAATACATCAAATAGACCAATATTATTAAATATTTGTATTTGGATCTATTTAAAATATAATTATCATTAAAAGCATTAAGAAGCTGAACACTTAGTAGCATTTAAAAATATGTTAGCAAAAACAAGATCAAAATAAAGGGATAAACTTGCAATTTTTCAGCACAAATCGGATGGAAAGATAACCTCTCTAATGCCAAAAATATTCTTATTTTGGTGGCAAAATTATATATGGCAGAAAATAGAAGAAAAACAAGCAAAATACCCCCCAAACTAGCAGAAGATTAGCCTTTAAGCTTATGACATACTCTGGAATTTGTATATAGGAAAAGTTATTTGAAATATATTATTAGTCGCAAGCTATCAAGTTGGTAAATCCAAAATAATGGGCAACAGTGAAACCTCAGTTTCCACAGCTGACCCTAGTTTCTGAAACAAGACTCACTTAAGTGAAAGAGAGGTATAAGAAGAAAGACTTAACAATATCTCAGGTTTTACTACTACTAATTAATGGATACCTATAAGAGTGTAGACCACAAATATTTTACTTTCAAATGGTGGTTACTCTGTGAAATAACAGATATGCCACATATTTAATTGTGTTGACTGGCTGAAAATAACCTTAGATATTAAAACATCAGGTTGAAAAAATCATGTTATGTTTATTACCTATAAACAGTATCTCTTGGCATGAACAATTCCATAGTAGCACTGTTTTCTCGACAGAGTAGGGCTGATGTTCATGTGAGGCAGTGAAGCTGTTCCCAAGAACTGAGCAAGTTCAAGCCACAAAAAGAAGTGGAAGTAAACAAAAGTTCCAGCCCTAACTATGAAGCTATTTGCGACTGATACCTTCTGGGAGAATGATAAATCAGCTATCTTCAATGGCATGACAAGAGGTATTTCAACCACACTCTAGTACAGATGTCAAGATTGGCTCTATATGCTTTGGCTTGGTTGTGTGTGTGGTGTGTGTGTGTGTTCTTGGTTTTTACCTTGTTTCCTTTGGTTTTAGGATAGAGAGAGTATGAATTTATATGGGTAGAAAGGTGTGGAAAAGTTGTGGGTGGGGAAAGAACATGATTAATTATATTGTTTGAAAAATTATAAAACAAAACAATCAATTAATATTATTACTCACTGAAGCAAAAGAGAACTAGATTGTGTAAAGTTAGGCTCTATCCCATGAGTGAACCTGAGCTGCGAGAGAAGTGGACAGCTGCAATGTCCTTTGTGGTGCTTTAGCAACAGCAGCACCAAATGTGTTGGGCTTTCTAAATCCTGCAGACCCAAGTGGACCACAGGTGGATTTGTCTGCATCTTGTCCTGCTCAAATGCTATGCAGCCAATGTGCACTTTGGTTTGGGAGTGCTAGGGTTAAGGCTCTTGGTGTGTCTTCAGCTGGTGGATAATGAGAGCTTAACGATTAATTAGCATCTCTAGTAGATGATTATGCAAAGGATGCAGTTCGCTCAGGGATGTCCTAGTACACTCAGGCAGGCTCCTACAGCACTAAGATTCAAAGGCTTTTTTAGTCTCCCTTGTACTCCCTCATTCCTCCAGCTTTCTTAATGTCAGTTCCTGTGACCAACTTCTAAATTGACTACCGAGTCTTCACAGCCCCTCCTTTTTCTTAACGTGTTAGCATTTTAGTCTTTTTTTTTTCCCTTATTTTGAAAATATCTTTTGGCTATCACTTGAAGAAATTCTTCTAGATCCATCTTTTCTATCTACTTCAATTCCACAGTGAGGTAAATTGTTGATAAAGATTTTTTTTTATTCTTCTTGATGTTAAATGCTTTCCCTGCTTATAGGCAAAACTATGTATTATCTCTAGCTATGATATCTTTGGGTAAATATTTAACTTGAAAAGATCTTTTTTCTTTTGCAAAATATTACATAACTTTATTTAAAACAAAGTGATAATATGGATTAGAAATGCATTGTCAAGATCAACAGCAGGGCAAAGGAGTGGAAGCACATAGAAAGGTCTTGGAATGAGTTTTAATTCTGACTTTATTATCAGATTTTCAAGCCATTATCTTATCAATTTCTAAGCTTCTATTACTTTTTACATCCCTTGTCTTCATGTTCAGCGGAAATAGCTCTAGAATGCTGGTTGCCAATCTACTGGTCACTGTTTTGATGTGTCATAGACACTTGTGTTTCAGGAGTTACTCTTACAATCTGCATTCCTGTCTCATTTAGCATCAGACAGCAGATTTGAGATATAAAGGCTCCCTGTTAAGATTTTGAAGGCAGTCCCTGAGAAGAAACAACGAATTCCTACATCAGTACCAGGATTATGCTTCTTGCCAGGAGCCAGACAGGAAGCCTTGATACTGGCTCTAAGATATTCTCATACAAATCTGCTCTGGAGAGTGTTTAAGCAAGGGAGAGATTTACAATCATGCTCTTTTTACTTTCCAGGTTCCCTGTTAAATGTTTATAACTCTTTTCCCCAACACCCAGTTCACTAATCTTGTCAGTACATTTACTCATTACCTAGCTGACTGCTTCCTCACCCTTTTCTCAACTTGAGCTCATGCTCCCCTAGAAGTCCTTAGCTTCATTTTATGTCCTATAATGATTTTGAACTTCTGAGCCAGCTGCCTCCACCTCCAGAGAGCTGGGATTTCAGTCTTGTACCACCATTTTTTGTAGGATCGAAACCAGGGCTTGTGCATGCCCAAATGCTTCTCATCTCTAGCCTATCCATTTTAAATTCTGACTATAATTTACTACCCTAAAAAAGTCCCTATTGGCAGTAAATTCAGTTTTAAATGTAAAGATTCAGACAATTTTATCTTCCATGTTTTAGTTGAAGAAATCAGCTGATGTATACTTTTTAGTTCCCTACTCAGTTTCCATGATTGCTTATAGAATTAATATAGAGATGTTTGTTCATATATGCGAAATCTATGGCTTCATTGCAGCTGCAATGGTAGAGTTATATAGTTGGAGCAGAGATTATATAGCCTTCTAAATGAAAATACTTGTTATCTGACTTTAATGGAAAAATACATTGAACAGAAAAGATACTTGTTTAATATCAATTTATTTGTTAATATATAATTCTATATTGTATCATTAGCAATATTATGCAATACTGTTATTATTTGATACACTTCTTTTTGTGACATATATATATATATATATATATATTAAAAAGTGGTCAAAACATTTTAATTTGCTTCTTAAAAACTATGTATGATCATTTCTTCTTTCTATTAATCCCTGACAACAATCATTCCATTCTTTACATTTCTCTATTTTAAATACCAGATGCCTTATAGTATTAGAATCATATAGTCTTTAGTTTCCTGTGATTGGTATATTTCATTTACAGCAATATCTTTAATATTTATCTGCTGCACTGCTTATTGTAGAAATTCTGAATGATGTGCTTCTCTTTCTATCGGTCTACTGAATTTGCTGTTCTCTCATCTTAGCTATCATTGGGCTCCCCACTATAATATTCAGGGTTCTAATTTCCCCTCAGCTTTACAAACACTTTTATTTCGACAATGTCCATGGTATCAGGTAAGAGTTGTCCTGACTTGTATTATCCTGGTGACCAGTAATGTTGAGCACAAGTTAGTCAAAATTTGGAGAAATCCTCATTAAGGTTCTTAGCCCATTTTTAAGTTGCATTATTAAAAACCTTTATATATGAATTATAGAAAAACATATGGTAAAGATTATTCATTTTGTCACTGAGCATAACCTTTGTCAGTATTTTCCCATCCCAAGGTTATCTTTTCACTCTGCCCCTTGTTTCCTTTCTTATGCACAAGATTTTCAGTGGAAAAATCTTTTTGAAATTATTATGTGTCTAGGACTCTTCCTCTGTGTGTAAGTATGTGTGCTCCTATGGAGATGCCCATAGAATCCAGACAAGGCCAGATACCCTGGGGCTGGAGTGACAGCCTGTTGTGAGCAGCCTGATGAGAATGAGAAGAATGAACTTAGGTCCTCTGCACGAGCACTGCACACTTTAAATTACTTCTCCAGCTCTGAGAAGCTCCAGTTTGATTCACTCTCACTTGTCAGTTTTCTTTTGTTTTGTACAGACTGGCTTTCATAGTCATGAAACATTTGTGCAGAACGAGATAATTAATCTCTCCCCATGTTCCCTTCTGGGGTATCAAAGTTTGAAGTCCTATGTTTCCACTGATTTTAGTTATTTTCCATAAGTGTACACTTTCATTGCCTTGCATGATAACATCCAGTTTTCCCACCATTATTTGTTGAGGACATTCTTTATTTCCATCACATATTCTTGATACTCTTAGGAACTATTTGTTAATAGTTTATATCTAGATTGCTTTCAAATGTGTTATTCTATTCCATTGGTTTGCATGGTTTGTATGTCTTTAATTGTCTTTAGGAAGAATAAAAAGCTGGAAGCAACATATTTTTATATTTTCAAATATATACTATAAATCTACAATGATCAAACAGCATGTAATTTACAAAACAGAAATATAGATTAATAAAATAATGGCAGCTCAGAAATAAATCACTATAGCTGACTTGTGAGAAATTTGGTCATAGTAAAATCCACTTACCTTGAAAGCCAAGGAAATTTAAAGTAGTACTGATTATAAATGAGAAAGCCAGTTATATTGATGCACAGCCATGATTTTCACATTCTGGGAGCTAAGATGGTAGCACATAAGTGTCAGGCTATCCTGAGATGCCCAGTATCATGTTGCTTTAAAACTCTCGAAAAGAAAATTAAAAAGGAAAATCAGATTGGGAAACCCTGAGCCTGATATTATGAGTCTCAGAAAGCACTGCAGCTTGGAACAGTTCTGACAATGAGTTGCTGAGTTCCTCAGACTCCCAAGTTTTGAGCTCATTAGCATTAGGTCATAATACTGTTATTGCCTAACTGAGGGAGTGAGAAACTAGCACTCATAGGCTTCCTAAATTCACCCAGCCTGTAAGTAATTGACAGCAAATCCAAGCTAGACTCAAAGTCTTCAGTGTAAGTACTGCTAATTGTTAAAAAAAAAAAATGCTATGATGAAAACCCAGTATGTTTTTATGCAGCAGTTTTTCACTCTTACTATATGGTATTTCATGCAATTTCACACTGAATAAGAAAATAAAGTTTAATTACTCATCACAAGCAGTCATGCTGTTGGCATCTCTAAAATTCTCTGTGTAGTTATAGTAGCTCAAACCCACACTGTCCTGACACTTCTAAAAATGTAGGCTCAGCATGATCCTATAAGCAGTGGCAGGAGTGTGTGCATTCTCCACCTCGTCATGATCTTGGCCCCTCTGACAGTGCCCTGCTCAATACAAATGGGCTGGTGTGAGTTGAATGAGTGTGACTAATTAGAGAAAGGCTTCCCACCGGAGGGAAATGAGTTGAAAGCTCCGGGATACCTCTTCTGCAGAAGACTGTCGAAGACTGATAAAGGGCAATTATTTCCTATGCATATACAATACAACACCCTTTATTGAAAATGGTCGTGCATGACATCTAAGGTTTCTTAAAATAGAAGTCAGGATACAAAGCAATAGTACAGCCGCTTCAGTTTCTAATCATGGAGCACTCACTTCAGGATTTACATATCCCGTCTACTAGCATGGTGCTGAGAAATGAAAAAATTCACATAAATAGAAATGAAAGTGATGCTACAGTTTTTCACTACTCACATTATTGTGCAAGTTTTTATAAGTATATATATATATATTCTGAAAATGGGTAAATTAAGTCTCTCACTTTACAAACTTCAAAATAGTTATTCCATATTAAATATGTAAGTACACACACTTTAAAGAAATATCGCTATGTATATGGAGTCATTTTCAGACAAGCGGATGGATATTTAAGTTATATAAGCAAATTTATGTTTGTTCCCTGAGATTCAATTTCCTAGTCTCATTCCCAGCTCTGACACTTTCTTGTTCTCCTGTTCCCATCTTCTGTGGATCCCATAGAACTTCCCCTTCTACCTTCCTCCGTCTACTGGTGGACCAGGGCCATTACTCTGAAGGCAACAAGTGGGCTGAAGATTGAAGGTCAGACACCTCGCTTGTTGCTTGAGATCCAATGCCCCAAATCACATTCGCAGCTCTGTAGTAAAAAACATGTTGTGGTCCCCCTTTCCTTTTCTCACTCCATCCTCAAGAGATCACAAAGTTTTCTCCAAGCTTCCTTCCCCCAACTCATTCCTGTATACCAGTATCTAAAAACAGCAGGCATTCCCTGTGAACACACTAGCTGAGCAGGCCAGTAAAACAGGCAACATACAGCCATCACACTGTTGAAAAATCGAGAGAGTAAGCAAAACCTGAGCAGCCTGTCACAGTGGTGACATAGGCCTTTAATCCCAGCACTTGGGAGGCAGGGGCAGGTTAGTCTTTGTGAGTCCAAGGTCAGCTTGGTCTATAAAGTGAGTTCCAGAACAGTCAAGACTGTTACAAGGAGAAATCCTGCCTTGAAAAACCAAAAACCAAACCAAAACAAAAGAAATCTAAAGAAAAACTGAAAACAAAACAAGAACAAACAAACAAACACACCAAAGGGGGGGGGGGACATCAAATCAACAAAGAGAAATTCAGAAATCGGCAAGTAAACCTATAATCATCCCGAATCCAGCTGCCAAGATGCTAAGAAAAACAATCAATTATAGCCAGGAAAAAGTATCTTCACTACAACCCAGCTATCCTACTACAGCACACCCTGAATATTCTAACATAGATGAAGCACAAGAAAATATACCCTAAAATCAACTATATAAAGAAGATAGGGGTCCTTTAAAAGGATATGAATAAATCACTTAAAGAATACAGAAAAGGGGGCTGGAGAGATGGCTCAGAAGTTAAGAGCCCTAACTGTTCTTCCAGAAGTCCTGAGATCAATTCCCAGCAACCATGTGGTGGCTCACAGCCATCTGTAATGAGATCTGGTGCCCTCTTCTGGCCAGCAAGCATACAGACAGAACACTGTATACATAATAAATAAATACATCTTTAAAAAAAGAATACAGAAAATTACAAAGAATTGCAAGAAATAAATAAGCCTATGAAAGAAATCCCCAAAAACACAAATAGTTGAAGGAAACTACTGTTCACGACAGAAGCATCAGATTATGGAGGAAGGGATGAAGGGGAAGAGAATAGGGAGAAATTACTAGAATACAGGTGTATTTATGGGGTGATGTGAAAAACCTAGTGATGAGGGTGTCTCTAGCTAGCAAGGACTGCTAGTAATGGAGGGTACAGAACTTGAACCAGCCTTATTTGGTAACCTTGCAAGGTTACCAAATGTGGGATGGAGAAGCCAAGCCAGCCACAAAACCTTCAACCCACGACTGTCCTGCCTGCAAGATGTCCTGAGGCAGGTGGCTCAGAACTTGTGAGAATAGCCAACCAATGACCAGTCAAACTTGAGGTACAAGCCAGGTTAGGTAGTTCGTGCATAACACTGTCTACTTGGCCAGGAACCTGAAGCTGGGTGGCTCCGGGACCTAGAGTAGAACCAAACAGCACTGGTGGAAAAAGGAAGTCAATAGAATGATCTCTTATGATATCCAGTTGTACTTATAGGTTGGTCCTTAGCCTAATCAGCATCAGAGAGCCTTCCTCTATCAGCTGAAGCAGATGCAGAGACTCATACCCAAACATTAGGTGGAGCTCAGGGAACACTGCTGAAGAGGAAGAGGAAGAATTTTAGGAGACCGAAGAGTTAGGACACCAGGAGAATGCAGCCCACAGAATCAACTAAGCAGGACTTGTAGAGGTCACAGAAACTGAAGCAGCAATCATGGAACTTGCATGGGTCTGTGCTAGGTCATCTGAAAACATAGTGTTGTTGTTTAGTTTGGGGTGTTTGTGGTACTCCTAACATTGTGAGAGAAGGTCTCTGATCATTTCCCTGTTTTTTGGAATCCTTTTCCTCTTATTGGTTTGCCTTGTGCAGTCTTGATATGAGGGTTTGTGTCTAGTCTTACTGAGTTTTTAAAATATTGTGCTCAGTTGATATCACTGGTAACTCTGCTCTTTTCGGAAAGGAAACAGGAGCAGTGGATCTAGGGAAGAGGGGAAATGGTGGGAACTGGGAGGAGTGGAGGGAAGGATGCATTGTGATGTATTTCATGAGGGAAAAATAATAACTATGCAGACAAAGGGATGTTTTATTTAACTTTGCCATATCAATTAAAATATCTCAGACTTTTGGGAAAATTCAAGAAAACACAGTTGGAGGAAACAAATAAAACTGTTCAAAACATGTAAATGGAAATAGAATCAATAAAGAAAATTCAAGTTGAATGAATTCTGGAGAAAAAAAATTTTAGAATTTGAACAGGAACTACAGATGCAAGCTTTATCAGAAGAATACAAGCTATGGAAGGGAGAATCTCAGGCACAGACGATACAACAAGGAAAGTGTTAAAACTAAAATAGTCCCGATGCATGCATCCAAGAAATCTGGGACACTATGAAAAGACAAAACTCAAGGATAATAGGAGCAAAGGAAGGAGAAGAATTTCAAATCAAAGGCCCCAGACAGTATTCTCAAAAAAAAAAAAAAAAATAGCAGAGTAAAATTTTCCTAACCTAAAGAAGGAGATACCTATAAACATACAAGAAGCAAATAGAACATCAAATAGATTGAACCTGAGAATAAAGTAACCTCACTACATAATAATCAAAACACTAAATGTACAGAAAAAAGAAAAGCTGCAAAGAAAAAATATACCATATAAGTCATAGCTATTAGAATTACAACTGATTTTTCAATGGAAACTTAAAACTAGAAGGGCCAGGCAGATGTACAGCAGACTCTGAGACCACAGATGTCAGTCAAGACTACCATGCCTAGAAACTTTAAGTCACCATATTTGATGAAAACAAAATATTCTAGATAAAAACAAATTTAAACAATAATCTATTCATAAATACAGCCCCTACAGAAGATTCTAGAAATAAAATTTCAATGTAAGAAAATTAACTACATAAAGAACAGGAAACAATCTCACACCAGCAACATCAAAAAAGGGACACACACACCCAGCCCCCCCCAAATACACACACCACCACCACCACCACCACTACCATCAAGAACAATTAAATGTCATGTATCACCAATCATTGGTCATTGATATTTCTCAATATAAATGACCTCAATTCCCCCCCAAAAAAGGCACAGACTAACAGAACGGGTGTAAAGACAGAATCCAGCATTCAGTTGCATCCAAGAAACACACCTCAACATCATGGATTGATATTACTTAGGATAAAAGTTTGGAAAATGATATTTCTTCAATCAAGTGGAACTAAGAGGCAATCTGGTGTAGTCATTTTAATATCTAACAAAATAGACTTCAAATAAAAACTAATTAGAAAAAATAGAGAATAATACTACATACTCATCAAAGGAAAAAACCACAAAGTTACTATTTCAATTTTTTACATCTATGCCTCAAAAGAAGGGCACCCAAGTTTATAAAAGAAATAGTATTGTAGTTTAAAACAAATTCTGACCCTCACACCCTAATAATGGGAGACTTTGATATCCAACTTTCACCAATGGACAAGTCATCTCTATAGAAACTAAACAGAGAAGTACTGTTTAATGGTCATAATAATGACAGTGCTATTACCAAATTGTTCTATGTAGGACTACCAACTAAACTTTGTGTATAATTTGGAAGACAGGTACCGTTAAGGGCTCAAAGTCTCTATCTTATCCTACCAAACATTAAGTAGTAGGAGCTAAAAAGATGGCTTAGGCATTAGAAAGCCAGGTTTACAACCAAAGCATGAAGAACTGGGATTGAACATTATGTGTAATTAATTTTTCTCCTGTTGAAAAATTAAGTACTCAGTTTATTTTTGTGATTCTTTTTCACAACACAAAAAAATTCTCATAATTCTAAAAGATAAACTTTACTTGGTTTTATAGATGGTAATTCATCTAAATTTTTGACACAGTCTCCACTGTACTCTGGGTATCTCTACAGAAAAGAGAGAATTGGTTTCTTTACAGAGCAGTTAACTGAAGCTGCCACACTAATTGACTGAAAATTTAAATAAGATGATTAAATAAATAGTTTATATGAAACTCAGTTGTATAAAGTAACATACCATGTCAAATGTAAAGACCTACAAGGCAACTCCTCAAAAATACGAGGGAGGGGGACTTGATTGGGGGAGAGGGAGGGAAATGGGAGGCGGCGGTGGGGAAGAGACAGAAATCTTTAATAAATAAATAAATTAATTAAAAAAAGAAAAAAAAGAAAAAGAAAATAAAAAATTAACTAAAAAAAAAAAAAAACAAGTGTGATAGCCCAGCGGTGGTGGCACATGCCTTTAATCCCAGCACTCGGGAGGCAGAGGCAGGCGGATCTCTGGGAGTTCAAGGCCAGCCAGGTCTACAAGAGCTAGTTTTGGGACAGGCACCAAAGCTACAGAGAAACCCTGTCTTGAAAAACCAAAAAAAAAAAAAAAAAAAAAAGTGTGATAAAGAAACAGTACCCAAGAACATCCTCTTAAGAACATGACAAGTAGAAACACTTAACACAAAGGTATGTGCTCAAAATGATATATCTAAGTGATGTATTTGCATCTATACTCTGATTCAGATTTGACGTCACTGAATTTAGAATAGGAAAATGTTCTCCTGCCTTATATGGTATGTTTGATTAGCTTTATGTTAACTCTATACAAACTTGAGAAATTTGAGGAGGTTCAACTGAGAAAATGTCCCCACAAGATTAATCTATAGACAAGCCTATGGTTCATATTCTTAATTAACATTTGGTATAGAAAGGCACAACACATAGTGAACAATGTCAATCCTGGGCAAGGTTACCTCACCTGTATAAAAAAGTAGGATGAAAAAATCATAGCGAGGAAGTCCGTAATCATGACTGCCTCCATGAACAATGATCCCAGACTATGATAGGAGAGGCAAGATGTACATATACTGATTAGCTATTTCATACACATAAGCATATTCCCAACCAAGACAAGCCAGTGACAAGACCAAATTACAGGCTAATTCAACAAAACTTCAAAATAAGAGATAACAGCAATGCCTCCAAATTCTTTTCTACAAACAGAAACAAAACTTACTCTGTGAAACCAGCATTATCTTCTTAATGTAACAACATAAAACAGTGGGGTAAAAATACAATTACACATGGATTTCCCTGGGAAAACAGATACAAAAATTCTCAAATTCTTATAACAATACTTCAGGCAATATTTGAAGTGATTATATACAATGGGATATTTGGTTTAATTCTAGCGTGGTTCTTGTTTTGCAAATAAATGAACATTGTGATGCTTTTAAATAGACTCAAGGATATAAACACATGATCATCTTAATGGATGCAGAAAGAAATTTTGGTGAATTTCTTCATTTATAAAATTCTTATATTTTTCTTATAGTTTTGAGAAGAATCTTATTGGAATCTTGATAAAGACTGAACCAGACCATCAGATTGTTTTGATAGTTTAGATATGTTCAGAATATTAATTCTACTAACCCATAAACAAGGAGGTCTTTCCTTCTTCCAATGTTGTATTCAATTATATTCTTCAAAGTTTTAAAAAACTTCTCACTGTAGTATTCATTCACTTAGTAGATTTATTATTACAATATGTTAGGTTATTATGAGTGTGATTTATTGAATAATTCTTTCCTGAAAGTTCAAAATTGGTATATTGGAAAGACATTGAGTTTTGTAAATTTTTTTGGTCATTGGGTTGATATTATTATTATTACTTTTGTTATTTTTATTGGTATCTCATACTTTTTAAAATGTATTTGTAAAAAAAATCTCAGAACAATAAAGAATATATTAGAAACCAACTTATATAGAGAGACAATAATTCAGTTCCTTCAAAATCAGAAATGGGACAACTCTGCCCACTATTTCCAGTTTTATTCGATATCAAACTTTGAGTTTTAGCTCTAGAAGAAGAAGAAATAAAAGGCAGACAAATAGGAGAGGCAAAGTAAAATCAAATTATCCCTATTTGCAGATTTTATGATCCTTAAGAGACACTAAAACATTACCACAAAACTCTTAACTTTGAAAAATATACCCAAATATGTGTGTGTGTGTGTGTGTGTGTGTGTGTGCAATCGCACATGCATGTATGTGTATCATAAAACCAGAGCTTCCCTAACTGGGGCAGGGAGAAAAGTAACCTGAAGTTGAGAGATAAAGAACACAGAAGAGCCATTAGGGTGGTGAATATGATCAGGTTCCAGTTACATATGTATGAAGCTGTAGCAATTAAGTTTTTTTTTTCCTTAGATTCTCTTATAGAACAAATGCTTACAAGAGATATGGGAAACCTGAGTACATGTAAGAAAGCCACATTTACCATCTGATTTTGATGACAAGTCAAACTGAGAGAGTCATAATGATGCCGCTGTTGCTGCACAGGTAGAAAATGTTTCCCACAGACTCACACTTGCTTCCCTGGTGGAGAAACTAATTTGGGAGGCTCTTAAAATTTTGAGAGGTGAGGTATGAATGACAAGCAGTTCAATGGAGGCATACCCTGGAGCCCTGGAGGATATCTTGCTCCTGGATTCTTTCTCTTACTGCTTCTTATACAAGAAATGACTCCTGCTCCTGCTGCCACAATTTTCTACAAAAGACAAAGCTTCTATCAGTCACAGAATGAACTCTCTGAAATAGTGAGTCAAAATAATCCTTCCTTCCTTCTTATGTTGTTACATTCAGGTATTTGGCCATTATGGTGAACAGGTTCTAATAAACACACTGTGAGAACACTAAGCTTGCATCTGTTAATGTTTGCTACGTACTTGAAAAAAAAAAGCAACAATTTTCTATTGACAGTGTTATTTTCTATGGAAATTATTCCCAATAGTGGACTTTGTAGTAATTTAGCATCTCGTGATTCTGATGTTGTTAAGTGTTTGAGAAATTTATGGAACCACAGTTGTAAGCATTTGAATATAAAATGGAGGTGGGGGGGAAGCCATTTATTGCTTGTTTCTCCCTGTCTGATGTTAAGGCTCTTACATAAGGAGGCTAATGTCCTGAGTGGTGAATGACCACATTACTATCTGGGCTAGCATGGGCAGAGGTGTTGGTAAAAGCTATTACGAATTCCTATGACTAACCCATTTGGTATAGCACTTCCTGTAGATTTTTCTGTTTCCGTAAATGAAGTAAAAGTGGATTTGAGCCTAGAATGAATCACCCGAACGCTAAATATTCATGCAGTTTCTGATTCCGTAGCCCCATATCACTAAATTTATATAATCCTGATTATGAACACTTTGTAGGAGAGATAGATGCTAAATGGTCTGTCAAAAGAACACTTGCAAATAGGTGTAATTCTGTGGAAAAAGCCTCAATGCTTCATTAATATTAATAGAAACTGGGTCAGTAAATAAAATGCACACTATTATTCTCCGTGAATTGTACAGATATGGCTGTTTAGATATTTCAATATTTAGTATAAGGAATGTACCAGGCACTGAAAATACACTGACCTTTGCTTTAAATGCGGACCTTGATTACAGGGAAATTACAGTATGTGAAACCAAATCTCAAAGGAGGAAAACAAAGGTTTTAACTCATTCATACTGTTGCAGACTTAGAGATTAAAACTCACTTATAGATTTTAGATTTTTTTAATTAATTTATTTATTTATTAAAGATTTCTTTCTCTTCCCCACCGACGCCTCCCATTTCCCTCCCCCTCCCCCGATCAAGTCCCCTTTCCTCGTCAGCCCAAAACAAAGCCAATATGAGCAGTAGGATCAAAAACCCGTTGCCACTGTTCTTGAGTTCTCAGTAGTCCTCCTTGTGCGCTATGTTCAGCGAAACCGGTTTTATCCCGGGCTTTTTTCAGACCCAGGCCAGCTGGCCTTGGTGAATTCCAGATAGAACATCCTCATTGTCTCAGTGTGTAAATTATCTTTCATTGTCTTTTGAAAATATTTTGCAAGTAGATACTGAGGAAATTCCTGGGCTCAAGAACAGAGAAGAGGGATGTAAAAGTCATAGACATTCTTTCTTCCATTTATAGTGGTAGTTTAAAGACAATTTAAAGACAGATACAGTTAAATAAAATGGGCAAAGATGAAACACTCTATATGGTGATAATTTTATCCTTCTTTACCAGTTATTAAGTCATAGCTGTTCGATTCCATATTACCAATGGATGAATAGAAAATATAATACAGTGTTATAAGGGGGAAAAGGAGAATTTGGAATGGGAAGTATTAAGTGGAATAGATATGGGAAGTCAAGGCATATGAGGAACTATGATGAATGGCAACTAACAACAAAGATTTTTTGAAGAAAATCTATGTCCAAACTTACTGCTGTAGAAGCTTCCTGTAATATAACATACACAAAGGAGTTTAAATGGGGTTCTCTTACAATGGAAGTATATGTGGCACTATCCCAACCAAACATCATGTGCTACCAAATAAAATCCCCAGGACCAAGAATCGGTTACCTCTTTCTGAGATGTTGCCAAATGCCAAATGTCCCTTAGACTCTTGGAACAAAATAGGCTATTGCCCAAAATAACAGTTGTTTCAAGAATTTGACACTAAAACATTATCACTGAACACAACACATATTTATGTTATATAATATAGAGAAACTTAGCTGAGCATCAACTGGAAGTTGTGTCTGTAACTGGCTATTGTTTATAATGCTGGAAGGGGCTGTGTATTACTGGAGGAGAAAAATCATTAAAAATCTCATTCAATTATGAACTCAAAAATATACAGCAACAACCTTCCTGGTAAGATACACTCACTAGCTCAAAAGTGCTGTAAATGATAAGGTTATAATCAAGTACTTTTTGTTTGGATTTAAGGCAACTCCATAAAATGGAATTTACAGTTCAAGAAGCTGAGAACCTGACAACAGACAGGTCATTGAGCCTAGGGGAAAATCTATTACTATTATTTTGCTATAGGAGCATAGTAATAAAATGACTTCTAAAGACACGTTTCTATACCATTAACTTGCTCAATCTTAATTACAAGAGCTTCATCTTGCAGTTGATGGTAATTAATACAGAAATCCACAAGTGATAAATATTTAGAAAATAACAGACTTTGGAATGCTCATCCCTATGTGGGATATGGACACCACACTCCTCTCCTCAAGGTTCAGGAATTGATGCAGAAGAGTGGTCAGAAAGATTTTAAGAGACAGATGTGATGTGTGAATAAAACATATCATGCTTATGAGCCATGACAGGGCAGCTGCCAATATGAATTCACAGTGGTTGTGGAAGCATGGACAGTATCTGCAGAAGATGAGATCAACCCACATATAGTCTCAGCGTGAAGAAGATGAGGTAGTTGTGAACTCCTACCTCTGATCAAGGAGCTATTCTCATTTGGTCAATGTTAGGTGAAGGAAAGTTAGTTTTGTTTATTATACTGCACTTGGTAGATCAACCACACTCAAGGACTAGCATCACACCTAGTAGTTGATGAACCAAATAAACTGGATTCCAAGATATTATTTTTTTATATTTTTCTTCATTGTGTTGTTAAGAATGAGAGAGAAACATGAGGTTGAAAACGTCAGTGATGAGGAATTCCCCTCTGTATAATGTGGATACACTTGGTTAATAAAGAAAGCAGGCTTGAGCTTCTGGCAGAGCAGAGCAGAGGTAAGTGGGGAAGAAGGAACTGAATGCTGGGAGAAAGAAGGGCTGAGTAGGGAGAAGCCATGGAGCCCCCCCGCCCGCTAGAGACAGTTGTCAGATGGAACTTTGCCAGTAAGCCACAGCTACGTGGAGATACACAGATTAGTAGAAATGGGTTAAATCCAGGTGTAAGAGTTAGCCAATAAGAAGTTAGAGCTAATGGGACAAGCAGTGATTTAATTAATACAGTATGTGTGAGGTTATTTCTAACACAATATGTGGCACTCTTCCAACAGTTCAGGAGGTAGGAGATGGTCTGACAGAAGATGGGGAAACGGAATATATAAGTTAAAAAATCATATAAAATTCTCAAAGAAAAATAGAATAATGTAGGTGATATGAAGCAGAAAATGGAAAAAAAAATCTGAGAAGGCATGGCTCCACCTGTAGAGATAGTAAGGGCTAAAATACCAGGAAGTCTGCTGTGAAACAGTCTCATCTAGAATGGCTGCACAAACAAGACTGGAAGAAAACCAATCAATAGACACATTAATGTAGAAGGGTACAATTCTCTTGGGGCCTCCTTTTCTAGACAAAGAGCTAGAGGCAATTAATGACTGTTGAAATAAAGTGAATTGGGTTTTACCAGTGATGAGCTTCATCATTGGTTAACCAATACAAACAGATCAGTTCTGAAACGATATACACACAAGCAGCAAGGGAAAAAATGTTAGCTAATAAAAGCAGAGAAAAAAAAAAAAACAGCCCATTCAATTATAATCGACTGTTTTCTTTCTGAGGCCCAGTGGCCTTCTGTGAACTCTGCATTCACTGCGTCTTTCTGGACAGAACATGTGCTCTCTATCACTGCTTTCAATGTAGTGCTGAACTCTGCCCCGTGGTGCTAACATCAAGTCTCCAAGCATTGCAAACCAGGTTCCTTAAGCCTGTTCCCCTAAGGGTCATTCATCAAATTGCTAGTCATTTTTTTATTACCTCTTCTTGGTTTCTTTCCAAATCCTCTTTATCAGGACTCAGTTTTGGATGTCCAAATGAAACCCACTATGCTCATAAATATTTGACCACTGTGGGAGCTAAAGGGTCCTTTGTGATTTATGTAGACACTACTTTCTTAAAGTCTTTTCCTTCTTAAAGATGAAAAAGACAATTTGAGTTCTTGAGATTTGGACCTTGCTGTCAAAACCATTGTGTTTCCATAGAATCTCAATAGTGATATTGATTCAGATTATGTAGGAAGCATAATATGAAAAAATGTAAAAATAGATGAGAAATGATAGGGAAAACAGATGTGAACACAAGCTGTCATGAAAAAGACAAGGACTTATCCCCATTTGATGATAACACTGGTGGGCTATTTCAGGAACACAGCATATTGAATTCAAAGTGTGTTTAAAAGAGATGTTACTTTTGTTTCAACTTCAGGACACTTAACCATTTTTTTCAGTTATTAAAACCTATTTAACATGCTTAAAATTGTCTTACATACAACTAGATAGTAAAATTTTTAAATGAGGCTGGAGAAATGGTTCGGTGGTTATGGATTTTGTTCTCAGCACCCATGTGGTGATTCACAGTACTTTGTGACTTCCTTTCCAAAGATCTTATGGCATTCTTTTTGGGGGTCTCTTAAGGCATCCAGGACCCATATGTTTTATAAATATTCATGCACGCAAACACTCATACACATAAAATAAATACATATTAAAAAATTGAATTATCTAACAAAAATTCTCCATTTCTAAAACTCTTCCCGAAGAGATAGAATTTTGACCAAATATATGCTATCAATTTGGGTGGCTATAATAGCATTTCCCTTCTTGCCTGCTATGTGACAATATCAAAATGTCAATAGTTAAGTTCACTCTATTTATTTTTACATTCTCACTGTGTTGCAGCTCTATAAACAATATGATTAATGAAACCTGAAGCCTTCTGTTTTTAACCCAATGACTCTCTACAGTTGTAGATTATTACAGCAGGCCCTTTGATCTTGTCATGACTCCACTGATGGTGAGCTTCTGACAAAGGCTGATACAGACATTCATAAGTCTGTTAGATAAAATTGTCATTTTCTTTAAAAATAGGGCATATTTCACATATTCTGTAATTTACTAAGTATTTAGTAGATATTTTTGAATAACAAAAAGAACAAATTCTGAATGCTAAAAAGGAGCTGGATTGTGACTAGAATTTTAATTTCAGTGAACACAATTTAAAATGTTCTTTATTATAAAGAAAATGTCTCATTGCACAAAAAGAGGACATTTCCATTTTATTTTATCATCATTTTGAATCCATTATCATCTTTGTTATTGATACTCTCTTTTTATATGTCTGCCAGTACATTAAGCAATGTAGAAATATTATTCAGATGTAACCAATGAGGTAGATATTATTGCTGGTCCCATCTTATAAACAGTGGAACTAATGTTCAATGAGGTTAAGTTTCTTCCCATTTAGATCAGATGCTTATGAAATATTAATGCTAGACCATGAATATTTAAATGCAGAGCTCTTCTTCAATCTCCCCACATTGTTTTTCAAAACACAGGAGTTTCTATAAGCATGTGTGTTACTCTGTGTGTGTGACCCACTTTTTATATTAATTAAAAGATAATTATGATTCAAAATAACAGGTGTCCTTAATAGCACATGTACTTTGTCTGAGTTGATTCTCCTTTCAGACTCCTCCCCCAAACTCCTGTCCTTAGTCTTCTTTCATTCTGTCTCTTCATGAATTCCCCTTCATATCACATGTGTGCAGTTACCCTCCTCATCTGTCCTTAAAACCTATTTTCTCTTCTCAAGGTACCTTCTCTTGCTTTATGACCTACGTCCATATGCCGCACACCGCATTCCCTGTCTGCACTTTCTGGGCTAGAACCCAATTAGTGAGCTTAGGGCAAGGGGCTGGAGGTTGAGGAAGCACACGCAGAGACAGACCAACACACAGACCTCTAATCCCTGGTACAAAAGCCCTTCTTTAATAGCATCACGGAGGCTTAAATACACTGCAGTCAATGGCCAACAGGTGGAAATCCCATCCTCTGATCCTCTAGGCTAGGCACAACTTCTACTAACTTCAATTAGAAGGTTCTAGATAGGGAAGAGCAGCTGAAGGCCAGGACTCAATTGGTCCCAACATCCACACTCACTCCAATGTTATTTTCTCCAGTTTATTGTCTCATGATCGAGAACAGGATATATTGCCCATTTCTTTTTTTAATCCTCCCCCTTTCTACTTTGCCTCTGTTCCACATTTCTGCTTATCAATCACATGTATTTGTACTTAAGTACTCCACTACAACCTGAAAGTTAAAATATTGAAAAGAATCTAAGGCAAGTCCCACTTAGATCATAGTCTCTTACGTTCCATGTTGACTGTCTGCAAGCAAGCCACTGTAAAGTGTCATTGCAACCTCTGTTTTATTAGTAATGCCTATGCTCACATACTGGATATTGTTTCTCACTGGATTTCTAACAAATTCTGGTGTAATTGCTTCTCTTTAAATGTCCCTTAGCAGAGTTCTCGTATCTTCTCTTTGATATTAATCAAGCCAGTTTTATCTTTGAATTATGCTCTACTTACATTTTTTTCCTGATGTTAACTCTTTTCACTGTCTTGGAATCATTTACCCTGCTCTTTAAATACTGTGTTAGATGTTATGGTATGACCTGCCTCTTTCTTTTCATCTAGATTTCACCCCAGTAGCATTCTTTTTCGAATACTAATAGTCCCTGAGCTAAGTTGGGATCTAATCCTTGTTTATTCTCTCCTAGCATTTCACTCACCTGATTTTATAAACTTGGCTATGTACATATTTATATCATAAATACCCATAAAGCTCATTGGTAGCATCAATGCTCCCTCTGCTCCAATGTATACACAAGTATCATAGTAGTCTCCATTTTTGTTGTTATACTCAACAGTATGGTAGCAAAATTTTCTCTCTAAAAAGCTAATAGGGGGTGAAGAGATGTTTTGGTGATTAGTATGCTTTCTACTCAAGCATAGGGAGCTGAGTGCAGATCCTTAGCATCACCAAGCGCCAGCCGCAGGTTGAATGAGAAAGTAGGATCCCCAAGGCTCATTGGCTGGTCATCCTAGACAGTTGTTTATCTTCAGGTTCAGTGAGTGATCTAGTGTCAAAAAGCAAGACGAATAACAGATTAAGAGATACAATATATTTATCTCTGATCTCTACACAGACGTGTACAGGTGAGTGCACTGGCACACAAGTGTCATGCATACAACACATGTACACACAAACACACATACACACTCTCACACCATGTACACACAACACACACACACATAATGCAATAATAAAAGGCAGGCTATACGTAAAGAAAATAAAATGGATTGCAAATTAGTGCTAGTCTGACTCCTCTATATACTACATATATCATGCATTATACATACATATATATTATTTAAATACCTATGACTTACATCAGAATGACAGTGATAATTTTTTCTTACTTAATACTTAAAAAGCCTACAGAAACTGTTATTCTAATTTCCCTGAAATATGCCAGAGTTCTAGTCTTGCTTATGGTTGTCATTTATATGATTCTATTTTATTGGTACTTTTTACTTCTTTCTCTCTGTTCTCCTATCCCACAAGGCTTAGAATTCAAAGTTGGCTTCTGTGTACTGTCCTTTATTTCTGTAGCAGAGAGTTTTACTCATAGTATAATGTTTTCAAATTTCAAATTAGAGAAACTCCATTAAGTGATTTGCGAGAATATTTTTCTTTATAGAATATCTCCTTAAAATGTTTCTTTTTTCATTCTTCTCAGCATTTAGTCCAAAGTGCTGGAAATCCATTATTTGTTGATCATACTCCTGTAGAGTGGGGCAGCAATGTTTGTCAATTCTTTCATGACCATTTTCCTGGGATATTCTATGAGAGAGTAGGGTTAGGGAGAGAAATATTTTCATAAAAATGAGTATATGCTGTAATACATACAAATGCCACTGCTGGGACATTTTGATACCTATGTGACATTTCTTCATGACAAAAAAATTAAAGCACACTAACTAACATGTACTAGCAGCCATATACACCAGCTTCTACACAAAACCCTGTGAACTTGCTAGACAATTCTTTTAAGTAGCATATACATTTTAAAAGGAGACATTTGTAACAGGTACTGGCAATACCCAGGAGTTCTGTTTATACCTCATGCTCCAGCAGAAAGTAAAGTGAGAGATACAGCATGCCAGAACATAAAAAAGATACTGAGCTCTAGAACCAATGCACAGGCACAACCATACTGAGAAAACACAGACTTAAAAATTCATTCTTCTGATGGTAACATGACTCAGAGACCTAAGACAAGCTGTGTTTAGCTGAAGCTCTCCAAGTCCCTGGACCTCATTTCTTTCAATGAAGCTCACTTTTAAAGCTATTTCTGGATACAATCAACCTTCCAAAATGAAACACAGTTGGATTTTAATATACAATTAAAAGGAGTTTATGAATGTCACAACAGGGCAATTGTTGGTGTATGTGGGTTATTGTGACGTTAGGGGAACAAAATGATTTTCCTAGATGACATGGACCCATGATAGTGAGAAGTCAGCTGCTGCTTCCTGACTTTTATTTAATAAATGAGCCCAGTCTTCTGTTGCCTAACTGAACCGAAGATAAAAATGTGTGATCTAATGATAACTCATGAATTTGTGACAGGAAGCGCATCACAGGGTCTAAATTATAATTCAAATTATAAACTAGCCAATCATCATGGAGTCATTTTCTCTACATGGTGAGTCATCTAATTCACAGCGAGAGAAAGCAATGACAATTTATCTTCTAATTTTATTTGTGATGCTTAACAATGTTATAGAGCATGTAAGTGTTTTCTCTCAGTGCTAAATTTAAAATCGATATAAATCAGATGTATTTGAATTACATAGCTTTCGAAATAGGAAAAAGAGGACAGCTTTTATTTCTACTGTTCATACTATGAGAAATATTTCATTATATATAAAAGTTAAAATGTGAGAGGTGAATTATTTTTAATTTACCATATTATCCCAATCCATCAATATGTAAAATATACGTGTCTCAAAATGAAATAAAACATATGTAAATATATTACAGGAAGACATTACATTTGATTTTTATAGAGGGATTTTATTTCTTTTCAGAACTACATGGAAGGAATATGCCATTCTTCATAAGATCCACCAAGTCTCTTCACCCTATCAATTGTCTCCCCCAGCTAATTGTTCATAAGTTGATTACCAACATTTAAAAATTACTTTAAAATGCTATGGGGTTATATTACCATTGTTACTTCTACTTTCCAATCACATATAGATTCAACTTTCCAATCTAGAGGAACAAAATCGATAGTATTTGTTCTCGTGCCTTTTATACATTGAATTTGTTACTTACTTTCCCCCTCTACATCAAAATCTAAGTACTTAAAAGTTTTCTCTTTTTGTCATCATTAACCATGCTACTTCACATTTCCCTCGTGGAATTAATGAAAATAATGGACTCACTACTTCCTGAAATCTGTACACTTTTAGAATCCATTATAACTTAAAGGAAAGTACAGTGATCATGAACCACTGAGTTAGAAGCTCTGCAGCTGTATCCTATTGACCAGCGGAGGCCAGAATATAGTATCATGGCATTTCCAGTGTTCAACCTCAAACTGAAACGATACTTCCTAGAACTGCTTCAGGGAAACTTAAAGATTAAATATATGTTACTGCACATGAACATTTACTAAATGTGTTCAAGAGCTTCCTAAAAGAAAATAGAGTTTAGATTATATTCTATAGTAGTAGCTAAATTTGGAAAAAGAAGGAGGAGAAGGAGGAAGATGAGGGGAGAAGAAGCCCTGAGTACATTCAATTTCATCTACACTCTGCATCTCTCTCTTTACCATATATGGCCCTGGTGATTTGTAAACCCCCAGAGCAAACAATAGTACATCTCAAACAAAGTCTCTTTATTCCATGGAGCTTAGAATGTGAGGTGATTCCCTTTTAATTATCATGAAAAAGGTAAAGTTGAATTCCTTGTGCTCTAAGAAGCTTCCCTAAGATTTTTTTTCTCATGCTTGACTTACATAATCTTCCTTAGAAATAAAGACAGAGTTCTCCTCAACGTAAGCGTGCCCTTAAGTATGCTCCAATGGCAAATAGGCCTGCAGATTTTGTCTTCTTCACGAGCCATTGATTAGAGAATTCAAAGCTTCTATGTGGCATAACTTGAAGACTGGTAAAAGACAAGTGAAGAAGGAACTTTCATTTACATGGTAAGTTAGGGATTCTATACTTGTTACAGAATGAACCTTGGTTGGGATAAGCACTCAAAATGCCAGCCTAAATTGGAGGGGCAACAAGCAAATATGTTATTTTTCACACAATCAACTATCCAAATCCAAATCAAGGATCACCCAACCTTGCAAGTCTGTCCATCACTAACCAAAAGGCTCAAACACTTCTCCGCACCTTAATAGGCACCCAGACATTAGCACACCTGATGCCTTCGAACCCCACACATGGGCAGCAACGCCTGCCAAAATGAGAGCAAAAAAACTAATTGGACAAAGTCCATAGTTCTCAGAAAATCCCTAAACGTACAGTCTTGCTCTTCGACTTCTGTAGTTCCACTTCTGGCTAACTGTACTTGCTAGATGAGCTGTGTCAATCCAGATGTGGTTTTCATGTTTGAACGTTTGCCTTGAGAAAGGCTGGGGACTGCTTTGAAGTCCCAAATACCCAGTGCAGTAGCTTTCTGGCTAATAAAGAGTTTCAGTTGGCTTCAATCCATGTCTGAGTATTCCTCCCTGGTAGATAAAGAAATCCAAAGTGAATGAAACTTGAATCTTTCAAAATTGTTAAGAAGTTATAGAAATTCAGATTAAAAATAGTCATTTTAAAGTATTATCTTCAATAACAACACAAATAAATATTTAATGAATGTCTCTGTATTTGCCTGACACACACACACACACAATATATAGCTGATTCAGTAGGTATGAATGGAGCTTTATTTGAAATCATTGAATCCTAATGTATCACCAAGGTATAACAGAATAAACTCCTACTACT
The DNA here is from genome assembly GCA_963919715.1 of Microtus obscurus. Lineage (NCBI taxonomy): Eukaryota > Metazoa > Chordata > Mammalia > Rodentia > Cricetidae > Microtus > Microtus obscurus. The sequence goes on along the minus strand of CAWTZC010001756.1, from coordinate 320,264 downwards.
GTCTGCAGGCAGAACTTTTAGAAGGAAGAAAAGAAAAAGTCAAATTGTCTCTGATGCTGTACAGCATGGGTGGGCAGATGCTTCTAGGCAAAAGATGAGAAAAGTGTGGTAACAAACCTACCCTGAATCATGTTCATGTCTCCAATCTAACTTAATCCGAAAGAAAGAAAACATTTTCTTAATTAATCAGTCTGGAGAATGAATCTCTACTGAGCTAATTTGATCTTGAGGAAAAGGTGAGATTGATTAACTCTGTTTGGTTCACTATATTATATCTGTATCAGGATTCTGGAAGGACACACAGGAAATTGATCAATAGGCCACACATATCTATACATAAAGAAGGCACCACGGTCAAGAGACAGTACTCTAGTACAATGAGCTGCACCCCTACAGTCTTACAGTTTACCCACAAAACTTTTATCTAATTCAAAATGAAAGAGTTCAGAGCAAGAGCAGGAACCAGAGATAGTACCTTTAATAAAGAAAATTTCCAATAATGAGATTCTTTCAAATATTTTTATGTTACACTTAGGCATGCAAATAAAATAATTCTTGAATTTTATATATTATTGTAATTCACATAGAGGCACTGAAATGCCCAGGCACTAGCTCAAAAAAGATTGAGCAGTAGAATTAGACTTATCAAACCCCTATTGAACTCAGATAAGGGGAGCTACAGACCATGAAAAAAGCATAATAAGTAAGAAAAAAAAAAGGAAAGGAAATGGAAAGGTGAAAAGGAAAGGAAAAATGAAAGGGGTAGAAAAAAGATAAAGGATAAGATGAAAAGAGAGAATAGAAGGGAAGAAATTGGAGAGATGACGGAAGGAAAACTGTCTCATAAGGCTTTGGTTGGTGAGAGGCTTTGCAATCTCTAAGCCCACCCCCAAAAGACACATCTCCCCTAAGAAGGCCACACCTCCCAATCTTTCACAAAGGGTTTCACCAGCTGGAAACCAAATATTCAGACATGCAGTCCTGTGGGGCCCATTCTCATTGACTTCACCACAGCATGAGTGTTTCCACTTGTCATGACCACCTTGGAACATCGATTTTTTTTTTTTAAAACTGTGAGTTCAGAATTCAAAACTCTCAAAGAAAGAATGTGTCCTTAAGGGACACTACAAAACTCCGAGAGTCATGTAAATATTCCTTTGCAGGCAAATAACCTGAAAGCCTACATTCCTTTTCTGTGTTTTCCAATCGTTTTGTAGGAGAAGGAATCAAATCAGTGTTCTTTCCATAGGGCCCTAGAGTGTATTACACATGCAGGAATTTGTTCTTTACTATGGAAGGGATTTAAGGATGCCTCAGGCCATGTGATTAATATTTTTCTAGTGTTCTAGGCCTTTGAATATTGTGTTTTGGTTAATTTGCCACTTCTATAAAAGAATATCACAAAATGGGTTACTTAAAATCAACGAAAATGTATTAGCTTCCACATTTGGAGTCTGGGAATCTTGAAAGTCTGTAATTAAGGAGTTAAAGCAGACATAGATATTTTTGTTGCATTATCTCTTGATGAAAAGATGAACAGCACAGAAATACAAAAAAAAAAAAAAACAGAGAGAAGCTCTTAAGGGAGTATAAACTTCCCATGTTCTAGTCAACAACCTCCTACCCATGCTCTGACAGAGCACCAGAAATATTTAGTAGAATCTGTGCTAGCAGTACATAAACCACAAAAAAAGAAGATATTCTTTTGAATTTTGCCAGCATAAAAAGAGAAACATTTCTCTTGAAAGGTGGGTGAGGGTGTGATGCTTGACTTTCTGGGTTATTCATGGACATTACATCTGGATTTTGAAGAGTGAAAAGGACATTCTTGTACTTGAATAATATTCTAAACGGTTCTCCAGTAAAGGAGTCAATAAAGGACATAATGCCCATGCTTTATGACAGTCATTATGTTAGATTTCTGGTAGAAGAAATTGAATCACATGTCCTGTTCCTGAGAGAACAGAAGATTTTAACAGAGTTTTCAGTTTAACCATGAAAAGAAGTATTAAGGGATAGGTGTAATGGTAATTCAGACCTGTGTATGCAGAGAAATTAGGAAGGATTTTCTGCAGGACATGACATCTGAGAATAACTTTAAAGATAATAGTTATATCCACAAAGAACCAGGCATTTTCACAGTGATCATATGTTCAAAGCCTCAAACTCAAAATAAGTTTTATAGACTCAGGAACCTAGGAGTCCAAAAACAAGAATCTCTACCCAGAACTGCTCTCCAAATGCTTTCTGGAATGAATGTCTGTATTTCAACCCACTGTATAGTAACAACTGATGAATCATTTGTTCCAATGACTTGGGGGAAGATCTCAGAAACCACAGGACTGAGAAAGACCAGCTAGTGACTAAATAAAAACAGCCTACCTTATGGGAACAGGACCATGCCTGTTGGGTCAGGGATATGTGGCTTTAGTGTATACTTTGTGACAATTCGTTGTCTTTTATATGACTTATTATTAACAACATGGTTGTCCAAGTGTTTTTTTTAATTAAAACACATAAACTTTGAAAAAATAGATAATTTAATGATTATATTAGAGATGTACTGAACTTACATACTATTAAGGACTTATCTTCTTAATGTGCCCAGCATTTGTTCATCCATGAACACAGGGCCCCATGAACTAAGTACTTTCTGCGAGACCTCATCTCTTAACATTAATTCACTAGGGATTAAGTTTTCAACACATAAACTTTGAGACACTTTCAAACAGCACTTTGTAAAATTCATAGCCAGTTGTATGTAATGCTTTATTCTCTTATGATTTCTAATGTACTAGTCACATTTTCTCTGGGCTATGCCATTAATATAACAGTTCAGTTTGATTTTCTTTGAGGTGTTGTAATGTCCAAGTCCTGTCATATGATATTAAGAGAGAAAGAAGAAAGGCTAACATAGCTTGAAGCAATTATTTGGACATACACAGTTATCATGTCAAGCAGACATGAAGTGTTTAAGATCATCCTTTCCAATATTATAGGACAGAAAAATTCACTATGATAGTAGCCATATACCATGTGTCTAAGGAGGTATTCATCAACTCTATGGAAGATTTCACATGCAGCAAGAAGGCAGCAATATTGCTTTAAAGCATCCATAGTTACTACAATCCTTCAAGATCTGTGCAGTTTCTGTAGGAACAGATTGGCAAATAAAGCAGTCAGCTTTCCAGTATCTAGATAAGCACCAGACAGCCAAACTTTTCTCTCACTAACCTTTGACTGTGTTATGAATCGGCCAGTAGTGGGGAGAGAGAGTTGCAGATATATATGTCTTATCACTATATGTATCTGTGATAAATATCAAATGTATCAGTGGTAATAATCTATCTTAGTGACTACATGGTTGTGAAAGTGCCTGAGAGGTGAATGCCCACACTCAGTGGATGCTCTGTGAGATAAAGTTTGACTTGGACTTCACTTATTATCAGATTGCAATGTTCCAATAAACCAAAATATAGCAGTATTCTACTATCTACATATGAATATCAAGTATGGCATGACTTAAAAGAAGGTCTTAAAGCACATCTGTGCACTTCTCCAGGTAACTTCTCTTTGGTCCATTTAGGAAGGTATGAGGTTATTGTTATTGTGTACACCTATGTAATATTTCTCTGAAAAACTTTTCTTCTTGTTCATTATCTTCCAGGTATAGGCGTAATCCACGAACAATGCCACACCAGTTCGTAATTACTATTACCAGGGAAGTATTTATTTAAAGAGGAAAAACTTACAGATCAGATCCCAGACAACAGCTCTCTGCACAACTATAAAAAGATTCTAGTCGCCAGACCAGCAGGAAGTCAAGAGAGAGCGAGCAGAAGGAAATAGAGGCTTTATGAATGGAGAGAAACCACGCCCCAATGGGCTGGTATCTCAGCAGCTATTGGTTGGAGGGGCGGAAAGACCTCCTGCAACATCCAGGTGTAATGATGACTCATTTCTTCAAATTGGAAAAATGTTTATGAATTTCTAATGAGAGCATTGCCCTTATCATGCTGTGCCTCTATCCTTATTTCTGGTAATCCAGAGTGTGCAGGATTCTCCTGAGACAGTAGATGCTGGCTTGAATGCATAGTGTTAAGTTTCCCTATCTGGACTTTAAATCTTTTCATCTTACAATAATTGTAATACTTTACTCACCTAATTTCTAATTATAAAACATTATCCTTTGGGGCTAGTTAGCCATTGCATGGTATTTTATATTCATGGCTGGATCACTTTTGAGACAAGGTGTCTCAGAATGTAAGATGACTGTACTCCTTAGCTGTCAGTGATGAACCTCTGCCAAAGCTCTCAAATATGTCCTGATCTCTCCAGAGATTTTCTACCACATTAAAATGATAAAATGCTTGAGACTATTCCTGGAGTAAACTATTTATTGGGCTTCCAACTTAATGAATCTGCTTAGATTTCACTATTTCCTTGCTTAAATCCCCTTTCCACAATTTGATACTAAACTCTGTATAGTGTTGATGGTTCCTCTACTGCATGTTTCTCAGGGAAATCTAGCAGCGTATTTGTACTCTATCATGATATATTACTCAGCAGATTACATTATTTACCCAAGAAGAAGGCTTCAATATTGAAAACTACCTTCAATCAAATATGTATCCCAACCACATTTCCCACATCCTGATTCACTTAGTGAATTAGTGTTTTATTACTGTGAAGATGTCAGGACCACAGCAACTCTTATAAAAGAAAATATTTAACTGGATCTGGCTTAGAGTTAAGAGGTTTAGTCCATTGTCAGCATGGTAGGAAGCATGACAGCACACAGGAGAAATGGTGCTGGAAAAGGGGCAGAGATTTCTACAATCAGATGGACAAGCAAGAAAGACTGAGTCACTGGGGCTGGCTTGAGCTTCTTTATCCTCAAAGATCACCCATAGCAACATACTTTCTACAGAAGGCCACATCTACTCCAGCAAGGACACATGTCCTAAACCTTTCAAATAATTTCACTCACTATGAGCCATTTTTGTTGAAGCACTTAGTATCTCCTCGCTTGTATCTTTGCCAATGGGAAAATGCCAATTGCCATGTAGCAGTCTTAGAGAGTCCCTGACTGGGTTACATTATGACTTTTCTTACTAACAAAGACAAGATGAGAAATAAGTGAGAAATAAAGCAAATCTTCCTCCCTCGACCAATTACCTTCATAAACAACATCACAGATCCATCTGGGGACACGTTTTTACTAATTTTCTAGATTTTTTAAATCCCATCAGATCAACAAAAGGAACAGTCACAGGAAAATTTGAAGAAAACAAATTTCAAGGAGACATGGAATCTGAAAATATCATGGTCACACAAATTCAAATGTACTAAACACTTATGTTAGATTTTCATGTCTCCCAAGGAAGGCCATTAAGCACGGTCAAATTACCAAGAGTCACACCCCTAAAGAAAACCAGGTTTTGTCAGGTAGTGGTGGTGCATGCCTTTAATCCCAGCAGACAGGCAGAGGCAGGTGGATCTCTGTGAGTTTCAGGCCAGTCTGGTTTACAAGAGCTAGTTCCAGGACAAGTTCCAAAGCTACAGAGAAACCCTGTTTCAAAAAACCAAAAAAAAATAAAAAAAAGCAAACCAAAACCAAACAAAGAATAAAAGAAATAAACATAAAACCTCTGCCAACAACCATCTACTGTCTCTAACTCCTCATAATTTCAGGCACTAAGATGGATATAGTTATGGAACTGGGAAATGATCTGAGAGAAATTAGAGGGATAGAGAGGGGTAGTTTTGAACAAAATAGATTTTATAAAATTCTGAAAGACTTAATAAACATATATATTTTTCAGTTTAAAATAGATTTTTTATATGCTATATTTTGATTAGGATTTTACTTCCTCCAAGCCATCCAAGTTCCTTCTCTCTTCCTCTCCCATCCAGATCCATATCCTTTCTGTTCTTCTTAAAAAACAAATATGTGTCTAAAGAATTAATAGTAAGTATGATAAAACACAAGCAAAAAAAAAAAACCAAATTGGAATAGGACAAAACAAACAAAGAAGGAAAAGATCCAAAGAGAAGGCATGAGAAATACATACAGACAACAGAGAAACATAGTGTTCACAGTAATCCCATAGAAATCACAAAACTAGAAGCCAAAATATATGCATAAAGGACATGAAAGACTTTAAAAAATGTCCTGGTACAACGTTGTTAGGGGTCAAAGAGCCACCAAAGATGCGATTGAGTTATTTTTTAATTAGCCATCTTCTGCAGTGCATGGGGGCTAGTCATAAGAATAGTTATTCCTCCCAAGTAAGATTTATTTGAAGAAAACTAATCTTTCATTTGTGAATGCTTATCAATTGGAGATAAATGGTTATCCAGGATAAAGATGGGGGCATTTTTCTTTATCAGCTCTAGCACCTTGAGTTTGCTCCTGTTCCTTCACTACTTATGAGTTCATTTGAGCATGAGTCCTGCTGTGTTCAGAATGTAATGGTTTAATGGCAGAAGCTACCTTGGTGGGTCAGAGTCAAGGGGTTCCACAAAGTCACACCATGCAGCAGATCCCAAGTGAGAGATTTTTGGGCAGGTGGGGAGGCTACCACTGAGGGAAAACAGAAGGAAAAGACAGAGGGGAGAAAAGGCTCTTGCTTTTTATGAGGGTATATAACACATGCGCATGGTGACAGTGCACACTCATGGTGGCCACAGTAACAGTGTTCATCTTGGTGGCTGCTGCTGCTGAGGTCCCTGAGGGCATGAGAGTGGAAATGCCTGATTGCTAAGAGAGCAGACCTTCTTTACTTGGTGCCCTCCTTTCTTTGGTTCTTGCACTCCTTCTATCTCCTCTTCAGCAGGATTCCCAGAGCCCCAGAGGAAGGGATTTGATGTAGGCATCCCTTGTAGGCCTGGGTCTTTTCAGGTTTCTCTCTCATTCTGTTCACTGTTAGGCTGTGGGTCTCTGTAGTCCTTCCCATCTCCTACAGCAGAAAGCTTCTCTGACGATGATGGAGCAAGACAATTATGATGTGGGAGTGGTTTCTTATTAATAAAGAAACTGCCTAGGCCCATTCATTAGGCCCACCCTTAGGTGGGTGGAGTAAACAGAACAGGATTCTGGGAGAAAGAAGCTGAGTGAGGAGTCGCCATGATGTTCCCACTCCAGACAGATGCAGGCTAGAATCTCCCCAGTAAGCACACCTTGGGGTGCTACACACCTTATAAGAAATGGGCTAGTCCAGGTGCGAGAGCTAGCCAATAAGAAACTGGAACTAATGGGCCAGGCAGTGTTAAAAGGTTACAGTTTCCGTGTAATTATTTCGGGGCGTAAGCTAAGCCATGCAGGCGACCGGGTGCAGGGACACAGACGCGATGCTCCTTATTACAACAGAGTGGCACCCAACGTGCTAATGAATTCCACGTAAAACCTGAGAGGGCTTAAAAAGGACAGAGAGAGAATTTAAGACAGCTTTTTGCTGTTTGGGGGTTGCGTGCTGCAAAGAAATTGTCCTTACTCAGCAACAGTAAAAAACTGGCTGTTTTAAAATGCCGGCTTTCTGGGCTGTGCCGCCATTACGATTTCTGTCTGGCTCCTGTGGAAGACAGAGCTTTTGAATGGAGCATTTGGAGTAAAGCTCTACGGCTTGCTTGATGGCAATGTGGACTGCTGTGTGCCTGGAACTCTGCATAGCTCAGGGGCACCAAATGGCTCTGGGTAGGAGCAGCTCAGCTCCACCATGCTGAACTGAGCTGGTCTCAAGCAGGAACTACCGTAATTACTGTGATAACAGCGCACTTAAGGTTTAGACTTGGCAGGACACAGGCAGTGCCGTATTACCTGTACATGATTCAACTGAGGTTTTTAAGAAATGCTTAACATTTTAAGAAGTGCTCCTGGACAGTAAAAAAAATTACAGATTCACAATAAAACAGATTCAGACAGACCACTAAATGGATCACAGTGTTGGATAAATGTATGTAGGCTTGAGAGAAAAATAAATATATATATAGAGAGAGAATAAAGTTAATGCCTTTAAGAATAAAAAGGTAAAGTCTTTAAAGAGACAGAGTACAGATAGTTAAGAGAGTAAAAGAAATAAAGAAAAATAAGCCACGTAAAAATGGAAAATTCACAGAGAGTCTGGATTATGTACATTGTGTTTTCTTTAAAATTTTTGACTGTGAAAGAGCTAACTACAGAGAGACATTTCATTATATGGGCTGCCAAGTGGAACCAGAATGGATATCATGAGGGTATGACTTCAGAATTTGGGTCTAAGGATATGAGGCTTCGGAAAGGGTCTTCTTTTGTTTTCACAGAGGACCAGACCCTATGGACTGCATCTATTCCGATTTGGTATGATAGACCACGCCCTCCTGAAAGGTTGCTGTGAACACCCTCAAAAAATTACTTCACTCAACTGCCAACTGAGATGACCCTGGCACACAGGTTATACCATGAAAGACCTAATTAACGATGCCCCCATTCAGCAGGAAGCAGTTTAGAGAGAAAAAACTGCGCCCATGTTTCCAAATACTGTTTATAAATGTTCTTTTACATTTAAAGGGAGATATGATATAGATGTAAATAATTTACATTGGTGTGGCTTTTAAGATCAATTTTGTTATTTGTATATGTATTTCTGATCTTGATCAAGGTATTATGATTGTGTAGTTCATTTTTAAAATGTAATGTATAATTAGGAAATATAGGTTGTTGTTGAATAATCGTAAATAATAGTCAAGCTTGTAGTCATGTTAGTTAGATTTTCTAGATATATAGAGATATATTTCAATTAGATAGGCATTCTTCATATCTTTCAAAGACTGCAGAATATGGCATTTAAATGTTTTAATAACTTAGGGTTTTTCATGACAATGAGACACGTCTGCTCCTGGCAGCACCAATCTACTTCAAGAGGAAGATGGGCATTGAAGAGGATCCTTATGGAGTTTGATAGCCATTTGGGCAAGAGACTGCTCTTGCCTGGACTGATGCATAAACTGGACACAAAGAACCCACAGAGAGAGGACTGCTGAACTTGCCTAAAGGTGAGATGGTCTTTCGGGGTTCCTGATACATGAAAGAGTCTACGAGACATTCTGCAGGACACAGCAGAAAGTCACTGAACTGTCTTTGGAATTTCCTGCTTCATGGAACTGTCTGCTGGATACTATGGTCCTGAAGGCCAAAGATGGATGCCCCACCGGTACAGAGGAACTTTGGGTGACTGTCCAGGCAGCGAGATGTTTCTGTCATTTGTAGAGCTTTTGATTTCTTGTTTACTTAGGTAGTTTTATATCCTTCTGGAGTCTTTGATGGAGTTAAAGAATGGATAGTTATAGTTTTCCTTAGTTATGATAAAAGATAAAGTAGATATAAATATTGTAACTGTAATTCTTACTTGATAACTGTTTTGTTATATATAATTTTATTATGTTAATATGAAAGCCTTCTTTTTTGTTTAAACAGAAAAAGGGGAAATGATGTGGGAGTGGTTTCTTATTAATAAAGAAACTGCCTAGGCCCATTCATTAGGCCCACCCTTAGGTGGGTGGAGTATACAGAACAGGATTCTGGGAGAAAGAAGCTGCGTGAGGAGTCACCATGATGTTCCCACTCCAGAGAGACGCAGGCTAGAATCTCCCCAGTAAGCACACCTTGGGGTGCTACACACCTTATAAGAAATGGGCTAGTCCAGGTGCAAGAGATAGCCAATAAGAAACTGGAACTAATGGGCCAGGCAGTGTTTAAAAGATTACAGTTTCCATGTAATTATTTCGGGGCATAAGCTAAGCCATGCGGGTGGCCTGGTGCGGGGACACAGCCGCACCGCTCCTTATTACAACACAATTATCTATGAGTATAGCAGGATGTCTATAGGAGCCATTTTTATGTCTATGTTCCTTTAGCAGAGCAGTAAATGAGCAGCATATGGGTTTCCCCTAGGTTCCTGGTCTGTCTAGTCATAGCCTTGGTCAGTCACCAAACATTGCAATTTTCTTTATTTTCTATTAAACTCCAGAACACTGATTTTAAATGTTCACAGTATTTTATTAAATATGCATTTGCAGCACTAGCTCTGTATCAAATTCATTAAAAGACTTCTCATTTATCTCTTAGTTCATTAAATTTTTCTGCTATTGATTTTCTGGGCTACTAAACAATTCTCTGATTTTCATCCTATTTCCAAGGGTCGCATGTTTTCTATACACATATTTTTGTATCCATTATTAACAATAATCTACCATATGAATGTATTCTAGTTTGCTTATCAATTCATGTCATTGAGTGACATCTTTCCCAATGTCCACAGAACTTAGCAGGCTTTCAGTTCAAGTAAATTCTAGGTAAGTTTCATCTAATAAGAGCCTAACTCAGGAGATCTTGTCTTGATCTGCTGAGTAAATTGGGAGCATGGGGACCTTGGGCGAGGGTTGAAGTGGGAAGGAGAGAGGCAGGGAGGGCAGAAGAGAAAAAAATTAGAGCTCAATAAAAATCAATTAAAAAAAAGAGCCTAATTTCCCCCATCTACAACACTGGCCCTGAGAACTCTCAGTCATTCTTTCTTTGAATGATCCTTTGAGATTTAAATGGAGATTTCACCTCCGTCACTTAAGAATCCTTTTAGAATAGTGAGCCAACCTTTGGTGTATAATCAAGGAAGTACATAGCAATGCCTGTCTTCCAGTGTTTGTGAGAGAGTTGGGACCTAACTTAGATTAAGTGTGAATTAACAAACGTACATGGTCTAATCGTAGGAAACAGCCTATCTATTCAAATCTGATAGTGCTTCTCAGGGACTTCATGTCAACACTTAATGATGTCCCTACTTTGTAACAGCAGAGTTAATCTGAGTTCCCATGGCTGTTACAATTCTGTTGAGTGAAGTCTTGCCTGATGCATTTTTTCTTTTTCTGGTTAAAATGCAGGTTAAAAAGAAAAAGTACGAAGTTTCCCAATAAGATTGCTTTCATTGGTGAGTCTCATTCTTAAACCATTCCACACAAATAATAAGAAAAACAGCAGAAATTATAATAAACTATTTTTAGGGGTCATAAACTTTTTAATTCTTTTTCTTCCATGTTTCTTGACCATTAATTATTGTTCTCTTGCTGAAGTATATCATGATGACATTTAAAGATACACACTTAGGTGTTTTCTCTTTTTTAACCTGATATATTTTCTCAGTGTCTATTCAATTTCTTTACTTGCATATATTTTAGATAGGCGAGGCTTATAGCCCCAATTTGAAATCTTTATTCTTCTTTATAAAATCATGTCTTTTTTGTTGTTTGAGTTTTAATGTCATTCTAAAACTTGCATATGCCTTTTCTTAAACCTGGAAATTCATTCTACTGGTCACTTAAATATTTAATAATCTGTGAATTTTCTAATATTACCCTCTTTTTATTAAAAATTAATTACTTTTTATTTTCCAAGGCATGTAGGCAAGTTAAACTGTACTAGCAAAATGACAGTAAGGATGTTAGTGTTTTGGGTTTCTGTTGCTTATTTGTATGGAGAGAATAAAGCAGGAACTTAGTCTAGGACAAAGAATCCACAAACAGTCCTCAAAGAACCAGGAAGTACAAAACAGTCAGTTGGCAGGAAGGTTTGAAAAGTGTTTAGGTACCTCAAAATGAGACGCAATAATAGGGATCATGTACTCCCTGGTAGACAGATGCGTTAAGTGATGGGAGAAGTGGATATTTGAGTTAAACTAAGTAAAACATGCCAGTCAAGTTAGTTTTTATAGTGAATGAAGAAAATGCCTGTGGAGGTAATCAGCTTTTATAAGTTCAAGGGCAATGTGCACACTAGCACTCTTAAAAGTATTGTGTTATAGATTCTGAAGTTGTTACTCTAGACAGACATTCTATCTCTTAGTGAAAGAAGATGAATAAAATTACATGAGAGTGAAAATAAATATGTTCTTAGGTATATGGACTGTGAATTGGGTTAAGATTTGCTACTTAATATATATTTAATGTTGGAAGAAAATAAATAAATATGTTCTTTATTTTTTCCATATTCATCCACTATACCCACTAACTACATCGAGAGACTCACCAAGAAGATAAATACAATTATAGAACGTCAGCCGGGCGATGGTGGCGCACGCCTTTAATCCCAGCACTCTGGAGGCAGAGGCAGGCGGATCTCTGGGAGTTAGAGACCAGCCTGGTCTACAGAGCTAGTTCCAGGACAGGCTCCAAAACCACAGAGAAACCCTGTCTCGAAAAAACAACAACAACAAAACAAAACAAAACAATTATAGAACGTCAAGTCAGTTTCACTTCTGTACATTTTGAATTTATTATATGAATCTGCTTCACTGAGTTTGACTACATTCAACCTTTATTAGCCCTAGATTACATGATTGTGAGATCTGTCAGCTTTCTACCCATTAATGTGAAGAGTGAATTACACTGATGGTCTGGAAATTGACAGAGAAATTATATAAAAAGAAAGCAAATGGGAAAAAAACTTTTCAACTTTTATTTTCTACCTCATCTGTTTCTAGATCATTTATAATAAATAAATGGAGTACATATCACCCAGGAAGCTTATCTGGAATACAGTGAAGGAATCAAGGACACAGTATCAATTTTTTGTCACTGTTTTTAATATTGACCATGCTATGTGCAAGTCTCTGGGGCCCTGGATCACCTCCAACCATTTGCCATAGAGTGTGTGCTTAGTGTAAGCTACATCTGGTAGTCTGAAATTGCTTAACATGTACATAATTGATGCACTAATGACTTTTTATACTCTTCTGTCAAATATTGTATGCATTCTAAATCTTAAAAAGTAGCATAGAATAAATTTATTTAGCAATAAGAAAAAAATTCAATACAAGCCAATATAGAATTTCTACATAAAAATTTACCAACTTTCTGTGAGACTATGGAAAATTCATCATGAATCTGGCATGTTCTCTCAAATGGCAAGAATTTAAATGCTTTATTATTAATATTCACTTTCCTTTCCCTCTTCTCCACTTTTTTTCCCCTTTTTTTAAAATGTGAGTACTTGCTAATCTACAGATATCCTATAAAGTACTTTTGTAAATATCTGTTAAGGTACATTTGTTCTCTAGTACAGTTTAACACCAAGGTTTCTCTGCTTCACTGATTTGTTTGTTGGTTTGTTTGGACCTGTATTGTCAGTCTATTGATGAACATGATCGAGGTGTTAAAGTAACTAGATACTATTGTATTTGAGGTTTTTTTTTTCTTTATATGTAATAGTTTTGATGTAGATGATTAGTTGATCTAAGATTGGTTTGGAAATATGCAAAAGTGCTTACTAATTGTAATTTTAATACAGTCTTCACCTTTTTATAACCTAAATTATTGTTTTGCCAAGTAAGGAAAAAAAGACAATGATCCACATTTGTTTCCAAATTATGTGGTATATGTTTTCCTTCTCTTTATTTTCAGATGATGTGTATTGTACCCAAAAAGCAAATTGTTTCATGGCCATCATCTCACTGAGTCTTTAAAAATCTATTCACCCATTTTTAACATCTTATACCTTCGTTTTCTGATGGTTGCTATTCGCTATTCTAATAAAATTCATGTAAAGATTAAAAAAAATTACCAACTTTCATTTGCTGATTTTTTTTTCTGGCATTACCTTCTGAAACCAGATTTTATTGCATATTTCAATTTGCCCTTTCGTTTTCTCCATGGAAGCTAATATTTCATTTCATATATAATGTTTGCAGGCAAGGAAACAGGATTGATTTTTCAGGTTTAAAGCTGAAGCTATTAACAATGGAACATTTCTCTTGGTGGTAGGTAGCATACTGAATGAACAGTGGGCTCATCTGTGGGCCTTTCTTCAATAAGGGTTTAAGCATTTAAAAGTCAACTATCGAGCTCTGAATATTATCTCCCAAACCTCTAGTAAACAGAGGTTTACTAGATTGTTATCTTTCCTATTTGGCCAGCAGGGTTTTGTTTGTATTGACTATTGAAATATATGTGTATATACAAAGGAAAAGAAACAGGTTCAATACTTGCTTTCTCAACAATACTCAGCCTGAGAGAGACTGCTGTGCACTTACATTTAATCACAAAGCAAATATGGATCATTTGATGTGACCCAGGAATGTTGCCTGTTTTTTTTTCCTCTCTCTTTCTTTCATTTTTGGACATCTTCAGTTTTGTTTAACTGAAAATAGCTTCTATTTTTTCATTGACTGAGAAATAGGGAACATGAGATGGTTGGTTTTTGTGGTAATGTTTAACCACTAATCAAACAAAATTGAATCACATCAGTTAAACATAAGAGGGGTTATTATTTTCCCTATGATTCTTGCAATAAAATAGAAATGAGCTCAACTCTACTGAAACAAATGTGGGGTACATTGGATTACTGGGGCTTTCTGGAGGGGTGGGGGTAAGTGCATGAGAAGAGATATTGTTAGTAGGAAGTGAGGAGATGAATATTGCTTGGTTTGGAGTAGTGCTGGTGGCATGGTGTTTGCTTGGCAGTTTTTTCCCAAACCAGGCTTTTCATCTTTTCATGAAGTTCTGAGACAGGTCTTCAAGCTGTCCTGTTTAAATGAATTTCATTCATTCAAAAAGACAGGTCCTTGAGTGTCATATTCTTTGGCTCTAGAAGACTTAAATCTCAAAGGAGCACAGAAAGCATTGGCAGGTGAATGATCTTTCCATAAATGTTTTCTGGAAAATGTGGTAGATGCTCTTCATTCTCTTGTCACCACTATTGTGACACGAAGCCATGCTGAATGTGGCAATACATCAATTAAATTTGTAGTTTTAACATGATGTTCTTATAAAATTAATCCCTATTATCTTTACAAGAGTATATTTCCCAAACACTGGGAAATCAAATTAAGTCTGTACATTTTTATATTTAATAAACAACTACTGCTTCTCTGTTAGATGTATTCTGTTTTCTATCTGTGTGTATGCACATGTTGTCCTGACTAACCATTAGAGGTGGATGTAATATACCTTTTTTAGTTGATCTCCATTTTATTATTTCAGGTAGGGTCTCTCACTATTTCCTGAACTCACTGATTATTTAGACTACTTGGCCAAGGATTCACTCATCTCTTTCATACTGGTGCTGGGTTTACTCACCCAGTTTTTCACATGAGCACTGAAGCTACAACCTCAGGTTGTTATGATTGTACAGCACACCCTTCACAAGGAATACCTCTGCTTTCCCTACTTTTATTATATTATTATCTAAGGTATCACCAATAAGGCAATGTGGTGCTATTTAATTTTGTATTTGAATGAGTAATACAGTGAGGTATTCAAACTGCAAACATTGGTTCTCCAATGATGTCTGGCTGTGTTATGAATGCTATTAAAAATCCACAGTTCGGGCATTTATTAAAAATTCAAAATGTATTTCACACAATTCTAGAGATTGAGAAATCCAGAATCAAGGCATTGACAGATTTAATGCTTTTAAAAGTCTGAATTTTTAACTCATTGGTGGCATCTTCTACCCCTGTCCTCTTGTGGCAGGACTGGAAAACCTGGTATCAGTATGGCCTTACATGTTTGGGGCTGGGCCATTGTGTGGAGGTCAGTTGTCAACCTCAGATATCAAACCACATGTGTCACATACATGTGCTTGAGACAGAGTCTCTCATTGAGCTTGGAACATCCCATTGAGGTTGTGTTGACTGATGTTTAAGGTCCTGAGTTTCAGCTGTTTCTATGTTTTCAGAACTGTGATTATAAGTGTATAGATATCCAGATTCTTTTTGTGGGTTCTAAGAATTGAACTCAGATTCTTTTGCTTTTATGGCAGCACTTTACTGACTGACCTCTCCAGTCTCTGGATTAACTCTTAATAGGGTATTAACCCACTCACTGTAGCTCACTACAACCTTGTCACCTCCTAATCTCCCATCCCCTTAATACCATCTCCTACAGGCCAAGAAGTAGGAGATGTCAACTTTAAGATCATAGCACATGGTTGCAAGTGTTGGCATCATTGCCTGGAGTCTGAAAGAAAATCACTGGTCAGCAAGGATGGCCAATGCTCCTTTTAAAATGCTACATTAAGACGACACTTTTGAGGTCATTGGTATGATTATTATTAATATGTTTGTGTGGTAAAATTCATAAGAAAATTTTAAAGCATAAATTATAAATTGATGTTTAGAAATAAAATATTGACTATACCCTTTTGGTCCTTTTGATTTATTGTAATGTTTAAATTTCATTAATTTGGATATTGCTTGAATATTTAGTTGTATTTTTAATGTCTTACAGAAAAAAATGTAACCTTTGACAATGTCCAGCTGTAGTTGACGTGATTCTTTTAATTCATAATATAGAGCTTATGAGATATACTGGAACACAAAAAGAGCCTGCCAAACAAGCCTAAGTACTTAAATCTGATTCCGAAGCCCATGCGAAGGTGGTAAGAGAGAATCAGTTCCACTGGCGTGCCCTCTGATCTTCACACTAACACTATGATGTGCATGCCCACATACAATAGACACACACAATGTACTCTAACCTATTTCCATTGGTGTCATGTAATAAAATACTATTCTGCAGGTTCAACCCCCTCTGAAGGTAATCTACAAAGTGGAATAAAAGCCCGTGCAGTATTCAATATGAGTATCCAAATAAATAAAATCACTTTCATTCAAAACACATGTATTTATCTCCATTGCCTTAATAACTGAGCCTTCTAGTCTTCTAAAGTTTTCTCTTTTTTTTTCATGAAAAGTTATACTCTGAGTCAAGAATATGTTATTTATGCATTTTGTTTTTAAACATTGCATTCATTAAACAGATACTACCTAAAATCTCAAAAAAGGAACTGAGAACAACAGTTCACATGACCATGTGGATGAATGTGGTGTAAACTGTGTGGGATCCACACACAGATGAGCTACAAATAAAAATATAATGAGAAGAAAATTAGTCTTCCTCAGTGACGAGCAGATTCAATGATTATCTAATTCCATGTGGTCTAAGCAAATATGAATTATCAGTTGTCACTAATAAATATTTCAGGTCATACTTATTCCCACGTATGCATGTAAGTAACAATAATAATAAAATTACATGAATTTGAAAAAGAGTTGGAAGACATAGGAAGAGTTAGAGGAAAGAACTGTGGAGAAATGATGTAATCATGCTTTCATCAGAGAAAAAATGTATTTACTTTTATTCATGTGTATATGTGTCCTTACTTATCTGTTTGAGCACTACAAGGAAGGGTGCAGCTTCTGTGGAGTCAGAATAAGGCTTCTCATTCCTGAATCTCGTATTAAAGGTAGTGGTGAGCCAGACCATGTAGGTGTTGGGAATCGTCCTGTGCAAAAACAGCATGTACTCTTAACATCTTTTTAGTCCCTAAATAGTGTACCTTTAGTCATCTCATTAATACTACAATACTATAATAATAATTAAACAAACTCACCTCTGCTTCTTTCTACAGTGTTAAAAATAGACATAACTAAATAGACAATGTCTTGCTTTTCTGCTGATTCATTACAGTGGAAAAAATGGCTTTTCTGTCATTGTCTCTGAAATGTAAGCCAATGAGTTTTTGAACACGAAAGATTTTTATGTATGGCTTCAGAATTTTATACAGAAATTTAATATACAGTGCTCAGACTCACTAATCCTGTGTTACTAATGCTCTTTATTTAAAACCCTCTGTAGATTCTCTGGCGTCATAAGCCTTCCATGCATCAGAGTTAAAATAAACAAACACATGGGCAATATATATCTCCTTATGAAATGCTCACAAGGGATTAAAGTCATTATCTTAACGTAGGAGCAAGTATATTTTGCCCCAATGTATAATAAAGCCAAATTCTCTTAAGGCCACCTAAAATATTTTCACATACACAATTATTTCCACTGAAATTTACTTGATTAAAATGATTTCGGTATCAATTTGTTGAAAATCACTCCACTCATTTCCTACAGGACACCTGAGTTCTTAACCAATATATTTAGCTAGTTCTGAATCTATTGCTGAGGTGTCTATTTATTTTAATTTTTTTCTGTACATGACGGATGGACTCACAGGCTCTTCAGCTTTAATTTAAAAAATACTATGTGGGCAGAATGCTAGTATCTTGGCAGTATGCAATAGGACATATAGTTTAAAATGAATTTTATATAGGACCAATTTTGCCTTTTGTTTACAAATTAAATAATTTTAACATAAACTTACATTCTTTGTGCTATGAAATGACACAGACCTCAGGTTGCAGGTTTAAAATGACAGCTTCCTCATATTAAGCAGAGCTAATTTTGGAAAATCTATTGGATTCACCATTTTATACTTTGGTTATTCTATATGGCTAATAATAATCCAAACGCCACCCTTAATACCACCAGATGCCTCATTAGCAAAACTCATTCTGTCTTTACAATTGCCTGGTGTGCTTGAGAACTGGAGAAAGAAATTTGCTAGGCAGTTAGAACAGACACCTGAAAAGCAAGTAGTTCTGTTGTAACCAAAGGGTTCTTGGTTCTGTCAGCATTTCTGATCTCGATCAGAAGTTTCTTAGCCAGAGGTACTGCCTCATATCCTTGGTGTTTTGTTTTATTTCTTCTTCTTTTTTAACACACCGACATAATAAGTACAGACACAGAGAATTTATGTGTAATCAGATGTGTCACTGCTCTTTAGAAGATTGTGTTGATCCCCAGTGCCATCACTTACTTGGAAAGACACGTGGACATCTCATGGAGATCAGTGGTTGGCTGAACTGGGTTGACAAGCCCATCTCTCCATATGTCAGCCCATTTCAAAAACTTAATCTCCTTCCTCAGGAAAAAAAAAAAACAATAATAGCAAAAAATTCTCTAAGAAAGCCCGTCAGTTACTGCAGCTCTTTGGTAATATTCTCATTGTATCTTTGAGTTTAATGTGTTCTACAAATGTTCCACTCTCAAGAACTCTGTGTGATTTCTTTCTGCAGTAAATCTTTCTTCTTTCACTCATATAACTCATTAGAAAAGAAACTCACACTTTAAAATGGAAAGTCACTCTGAATTTTCATGACCCAGTGGTTTACTTGATGACAGTGAACACCAAACACCCTACAACCCTCCTGAACCTTATAGGAAGTCTCTGTACTTCTCAAGGACCCTCATTTCATCTGTTTTCCTCTTACCAGCAGATCTTCCACTTGTACCACTTAAAGATCCAAAATCAAATTTCTGTCTTTGATTCTTCTTCCTTGTGTGGGTGTGTATTACATTTGTATAATCCATTAATCAAAGCTTCCCAGTATAGATATTCATTTTAATCATGTTTATAAAACTAAAAGTCTTAACTATGACACTGGCAGCATACCTGTTAATTGAAGAAACTGTAGCTCCAGTCTGAAAATAGGAATTTAAATCTAAAAAAAAAATCTCAACATAAGTAGCATCAATGCCACATGGGGCTTCCAGAAACATATATCTCTAATATCCCTGTTTGGGTTGCTCCAATGACTGATGACCCCACAATCCTGCCATCTAAAGCTTATTGGAGTGTTGATGCTAAGTCAGACGTTCTCCAGGCCCACAAATGAACCAGCGAGTAAATGTGAGATTCTAAGATAAGCCTGTTCCTATTACACACTGGACTCCTCTGATGGATTAATATCTGGCCCTGGAAAAAGGCTCTTAGAAAAATTTAACAAATATTATAGTCCAATCTGTAACAATTATGCAATGATTGTTACAAAATATCTTTACTTATGACTCCAAAATTACTTTTTTTGCATTGTCTGATTAGTGCCCTCTTTATAAAAAGCAGTTATTGCAAATTGAAGAGGAAGAAACCCATATCAATACTTGCAATAAAATTAAAGCAACTCATCAAATGTTTAAAAATTGACATATACAAGCCATATGCTGTTAAACTTCTACTTTAAATCAGCAGTGCCAGTGAACACTGTATAACCTCAGACGTCTTTCTATTCAAACAACAGTATTCATAACAGAATGATGCTTTATATTGCATCAGCATCAATGAATAAGGTGAATATTGTTTCTAACTATAAGTTTCTCAAAAAGGCATTAATTAATTAATTGTCAACTTCATATAGAAATATAAGCCTAGGGAGTAGTGAAGTGCAATTGTGGCCTGCAGTAAAAAAAAAAAAATGAACCTAGAAATACAGGCAGAAGTGGGCAGACTGTGAACAGACATAGGACTTGAAGAAAATTGCAGGAATTGAATTATTTATCATCAGTTTAATTAATGGTCCTTCCCAAGTGACTGCTTGTCAGATACACGCACATACATATTGTAAATAAATTCCTAAGATACACATGACATGGATATTTTAGTGATGTCTTAATAAATACCATCGGTGTGTGATAATTCATGAAGCTAGTGCTGAAATGTTGTAGTTGCCTGAGGTGAGTATTAATTGCCACCAAAATAAAATCAAGTAATAATGTTATATTGTTAAAAACAGCTATAAGCATGCTGTTGTCTACTTTCCTAAGATGAATAAAATGAACGTCATATACTCATGATATAACTCTTGAAATTTCTTCCATATTACAGTGAATACAAATGATATGAAATAATTGTATTTAAAAATATTTAATTTTACAACACAACAAATGTCTCTTATCAGACATTTTATTGCAATTAATGACCTCAGATGCCCTGTCTCCTTTTACATGACTTAAAACTTATCATTTGAACTATGGAGCTAAACATATTTTGGCAATGATATCCTGCCAAAAGAGCTAAGATTGACTGATTGAATTTGGGTAGGACAACATAACATATTAGTTTAAAATTTTGAAATGTAGGGCAAAATAATGCCCTTACTACTCACACTCTACCCAGAAATACATAAACCTTAAGCAATTTCACTTCACTCATAAAAGAGACATTAATAATGGTGACTGTGTAGTTCACACCTTTAGTCATTTTCTATGTTCTGAAAATGATGCACAGAACTATTGGGTCAACCATTTTTAAAAGCAGTTGGCTAGAGTAAGTTCAAAACCTTACACTGTCTTGTGGTTTCAAGAATGAACTGATGGGCTTCTGGTTTAAATCATATAAGATTTGAAATGATTATTGCCTCTGAAGGGACTCAGAAATACTAAGAAAATGATCATTTGTGGTCCTGTAGTGACTGTAAAGAAGAATGTGAATTCCTCCTTCAGTGATTCTTCTGTACTGTGCTTATGAGATTTATGTACAGAACAGCTTGAGTCTCAGATGTCACCACTTGTTTTTACAGAAAACATTAATATGAATTTGAGGAGAAGTGAAGAAATAGCGTTCATCAATGTGCGCTATGTAAATTTAATTTGTGTAAGCTGAGAAGTCTTTACTTGCCTCCAGTAAGTAGAAAGTGTGTTAGAAAATGTGTTTCTCTCTACTTGAAAATGTTTTTTAAACTTCCTCCATTCTCTTGTTTTCTGACAGGACACAGAAAAATCTAGGTTATGATTTCTAGAGGTGGCAACTTCAATTCTCCTCCAAAGTTTTATTTTCTTACTGATGTCATGGCGGAATTTAAACCCGACAGCATTAGCGGAGAAATCATTGATTCCCACACCATTTTTTTTTTTTAATGTAACTTCAGACTTCTAAAGACACTTTGAACTTTTATAGCAGAATGTGCAAATAGCTGTGTCTTGCTTTAAAATAAAGCAAAATGGTAGCACACACTGTAAGATTGCTCAGTGGTTAAGAACATCGTTCTTTATCAGGAAGACCTGAGAGCACTTATGATACCAGCACTCATGCAGAGTAGTTTACAACATCCTGTAACTCTAGTTCCAAGGCATCTCATACCCTCATTTTGCTACTTGGTCACCCATATACATCGACAGTCTTAACAAAAAATAAAATTATAAATCTAAAAAAAAAAGACACAGATGGTTAAGTTTCTGAAATACTTTATAAATGTGGATGATAAGAGGATGCTGGGATGGAAGGCAGGAGAAAAGTTTGAAAGAACTAGTGTGGTTTCACCTGCTAAAGGTGTAGCCCAAATAGGAGTTCATTTGTCCTGAGACACTCACTGTCTTCCGAACCTGTTGCTGGAGACTGTGATTTAAGCTGATTTAAAATTAATATTAGGGCCTGCCCTGCGGCAGCGTGGTCGGCCCCTTTGTTCGCGAGACACCCAAGCAGCACGGAGACCAGATCCCGGTACCAGAAGAGACATCACCAGGGTGGGTGAGTTTCTGACTGCGGCAGCAGCCCGGGACAGGGAACTCAGACGTTCCTCAATCCTCCTGCACTCCTTGGTCAGTCTGCAGGGGCTATACTGCCCGATACTTCCTCTCTATTCATATCCCACCCAGCTTGCATCCACGACCCTCCCCCACATCCTCTGAACCCCCGCCCCGCCTTGAACCACACAACAGCTCCCAGCTCAGCCTGTTTGGGCGCTGGGACAGGGTCCGAATTGGGAGGGCAGCCAGGAGGGTAGTAGCTCCTTTGTCTAGGTGGCCTGCCTGCCCTGCAGCAGCGAGGTCGGCCCTTTGTTCGCAAGACACCCAAGCAGCAGGGAGAGCAGATCCGGGTGCCAGGAGAGACATCACTGGGCAGATCAAGCTCAGCAGGACGGACCTTGTTTCCACACTGAAGAGATACACCCAGAGGCTCAGTCACAGCAAAAACTGGACCAAGACACCAGGCCTCTCTTGGCTTCATTTGAAAGAGGAGATGGGAAGGCGCCAATGCAAGAATTCCTCCAACAACCTGAAAGGCAACATGACATCACCAGAACCCAGGGATCCCGAAATAAGAAGAATTGTACACCCTACTCCAGAAGAAGTAGAAGAAATCGACCCAAAAGTGAATTTTTTGAAAATAATAGAAGACCTTAAACAGGAGGTGAAAAACTGCCATAAACAATTAGAGATTACAAACAAAAAGGTAGAGGAAATGAATAAATCGCTCAAAGATACCCAAGAAAACCAAGAGAAACAAGAAAATGCAATCAAACAGGTAAGGGAAATGGTTCAAGACCTGAAGAACGAAATGGAAGTAATGAAGAAAACACAAACCGAGGGAAGGTTGGAGATGGAAAATCTGGGTAAACGAACAGGAACTACAGAGACAAGTACTACCAACAGATTACAAGAGTTAGAAGAAAGAATGTCAGACACTGAAGATACCATAGAGAAAATTAACACACTGATCAAAGAAAACAGCAAAACCAACAAATTCTCATCACAAAACATTCAGGAAATATGGGACACAATAAAAAGACCAAACCTAAGAATAATTGGGATACAAGAAGGAGAAGAAGTACAGCTCAATGATTCAGAAAATATATTTAATAAAATTATAGAAGAAAACTTTCCCAGCCTAAAGAAAGATATTCCTTTGAAGGTTCAAGAAGCATACAGAACACCGAATAGACTGGACCAGAAAAAAACATCTCCTCGCCACATAATAATCAGAACACAAAACATCCAGAATAAAGAAAGAATATTAAGAGCTGCAAAGGAAAAAGGTCAAGTTAGTTATAAAGGTAAACCTATCAGACTTACTCCTGACTACTCTATGGAAACCATGAAAGCCAGAAGGTCCTGGATAGATGTACTGCAGAAGCTAAGAGAACATGGATGCAAGCCCAGACTACTATACCCAGCCAAGCTTTCGTTCACTATAAATGGAGAAAACAAAATTTTCCAGGATAAAAACAAATTTAAACAATACGTAGCCACAAATCCAGCCTTACAGAAAGTAATAGAAGGAAAATCACAAACCAAGGAGACCAACAATGACCACAATAACTCAAACTTCTAGACACCCTTTACCAGCGCAACTAAAAGAAAGCAAACACACAAACCCTATGACTAAAAAAGTGACCAGAGTTAGCAACCACTGGTCATTAATATCCCTTAATGTCAATGGACTCAACTCACCTATAAAAAGACACAGGCTAAGAGATTGGATACGCAAACAGGATCCAACATTCTGCTGTTTACAAGAAACACACCTCAACCACAAAGATAGGCACCTACTTAGAGTAAAGGGATGGGAAAAGGTTTATCAAGCAAATGGACCTAAGAAACAAGCAGGTGTGGCCATACTAATTTCTAACAAAGTTGACTTCAAACTTAAATCAATCAGAAGAGATGGAGAGGGATATTTTATACTCATAACAGGAACAATTGATCAGGATGAGGTCTCAATCCTGAATATCTATGCCCCTAATATAAAAGCACCCACATATGTAAAAGAAACATTACTAAAACTCAAAGACGCCATCAAACCGCACACACTAATAGTGGGGAGATCTCAACACGCCTCTTTCACCAATGGACAGGTCAATCAGACAGAAACCTAACAGAGAAATAAGAGAATTAATGGAGGTATTGAACCAAATGGACTTAACAGACATCTATAGAACATTCCACCCAAATAGGAAAGAATATACCTTCTTCTCTGCAGCTCATGGAACCTTCTCGAAAATTGACCACATCCTCGATAACAAATCAAACTTCCACAGTTACAAAAAAATATCCATAACCACCTGTGTCTTATCAGATCACCACGGACTAAAGTTAGAATTCAACAATAATGCTACCCCCAGAAAGCCTGCAAACTCATGGAAACTGAATAGTCAACTATTGACCCACACCTGGATTAAAGAAGAAATAAAGAAAGAAATTAAAATCTTCCTTGAATTCAATGAAAATAAAGAATCAACATACTCAAACTTATGGGACACTTTGAAAGCAGTCCTAAGGGGAAAGTTCATAGCCCTTAGTGCCCACTTAAAGAAAACAGAGAAAGCATACATTGGAGACTTAACAGCCCACCTGAAAGCTCTAGAAAAAAAGAAGCAGACTCACCTAGGAGGAGTAGAAGACTGGAAATAGTCAAACTGAGGGCTGAAATCAACAAAATAGAAACACAGAAAACAATCCAAAGAATCAATGAAACAAAAAAGCTGGTTCCTGGAGAAAATCAACAAAATTGATAAACCCCTATCCAAACTAATCAAACGGCAGAGAGAGAATCTGCAAATTAATAAGATCAGAAATGAAAAGGGGGACATAACCACAGACATAGAGGAAATTCAGAGAATCATTAGATCTTACTACAAAAGCCTGTATGCCACAAAACTGGAAAATGTAAAAGAAATGGACACTTTTTTAGATAAATACCATATACCAAAGTTAAATCAGGACCAAGTGAGCAATCTAAATAGACCTGTCAGTCGCGAAGAATTAGAAGCTGTTATCAAAAACACTCCCTACCAAAAAAAGCCCAGGACCAGACGGTTTCAATGCGGAATTCTACCAGAATTTCCAAGAAGACCTAATACCTATACTCCTTAAGGTATTTCACAATATAGAAACAGAAGAGTCATTGCCAAATTCCTTTTATGAAGCTACCATCACTCTGATACCAAAACCACACAAAGACTCAACCAAGAAAGAGAATTACAGGCCAATCTCACTCATGAACATCGACGCAAAAATCCTCAACAAAATACTGGCGAACCGTATCCAAGAATACATTAGAAACATTATCCATTATGATCAAGTAGGCTTCATACCAGAGATGCAAGGCTGGTTCAACATACGAAAATCTATCAATGTAATCCATCATATAAATAAACTGAAAGAAAAAAACCATATGATCATTTCATTAGATGCTGAAAAAGCTTTTGACAAAATTCAACATCCCTTTATGATAAAAGTCTTGGAGAGATTAAAGATACAAGGGTCATACTTAAATATAATAAAAGCTATTTACAGCAAACCGACAGCTAACATCAAATTAAACGGAGAGAAACTCAAAGCCATCCCACTTAAATCAGGAACACGACAAGGCTGTCCACTCTCTCCATACCTCTTCAATATAGTGCTTGAAGTTTTAGCAATAGCAATAAGACAACATAAGGGGATCAAGGGGATTCGAATTGGAAAGGAAGAAGCAGATGATATGATAGTCTACATAAGCGACCCCAAAAACTCCACCAAAGAACTCCTACAGCTGATAAACACCTTTAGTAATGTGGCCGGATACAAGATCAACTCCAAAAAATCAGTCGCCCTCCTATACACAAAGGATATGGAAGCAGAGAGGGAAATCAGAGAAGCATCACCTTTCACGATAGCCACAAACAGCATAAAATATCTCGGGGTAACTCTAACCAAAGAAGTGAAGGATCTATTTGACAAGAACTTTAAGGCATTGAAGAAAGAAATTGAAGAGGATACCAGAAAATGGAAGGATCTCCCTTGCTCTTGGATTGGGAGGATCAACATAGTAAAAATGGCAATCCTACCAAAGGCAATTTATAGATTCAATGCAATCCCCATCAAGATCCCATCAAAATTCTTCACTGATCTTGAAAGGACAATAATCAACTTTATATGGAATAACAAAAAACCCAGGATAGCCAAAACAATCTTGTACAATAAAGGTACTTCTGGAGGCATTACCATCCCTGACTTTAAACTCTACTATAGAGCTACAGTAATGAAAACAGTGTGGTATTGGCATAAAAATAGAGAAGTCGACCAATGGAATCGTGTAGAAGACCCGGATCTTAACCCACAAACCTATGAACACCTCATTTTCGATAAAGGTGCTAAAAGTATACAATGGAAGAAAGAAAGCATCTTCAACAAATGGTGCTGGCACAACTGAATGTCAACCTGTAGAAGAAAGAAAAATTGACCCATATCTATCACCATGCACAAAACTCAAGTCCAAATGGATCAAAGACCTCAATATCAATCTGAACACACTGAACCTGATAGAAGAGAAAGTGGGAAGTACCCTACAACAGATGGGCACAGGCGATCGCTTCCTAGGTATAACCCCAGCAGCACAGTCATTAAGGGCAACATTGAATAAATGGGACCTACTGAAACTGAGAAGCTTCTGTAAAGCAAAAGACACTGTCACTAAGACAAAAAGGGAACCCACTGACTGGGAGAAGATCTTCACCAACCCCGCAACAGACAAAGGTCTGATCTCCAAAATATATAAAGAACTCAAGAAACTAGACTTTAAAATGCTAATTAACCCAATTAAAAAATGGGGCACTGATCTGAAGAGAGAATTCTCAACAGAAGAAGTTCAAATGGCCAAAAGGCACTTAAGGTCATGCTCAGCCTCCTTAGCGATCAGGGAAATGCAAATCAAAACAACATTGAGATATCACCTTACACCTGTCAGAATGGCTAAAATCAAAAACACTAATGATAGCCTTTGCTGGAGAGGCTGTGGAGAAAGGGGTACCCTCATCCATTGCTGGTGGGAATGCAAACTTGTGCATCCACTTTGGAAAGCAGTGTGGCGGTTTCTCAGGAAAATTGGGATCAACCTACCCATGGACCCAGCAATGCCACTCTTGGGAATATACCCACGAGATGCCCGATCATATGACAAGGACATTTGTTCAACTATGTTCATAGCAGCATTATTTGTAATAGCCAGATCCTGGAAACAACCTAGATGCCCTTCAATGGAAGAATGGATGAAGAAAGTATGGAATATATATACATTAGAATACTACTCAGCGGTAAAAAACAATGACTTCGCGAATTTTGCATGCAAATGGATGGAAATAGAAAACACTATCCTGAGTGAGGTAACCCAGACCCAAAAGGATGAACATGGGATGTACTCACTCATAATTGGTTTCTAGAGATAAATAAAGGTCAGTGAGTCTATAATTTGATATCCTAAAGAAACTAAATAAGAAGGTGAACCGAAAGAAAAACATATAGCTATCCTCCTGGTTATGGGAAGTAGACCAGATTGCCGGGCAAAAATTTGGGATCTTGGGGGTGTGGTGGGAGGGGGGTGAGGGGAGACGGGGAGAGAAATGTGAGAAGGGGAGGATGGGGGGAACCTGGGGAAACGGGATGTCTGGGATAAAGGAAGGTTGGTTAGGGGAGCAGAGAAGCACACATCTTAATTAAGGGAGCCATCTTAGAATAGAAAAAAAATAAAATAAAAAAAAAAACAGTTTCCAATAGAGAGAGCTTAAAGTTGCCTAACAGGTACTCAAACAGGTAAAATATAAATCAACAGGTAAAGTATACAATAATCAACAAACACAGTATATTAATTATAATGCAGCTATGGCAAGTGTGCATATTAAATATAAAACTTATTCTACAACATTTTTATAAAAAAATGCTGTTTATGGCAAAATCTTCTCAAGTTTTGCCAATTAAGATATTAAACTCTTAATTTAAACCAGTAGCCTGTCTGGTACAAAAGGGCAGGATAAAAGCTAAAAAATGGCTTGATCCCCAGATGATTATTGCTACAATTCACACAACTGTATTTTGCTAATGTTATAGCAAAAAAAATCCCTTAAAGGATTTTATGTTAAATTTTACAAATGGCTCTTCCAATGGAGGAACTGCATATATGGCTAATAATAATAAAAAAATATTATGAAGCATAATAAGGCTCCTTGTAAGCAGCTTATGAAACTTGCAAGTAGATCCAGATGCAAACGGATCTGACATGATAACACCAAGCTGACCTTTGCTAGGGCAAGGTGGAAAAGCCCTTGCAATGCATTATGAAAAAACCCGACCTATATATATTTGGGGTCGAGGATATGTTTATGCTTTTTTCACAGAAAGAAAATAAAAGCTGGGCCTGATGTCGAGGCTGCACTGCGGACACAGAGGAGTTCCTGAGGTGATTGCAGAGAGGTCCTTAGTCTGGCTTTTCCTGCCCCCAAGGAGAGGAGTCCCTGATAACAGAACCTGCTGCTCCACTCTACAGGGTGTCAATTCTGCCTCCTGAGTCCAGGGAGACCCGGCTGAGATAATGCCAGGATGTGCTTCAGATAGCTGAATCCAGCTCACCTCACCCAGGAATCCCACCGGCCCTGAAGCACAAGTGCTAAACTGCTTCTGCAGCTTGAACTCTGGTCTGCTTTGGAGCTGAGATGCAGACTGGACATCAGACTGTTTTAATCTCTGGGACACAGAACTCATTTTAATTAAAATACTAACCTCTTCACTTAAGAAGGGGAAAGATTGGGGTTCCTGTGACTGTTGCTCAGAGTCTGGAAATGGTGGTATTTGACAACAATGTATGTCATTGTACTCTTACTGAAATTGATCTAATGATATTTGTAACTGCTTATAGATGTTGGGAAAGGTTTGACACATGCTGTAAAGTGTTTGGGTTTAATGCATATGTTAAGAATTTTAGATTTTGATCCCTTTTTCACCTCCCTAATAGATGGCAGGCAAGTACACGTAACTTTTTGTGGAGTAGGCATTTAGGAAGGAGGACATACCATGGGCCAGACTAAAAGGTGAATACTGGGTTTGGAAGGTGCCCCTTTCTTCTTTTCTGGAGATGGAGTTATTGGTGCCAGAATTATATCATATCTTCTGTTTAAGGAGCACCTCACAGATTTTTCATTAATGATAGACACAGGGGCCCAATGACGGGAGTTAGTGTGGATCCTCACCTAAATTTCAAACCATACAGAGGCCGTACAGGCCGGCTCAACATGGCATGGTTTTTAGGTACAAGGGCGCTCTCCACATAGCCTAAGACAGGGTGCCCTGTGATCTGCTTATTTTAATCCTACTAGATACCTTTTATTTGAGGAGCTCCAAGAAACTAATGCTACTCATAAGGCACCCCTCTGTTCCCAAGAGAGGTAAATTGCTTCACCAGTCGAGAGGAGGGTCTCTCCTTGTCCCAGTCCCTTCTCCTTTAGATCTGACACCATGGTTGACTCTGTCTTGGTGCCCTCCACTTATAACTACTTGCCTTTATATAAGAAAGGAGGAATATGTTGGGAGCCGTTTCCCCCCCTAAAGATTGTTACAGAAACCATCACCTTGGGGAGCCTGCAGGGAACCCCAAACCCATAATTATGTTAAGAATAGTCCTATTGGCAAAACCTGCCCCCACACCCAATTAGCTATTCGCTAATTGCTAACGAACCTAATCTGATAGCGGAACTGCCTTAAATTCCAGCTATCCAGGGAACTAGGTGTGGCAACTCCTGACTTCTTGGCCTACCTGACCAGATGTAGGTTACGTGACTGGGACCACGCGGCCAGATTCCATGCTCCTGTGCCCTGCTCCCCAAGCCCTCATTCAGGGGGTATATAAGTTGTTACCCTGTCCCTAATAAACGGAGGCTTTGACAAAAAAAAAAAAAAAAAAAAAAAAAAAAAGAAACCAATGGAAACATATAAAGCTAAATGTACTCTTTTCTAAGTATATTTCAACAACAGTGCAGTTTTCTTTCTCATTTTCTGTTCATTTGTTCATCATTAAATAAAAGTATATTATTTTGGAAAAAAAAAATAAAATTAATATTAGTTAGAATGATTTACATAATTACTGGTTTAACTTGTAAGCACACATAAGTCTCAAACTACTTTCATTCCTAAAATATGTTCTTTATCTAAGCTTGTTTTGGGGTAAAGATGAATTATTTATATAGAAATATAAATCTTTTTCTCTTATTAAAAAAAGGTAAATATAAAACAACTTACCATACAATGCGGTTTGCAGTCAGATAGAGGATGAGGTGAACTGAAAATCTATTTCTACTTTTAATTTTTATCCTTTTCGTTAGTCTATCATCTGCATTATGTTTACAACACAGCTGGAGTGCTATTGTCTTTCTTTCATTCTTCTTTGGGACATTGAATTAGCATCTGAGACGTTCATTGTCTTCCCACTCCGTGCTAGCTGTGCTATTCTCTGATGCTGGCCTCTCTTTACAGGATTTTTCCCATATCGCTGATCAGAGAGCAGCAGGCATCCTGTCAGTGTTTGCTTCCTGACAGCTCTTGTCTTCAATAATAGAACGACAGCACACTCAGAGACCCTGTTAAATGGACATACTCAGTTTGTTTCTGCTCTTGCATTACACAAATATCTCAAAAAATCATATGATGCAAAGCATAGCTACGATACTTCCCAATTATATTGCCCAAATAATTTGTCTTAGCATTGAGAACTCAGTATCTATGGGGGAGGGACATATCTTGATGTTTAACTAAAATTATTTTGTACAAATTAGAAATATTGCTTTAACCAATCAATCAAAAAAGCAACGTGTTTGCAAGGTGTGCCAATATATACCCAAATTATAGCACTCAAAGTCTCAGGCAGAAAGACTGAGTTCTGGGCCAGGCTAGGCTTCATAGCAACATGTTGTGTAAAAACAAACAAACAAACAAACAGATAGAACAAGAAGTAGCTCAGTTGAAAGGGCTAGGTGAACATTAAACAAGAAGAAAAGGAGGCAAAACGTTAAGCTATGAGAACTCAAATTATGACAAGAAAAAATTCCCTCAACCCCAAGTCATAGTACAGAACGCTCTCTTGCTTACACAGGAAGGAACGGAAGGGCAGTTGGGAACATTCTTGGCAGCATAAATGATATGCAAATAATTTCACACTCTACAGCAAGCTAAAACTAAAGTATGTTTTCCACAGCTGATGGAACTAAGATACTGTAATATAGGGTGAAGAATAAGATATGTGAGCTTGTCTCTACGCTGTACTTTGAGATTTAATGTATTGAGTAATATTAATTATTTCAAATGGTTTGAGATGAAAACTAAAAAAAAAAAGATCAGCTATTTTCCTTTTTCTCTGAATTATTTGCTTTCTTCAAAAAATAGAAAATAGTTGAGGAAAATTGACTGGTAAATTAGGGAAGAGACTGTGAATTAGCACCAATTATCTAATGCCTCAGTACTTGTGATAGCAATTCTTGTAGGGACAGTAAAACAAACTCAGAAGGGGGCCATGCCTCTGAGCTTAGACGTGATGCCCCCTGGACTTTGTTGTCATATGGAGAATAAGTGAAGACTGCATCAGTCCTTAACTTGGAAAACAATAGGAGCATTTCATCCCAAGTGGATTTTTGTAATATTTATCAAATCAGAATTTATTGCTCTCAATGGATCATCCCAAATATCAGTATGATAGGGTTCTTTCTAACCTTAGATTTCTACGGAAGACACAGACTGGTGTAAGTGAAAACAATCTTATCACAAGATCATACAATTCCCTTAAAATCTAAATATCTTTTTTTTAAAAAAAAGCACTTCTAAACCATGAAGCTATAAGTAGAACCATTTCTACACTATCATTTTTTAAGTCCAAGGAAAGGACAGACAACTGACTACTCTTTAATAAATGGTAAAGAAGCAACTCCTTTTATAGAAAGCATTTTTCATTTACTAAGTGCCGAGAAGGAATGTTAATATTGATTCAGACTCAGCTATGAATGCTGACCTCAAAGGTACTGACTGTGATTAGCTGGATGTTCATAGGCCCCACAGCTTATAAATTCTGACTTTTTCTTCAGGATGACATTTTAAATCAAAGCAATTCGAGTTCCCTATACTTTCACGGAAGCACTTAATACTTTTAAACACTTTTGATACAGTCTGTAATGGACAGAAAACTGGTTTTTCTATACTGCAGTTCTGCACAGTACCATCCCATCTGCTGGGATATATTTTCCCAAAATAATTTTCTGGAGATTAGAGTGTTAGAAAAAAAATGCAGTCGATACATGTTTTGTCTTAGCCAACCATTTAGGTGAAATGAGAACAGAGTGAGCCAATTTCTAGAGAATAAAATGCACTTTTATCTCCTAAAGCAAGATCTTCATAGCAGCATGTTGATTCTAGAATGTCTAAAAGCCAATTGCAATCAAACGCAAAGGAAAAAAAAATACATGTATTGATTTAGGAGATTGAAAATGTAAGCTTGGAAGGAGTGATTCTCTGTAATTTCCAAAAATACAAGTTCAGAGCTGGGGAGATTTCTCACTGGATAATGTACTCGCTGCATAAGCACGAGGCACTGAGGATCACCAACAGCTACATGAAATCTGGGTAGGCACGGTGCCTCAGAAAGACAAGGGAGGCTTGCTAGATGAATTGACAAAATCTAGGACCAATAAAGATACTGCCTCCATAAATAAGCTGTTGAACAGAAGAAAGGAACCTGACATCAACTTATCATGTGTATATATATATATATATATTATCATCCCACATGCATGTGTGTTCACAAATATGTAAATATACATAAATATACACACACATTGCACACAGAACACAAAAATCCCAGCATTATAAATCACAAACTCAAATTATACTTTGCTCAAGTTGATCGAATTAGTCACCAAAAACCTTGTATATTAACATTTTGCCTGCAGCATTTCCTAGAATTCTTTCTTGGTGACACGCCTACTATGTATCTTCCATAGTGCTTTTTAACGACCCAGGTACTGAAAAGTGGACACACATACTTCCTCCTTTCTGCTCATTTATCTCTTGGCTTTTAGTGAGCTGTATTCCTCAGCCTCTATCATTTCACTTCCTTCTCTTCAGTTTCAGGTTTCTGCAATTATGTCTCCCATTTGTTCCACTCTTTGCCACATGTACTGATTGTTGAGAACTGTAAATGAGCCACATTTTCTTGAAGGATATCACTGGCCTTTTATTGAATCTAAGTACTTCCTGTATGTGCATGGTTTCAACTTTGGCTAAATTGTAAAGACAAAAGGTTTGCTTTGGCTCACAGATCTCTTCAGAATTAAGTATCGGGGAGAAACAACCACCAGAAGCAGCTGACAACAGAGTGCTAAAGCGGTCAGAAGTATAATAGAAAAAAAAATGCCACTCTCTGGCTGGGCTCTACATGGGTGCACGTTACTCTCTGTTGCCACAGAAAGCTCTCTTACTCTCTATCACTCCCTTTTCATCATCGAACAACTTTTAAGACAGGGTGGTGCATGGCAGAGAAAGACCAGTAAGTTTGAAGATTCTGCAAACAGGCAAAAATGTACATGGTTAAGAGATCTGATGGCTTCTAGGGACATAAGTGGAGATGAGTGTTCTCCAGTCACCGAATCAGGCATTTCAAACACAAGGCACTACTGTGTATTTGGGGGTGTTCTCTATGCCAGAGTAGCTGGATCAATACAGTATGCTGGACAGAAAACCTGCAGATAAGATTTTTCTCTGCCATTCTGATTTATTATTTTTTCTCAATTGTTTACCTTGAGAGATGATTGAAAATAAATGTAGGTACGTAATGTCCAAAATTAAACATATAAGGGAGAGAATTTAGGTATATTACAGCCTAATTAGGATTTATGAGGAAATACTTCATAAATCTAACATGGTAGAAACTTCCAAAGCTATCAAATTAAAACACATAGTAACAAAGTGATATTTTCAAGTGGTTTAATAAATAAACATTGCTCTCTGGGCCACTTTGTAAGAAGATAATGACATGAAAGGGATTTTAAAAACAGGAATTGTCTGACAGGTAAAGTAGGTATAGCTATAAAAATCACAAAACTCATTAAGTAAAGAAAATCAAGAAATAAATATCTTAGTGTCCTTCCCAGAAGGCATATAGAGAAACTCTCATGGAAGGCTAAAATAAAGCACACAAGAAAATTTACCAGATTGGCTTGAGAAATAATAATTATAGAAAATTAGCATCTTAATAAGTGTTTCACTTCAAACTCAACTTAGTGCACACAGATTTTCCCTCCTTCTTCTGCTTATTGTTGTCACCCTGCCATGTTTATGTTCCAGTTTTTCATCTGGCAGGTGGCTGTCCCATAAACTGATCCATTTTTTTCAGTTATTGAATCATAACAATCATTTCATTTTAGCAGGAAAGCTGTAAAAGGTAGTTATTACTTATAAAAATCGATGTCAACAAACAAGAACCTGAAATGAGTAGGTTTGCAATTTTAAAGTTGTTTTATAAATGATGAACTCAACACTTCCAATTTATCACTCAGTTCTCTTGGCGCCTGCTTTTAAAGCATATCGATAGTTTGAAGGTGAAGGTGTGTCCCTACTCCTGGCACTACCACCTGGGGCTAACTGAATTCACACTTTAAATCACCGCAAAGCTCTTGGCTCCAGCAGGATTCTTCTTCATGGTATTTTCTCCCTGAGTGAACATGTACACCTTAATAACTAATTCCAAGAATCATGTGGCATTCCATATTACTCATGGTAAGAACCAATGTCTTCATATGGTTTTGAGGCTGTTCCATTAATTCCCCAGGCTGGTTTTTGCCCCCTCCACCACAGTTCTACTGCTGCAGCAGGAAGAACACTTTTCCAGCTCTTACAAACATGCTCTTTCTCACTGAATATAGCAGACAATGAGGACTGCTGAGAAGTCAAGAACAATGGCACTGGGTTTTGATCCTACTGCACGTACTGGCTTTGTGGGAGCCTAGGCTGTTTGGATGTTCACCTTACTAGAGCTGGAAGGAGGTGGGACTTCCTTGGACTCCCCACAGGGCAGGGAACCCTGACTGCTCTTTGGGCTGACAAGAGAGGGGGAGTTGATTGGAGGAGGGGGAGGGAAATGGGATTGTGGCGGGGAGGAGACAGAAATCTTTAATAAATAAAAAAAAATGCTCTTTTCATCACCTGAGATGCTTTCCCTGCAGAGCCTGTCTCCACGCTTCTTTAACCCCTTGGTGCCTTCATGAAAATGGCAGATCCTGGTTGTGAGTACAGCTTATCACTTTTACTCATTATTTAATATTATTTTAGCAGTTTTATTAAACTTAAGTGGCAGCTGATATTGGGAAATCTTACTTGAGCTTCTCACTAGAACCAATCAGTTATGTGTGTGTTAGATGTGGACTTTTTGTTGATTTGCCAGAAAATGGTCCTTGTAGGGACTGGCAATATTAGAAGTTGTGGCTTTGTTGGCATAGGTGTGGCCTTCTTGGAAGAAGTGTGTCACTGTGGGGGTGGGCTTTGAGTTCTATACTCTAGCTATACTCTGTGTGACACACAAGTGCTTCTGCTGCCTGTGGATCAAGATGTAGAATTCTCAGCTCCTTCTCCAGCACTAGTCTGCACACTGCTATGTCCTACCATGATAATGGACTAAACTTCTGAAACTGCAAAATAGCTTCAATTAAATGGTTTCTTTTATAAAAGTTATTATGGCCATGGTGTCTCTTCACAGAAATAGAAGCCCTAACTAAGACAGACTTAAATGACTTAAAGAGCAAACAATATTAGTGACTTCAAACATGCATCCAATATTCTACTTGTGAATGAATATACAATGTAAATAATATATAATGAAGTGAAATTTAATAGTGCTCACACAAATGTTTATAATTTATAATCTTATATCATTAATTATGTCAACCCAGGTATAATTACATATTCCTAAAGAAATCAACATTTCTCTAAGATTATTTTTATGATTTGAAATCAGTTAAAAATGTATCTGCTGATACTTAATAAATAAGTCATTTTTATACTTATTTCTGAATATATTCAGAATATTAAGACAAAGCTTTATTATTCAATAAGACTAAAAAGGAAAACTTTAAATATGAAGTCTAATTCATAACACTGGTTTTGAAGAATTTTTGTTTATTTGTTTTCTTGACAGAGTTTCATTATGTAACCATGGCTGTCCTGGAACTCACTATATAGACCAGGCTGGCCTTAAAGTCACAGAGATCTGCCAGCCTCTGTGCCTGAGTGCTGGGATTAAAGGTGTGCACCACCATCACCACCTGAATTGCCCATTGTGGATGACACTATTCTGTAGGCAAAGTATCCTGGATGCTGTAAGAGTAAAAATAAATAAATAAAATGAGTGCAAACATACATCCATTAACTTTATAATTCTAATTTTCTTAATTAAATTGATAGAGGTCCAACACCTTTTCCCATTGTGGGTGGCCCCATTCCCCAAGCAGAGGATCCCGATTTGTATGATCTGAGGGCAAACACACAAACGTTTAGTCTTTCTGAGCTCCTGGACGGTGGATCTGGTTAACTGTTTGCTTTCTATTCTCACTTCTTTAACTTCTCTGCTGAATTGCAATCTAAAATTATGCGTTAAAAAAAGCCTTCTCTACTCTTTATTACTTTTGTCCTGGTATTTTACCATAACAGTATAAACACAGTTAAAGCATAAATCAAAGCCAAAGTAGTCTATGTTTTGAAGTAGGTTGTTTACTGTGGTACTATTAAAGACATCACATAAATGACAACAAAGGAATTTAAATTCTGGATCATTATTTCAGCGTGCTATTTTATTTCTCTGGACTCTTAATGTTCAATATTATAACTTCAGAATATTGAAATTAACAAGAGTAAAACTGAAGTAAATTGATCACAAGCACACACACATATCTTTTTAAAGTTAGGTCTGAACTCTGAATTTATGTCTTAAATGATGATTCCAGAAATATTATTTTTCAATCTATTTCTTAGACAAAGGCTAAATGTGTTAGACTTCATGGGATAATGCCATAAAAAAATAATACCTTAGAAGTTTAAATGTTTTAATGTGAAATTGAAGACTTTTTTTGACATTCATTACTGGTGCTTCATGCAGAATTGATCATGTGAGCACAAAGGGTGGAGGCTGCCTGTACAAAATCAAAGAGCTTTGGAACACCTACAGGGAAATTCCATAGCCCTGGATCATATATTCAGAATTAAGTGAGCATCCTTCAATTAAGAAATAAATCTTCTCAAATTTGATTTATATAAATATAAATGAATATTTATACTGGAAGCAATGACTTGTGGTGGTAATCTCTCCATTCTGTAGGCTGAGACAGGATTGCCCTGAGTTCATGGACTAACACGAGCCACATAGTGAGCTCTAAACATGCCGGTTATACAGTGTGGGATCTTTCCTGAAAAAAAAAAAAGCAAAATAAATAAATAAGACAAAATCTAATTGTTTTAAACTCACTTCTTACATATGTTTATGTAGCCCAATGAATTTAATTTAGGTTGCTTATGTGAACGTTAGTGTTTAAAAGAGTATGGGCATCTAACCAGTGGCTACACTATTGGGTGAGGACCCTGTATATGACAGAATGGTGGCAGGCTTAGTCTTTCGCAGGTCTTGAGTAGCTATTGAGAATTCAGTGCCATATTGTGTTTGGAAAACAAGCTTCTGTAACCCTCCAGCCCTTCCTCTGGTGTTTACATTCCTTCTATTCTTTCTTCTGTGGTGTTCTCTAAATATTGATGGAATCTAGATGTCACATTTAAAGATGAGCATAGTCTCAGCATTCTGGCCAATTATGAGTCTGTTTTAGTCAGAGTTCTCTAGAAGAACAGAATACACACACATATATGATATGTATATGTGTATTTATATGTATATGTACATATATAAATACACTTGCATATATATATATATACATTAATACATACTTTAAAAGATAACTTAAAATGGTAGTATAAAAACACACCTGAGAATTCTGCAGTTGCTTGATTCTGGAGGGTGAATGCATGGACACTTATTTCACTGAGATGGGATAGCCAGTAGTTACTCAGTCCTCAAGTCCAGGTTTCTCAGCACTCTCAGTCTGACCCACAAAGCATGGCAGGTTCCTAGAGTCCTTTAATGGTATCAGAGGAGAAATCAGAAGCAGCAGCCATGCCCTAAATCACCTTGGTGGATAGAGAGTAGAGCAAGCAAGTAAAGAAATAGACAATCTCTTCTGACAAGTCATTTCGATCTGGTTTGCTAACTTGCTAACATGTTTCTGTTCATAACTTTTTAAGCCTTCCCACATCCAGGAAGGCAGTCATGACAATTCTTCATGCCAGTCTCTCCTCTTAGTGGTTTTAATTTTGGTAAGTCAATATTAAAAGTATCCTTGGTAGGGACTATGCAGTAACTACTGCAGAAAGGTCCTCTCTTACCAAAGCTGAGAGCATCACTAATCTATTGACATGAACATAAATAGTTTGATAGGCACAGGATGTTCATTTCATGTGGCAACAGTGATAGCTTTCCCACTAAGGGCTACCACTGACTTAGCCATGGACTTCTTACAAAGCTTGTAGTATTAAACATGAATTCTCTCTTGTGGAGGGGTCATCAAATTCAATCAATAAAGGGTTAGTTGCCCCTTATCAGTCATATAAATATTATATCTTTGGACACATATTGTCAGACAGGTCAATAGTGTAGCATGTAGGGTTCACAGCTAAGCAAGGCTGGCATTAATTTTTCTCTCCCAGCAGTCTACACGGCACCTTCCAGAGCTATGGAAACTGACCAACAGGAAGAAAGCTTCCAGTTTGTTCCCAGTTGATTTCTCTATGTCCTGTGACTGAAGTATGCAATGTCATCAGCAATAAAGTTTTATACCCTCTAGTCCTGGTGTACAAACAAGACCAGTAGCAATAACTTATATTGTTTTGGAGGCCACAGGGCCCTCCATGAACAACAATAAAAGGATCAAATGTGAGGTTTTCTGTCAATGTCGCCTCCTATCAGCACACACAAGTTGGATATTTTGAGATATTTTGATTTTAGGATTTTATAATAGGGTTTCTAAATTTCCTTCTATTTCTTCAATTTTCAGATAAAAAAAACCCAAGGCATAGACATACTCAGCAAATTCTCTGAGATTCCCCATCTAGTAAGTAAAAAGATCAATGGAAACCAGCTAATGATCTGTACCACACCTAGACCTTGAATATAGATTCTAGTTGAGTGGGTCTGAGCACCAGGCGGAACCTATGCATATGAAAAGAACCTCTGGTTGTTTGGGCTTCTGCTCTGAAGATTAGATGTTGAGTAACAATGCAATGTGTTATGCTCCCTCTTACATAATCAGCAGGTATTGAAAAAAACAAAACAGAAAGTAAACTAAGAAGGATTTCTGCCATACTTGTTTTCCATGCCATCAATACTTTCTTTCTGAGTAAGAAAATTCAAGCTAAGTGACCCTGCTACATTTTAAGTACTTAATCTGTACTCACTGCACATTTTGTGTCATCCAATTGCTCTGCATTTTTAGAATTCACATCTGTAGTTTTTTTTTTTATTTGGTTATTTGTTTATTCAGACATCTCTTTAAATTTTAAACATACTACGTTGGTTTTGAGGTCACCATATAGCTTGGGCTGCACTCAAGCTCTCGACTCTCTTCCAAATACAATTACCGGTAGAGAATGGCACATTCAACATTTTTTTTTATGTTTTATATGCTACTGAAGATTGGAAACTAGATATTTCCCATGCTAGGCAAATGTTGAACATCTAAACTGTATCCTCAGCCTTTATTTATATTAAGTTTTGAATACAAAATGTTCTCTCAAAAAACCTAATGTGTGGTCTCTGCTCATATAATTTATTGTATAAGTGAATCTTTAGAAGAATTTATTACCAAGGTAAACTCCAAACACAGTTGTAGGCATATAAAGCTGTCCTGTATCTTATCTTGTTTGTGCCCTGCTTAAATCATGATTGTCTCGAAAAGATCCTCTTTATTCTTGCCAAACAGACAAGATTTTGCTGAAACCATCTACTGTAGCACACGTTAATTTCTGGGTAGTATACATTATTTTTATTAATTTTGAGGTTTGATGAAAATGACTGAAACCAAAGTGTCATTCCCACTGACACTGGTACTACCCTGAAAGATTTCATGAGACCTCTGTGTCTTTCCCCTCCTCACAACTAAGGCAGTGATTTTTAGCTTTCTCCTTGGCTTCTGTTTCTACACAGGACTCTCATCGATTCAGTGAAAGCCTTGAACATTCTTTATAATTTCTTGAAAACTTTCTCACAAAAATATATTGCGTTGACACATAACAAACTGTTCATGAGTGTGTCATGCTTTAATTTCAGGAACGTGGTCAGTTCTGGCAAGGGCCTTTCTTTCTGACACTTTACCATCTTCATCTTTGCATTGTCTCTATGGAATTCATATATATAATCACACCATCAGCTTGTTATTGCTTCTCAGCAGTAGGTGTAGATACAACACTTATTAATAAAGTCCTCTGGGGAAGGTAATAAGTTACTTGAAACTATTTCATGTAGCTTAATATCAAAAAAGCAAAGTAATAGAAAAATTTTTAGTGTTTATTTAATGAGTTTTTCTGGATTGTGACAAATACTTAAATAACATTAGATTTATAAAATACCCAGAAATATGCCATTTTTATGAAAATATCATTTTTTTTCTACAAGAAGTAAGACATTTGCTGAAGAACCCTATATCCACTATGTTGGATGTACCTACAATGATTGATTTTCTTGTGTCTGTGTTAACATACTATAGTAAAATTGCCTTTCACCTGAGTTTAAATTGTTAGGACTATGCAACGTATTCTGAAGATCAGTTAATTTTATTTAGTAAATAATGTCACCACATATATCATTTAAGGAAGTGATATACAGATATAAATTGTTCCATAAGTTTAAATACATGTTCAAGTGCTTCCTGAGCAAACCCACACAGTCTAAATCAGATGAAATCTGTCTTGAGAAAGGAAGCAGACACGAGACCCCACCCCAACCCAGAACCTATCTCCAATTGACAATCATTTGTTGAAGAAAAATTAAGAGTTTCATTGGTCACACAAACTATACTTAAAGGCAGGACCCCATGTCCAGCCATAAAGTAAAAATACAAAACAAACTCAAATATATATATATATATATATATATATATATATATATATATATATATTTTGTTTTGTTTAGCCTCATAATTCTCTGCCTGATTCTTTACTTGGCCATTACTTATTTTTAACTTTCAGACCTTTTATTTGCATATTGTGGTTTCCAGTTTTGTGTTTTTAAGGAATTTCTATATGTGAGAGGTGTGTATGTATATGTATGTGTGTCTGTTTCTTGTACTTTATTCTTTCTATTTGTTGTTGTTTGTTTGCATGTTTTGTCCTATTCTGGTTTGTATATTTTAGTTTGTGCATTTACTTTTCTTTCTAGCCATCTGTTGGTTTTTTAATGAGAAACAAAGGGTATAGATTTGAGTGCGTGGGAGGATGGAAAGGAAATGTGCAAACCATAATCAAAATGTATTGTATGGAGAAAATCATTTTCACGAAAAAGAAAATAAAATAAAATATACCCCCCCCCCAAAAGAAATCCTGCTATTCAAAAACCATCTGGACTTGAATTTCCCTGTGAAATCACCCAGGAGACTTGTTGTGCCGACCAGTTAATTGCCCCTAGGGTTTGAGGAGTGAAGCTCATTGCAGAGCTTGGTGAGTAGATAGGATGAGGTAGAATTCTGCCAGATCCTCCATTTAGGAGTGTGAGAGTTAAAATTTAAATTTTTGAAACAAAAAAAGAAGAGGGAAGTAGTTTTGATGTGAGCGCTGAGATTAAATGTAGGACAGATAAACAGGGAAGAGCCTTGGGAATACACCTACTGTCATTGTTTAAGAGGGACGAATCATAGAGCATAGCAAGGGTCACAGATCCATGAAGAAATGATTATGAAGCAGCAGCATATTAGGTATTGGTCACAGGAGCACTAGGGCATAGCAGACTCGGGAATCTCTCAACATTAGAATTGGAATTAATTTGTCAGAAAAGGAATGAAAAAAGATGTTTACAGCATAAATAATTATGACATGCATAAAAAGGCTTATGTCACAAGAAGTAGGTATTACAGAATTTCTGCTGCAAAGTTCATGCATCTAGAATAATCACATTCAACAGAAATTCTCTGTGGATATTCTTTCTCAAATTATTATTTTCATCATTTTTCTTAAGGGCTGAGTGTGATCTCCAATAACATTTTCTAAAACTATCCCCCTTTTTTTTCTCACATTATTGCAAGATTTTTAGCACTGGAGTCAGGATGGCCTGACATTCACTAGGTAGCTGTCCTTCTTAACTTTGGCCATGAATTTGATTGAGATAGTCTAGAATCAAATGAAAAGGAAAGCTCAATGGAGGGGTTATTCAGATTAGATTTTCCTGTAGACACAACTGTTGGGAATAGTCTTCACCATCTTAATTGACCCAGAAAGGCCCAGTTCACTGTGGGTGGCATCATTCTTCCCACAGGGGAATGGCTGTGGACTCTAATAAAATAAGAAAGAAAGCCTGGGAAAGTCAGCAAACAGCTTTCCTTTCCAGTTTGTTTTGGGTCTCTCCTGAAACAAGTTTCTGCCATAATTCTCTTCTCACTGACGGACTGTGACCTGAAAATATGTCACATGAGCATGCTCGAACACTAAGTTGCTTAGGATGACAGTGTTTTATCAGAGAAACAAAAATAAAACTAGTACAGTAGTAATGCATGTTGTCTTCAGACTCATAGCAATTCTCCTGCCTCAGGTTGCCAAATGCTGGGCTAACAAGCACAGAACACGATACCTGGTGTTTAAAGCCTATAAGTAAATACATACTTAATGAAAGAAAGAAGGCAGAAAATCTCAGCAAAGCTCTGTATAATTATGACTTACAAAAGCAAAAGCTCAAGCTCTCCAACTTTTGGAATATGCTTTCTGAAAAAAAAAACAAATTGGAAGAAATAAATACATCTTTCAACAAGATAGGAAAGTCAGAATTTTAAATGAAGTCCCCCCTCCCTTTTTTTTTACTTCTCTAATAAGCAACATGGAGTGATTATGCATTTTTCTGGCCTGCTCACCACACATTCACACATGTGGGCATGCTTGAACATGTGTGCATGTACCCACCCACCCACACCACATATGGCACACATACACAGCACACATGCCACACATACCACACACATAGCACACATGCCACACACACAGCACACCACATATACCACACACACACGACATATACCACACACACATACATACACACCACACATACACATAGCACACAACACACACACACACACACACACACACACAAGCAGTTCTAGGGAAACTCGGAATTCTCCCTGCTCCTAATTCATTTCTTAGCTCCACTATGGCAGTATGCTGATGTTATATTTGTAAATGATTCTAGTCTTGCAATTACTTTTCTAAAGTCGCACTGACACTAGGGGACATTGATATTACAAGTGTATTTCTTTCTTACCAACGCAGCAACTTTTAAAGTCAGTTTTCTTTCAATTTTTCAAGGTCAACTACAGAGGATGATCTCTAATATTCATCTCAGAGTGTCTCATTATCAGTAATTGTGAACTCAAAATACATATTCTAAATAGTCAAAAGAGTTATGATATGATATTTAAATATCGAAATCTTTGATATCTACTCTACATGTTAGACAATTAAAATATGTGAAGGATGGTTTATATTCGGATATTCACATGTCTGATGTTATTTATATGATGCGAAGGGCTCTGGTAGGAATAAACTGCAGAATTTTCTCTGTTGACCATTCTGATACTGCTTGACTGTCTGCACAGGAAAGATATGTGTCAACATCGTTCAGTACTTATCCTCGATTCCAGGGTCAAAGTTTGGTCGTATCATAAACCCATGGAAATAAAGAGGACACTATGAGACTATTGCTGTGATATTACTAAAGCTGAGATTGACCTATTTTTTTTAGTAAGGAGAATGTCCTCTCCATATTTTTACAAAGCTGAGTTAAAGTTTCAAATTTCATCACATCGCAAAATAATAACTAAGTTTATTAAAGTCTCCTTCTATGCCAGGCAATGAGATTCTATTTTGCACATTTGATATTACACGATGCTTGGAGCAATTTTTTTTTTTGGTGTAAATTTTTTTTTATTGGAAAAAAAAAAAGCAATTTCTGCCTCCTCCCCGCCTCCCATTTCCCTCCCACTCCTCCCTCTCCTCCTCCCCTCCCCCCACTCCTCTCCCTCCTTCTCCAGCCTGAAGAGCAGTCAGGGTTCCCAAAGTCCTCCC
The DNA here is from genome assembly GCA_963919715.1 of Microtus obscurus. NCBI lineage: Eukaryota > Metazoa > Chordata > Mammalia > Rodentia > Cricetidae > Microtus > Microtus obscurus. The sequence continues at coordinate 275,651 of CAWTZC010001756.1, read as the reverse complement.
CCCTCAATCCTGGTCTAGGAAGGTGAACATCCAAACTGGGTAGGCTCCCACAAAGCCAGAGCATGAAGTAGGATCAAAACCCGGTGCCATGGTCCTCGGCTTCTCAGCAGCCCTCATTGTCCGCCAAATTCAGAGAGTCCGGTTTTATCCCATGCTATTTCAGTCAGAGTCCAGCTCGAATTGGTGAGCTCCCAAAGAATCAGCCCCACTGTCTCCACGGGTGGGCGCACCCCTTGTGGTCCTGACTTCTTTGCTCATATTCTCTCTCCTTCTGCTCCTCATTGGGACTTTGGGAGCTCAGTCCAGTGCTCCAGTGTGGGTCTCTGTCTCTATCTCCATCCATCGCCAGATGAAGTTTCTATGGTGATATGCAAGATATTCATCAGTATGGCTATGAGATAGAGTCATTTCAGGTTCCCCTATCCACAGCTGCCCCAGGAGCTAACTGGGGACATCGCCCTGGGCACCTGGGAGCCCCCTCTAGATCCAAGTCTCTTGCCAACCCTAAGATGGCTCCCTTAATTAAGATGTGTGCTTCTCTGCTCCCCTAACCCACATTCCTTTATCCCAATCATCCCGTTTCCCCAAGTTCCCCCCACCCTCCCCTTCTCACATTTCTCTCCCCTTCTCCCCTTACCCCCCTCCCACCACACCCCCAAGATCCCAAATTTTTGCCCGGCAATCTGGTCTACTTCCCATAACCAGGAGGATAGCTATATGCTTTTCTTTGGGTTCACCTTCTTATTTAGTTTCTTTAGGATATCAAATTATAGACTCACTGACCTTTATTTATCTCTAGAAACCAATTATAAGTGAGTACATCCCATGTTCATCCTTTTGGGTCTGGGTTACCTCGCTCAGGATAGTGTTTTCTATTTCCATCCATTTGCATGCAAAATTCGCGAAGTCATTGTTTTTTACCGCTGAGTAGTATTCTAATGTATATATATTCCATACTTTCTTCATCCATTCTTCCATTGAAGGGCATCTAGGTTGTTTCCAGGTTCTGGCTATTACAAACAATGCTGCTATGAACATAGTTGAACAAATGTCCTTGTCATATGATCGGGCATCTCGTGGGTATATTCCCAAGAGTGGCATTGCTGGGTCCATGGGTATGTTGATCCCAATTTTCCTGAGAAACCACCACACTGCTCTCCAAAGTGGCTGCACAAGTCTGCACTCCCACCAGCAATGGATGAGGGTACCCCTTTCTCCACAGCCTCTCCAGCAAAGGTTATCATTGGTGTTTTTGATTTTAGCCATTCTGACAGGTGCAAGGTGATATCTCAATGTTGTTTTGATTTGCATTTCCCTGATCGCTAAGGAGGCTGAGCATGACCTTAAGTGCCTTTTGGCCATTTGAACTTCTTCTGTTGAGCATTCTCTCTTCAGCTCAGTGCCCCATTTTTTAATTGGGTTAATTAGCATTTTAAAGTCTAGTTTCTTGAGTTCTTTATATATTTTGGAGATCAGACCTTTGTCTGTTGCAGGGTTGGTGAAGATCTTCTCCCAGTCAGTGGGTTCCCTTTTTGTCTTAGTGACAGTGTCTTTTGCTTTACAGAAGCTTCTCAGTTTCAGTAGGTCTCATTTATTCAATGTTGCCCTTAATGACTGTGCTGCTGGGGTTATACCTAGGAAGCGATCGCCTGTGCCCATCTGTTGTAGGGTACTTCCCACTTTTTCTTCTATCAGGTTCAGTGTGTTCAGATTGATATTGAGGTCTTTGATCCATTTGGACTTGAGTTTTGTGCATGGTGATAGATATGGGTCTATTTTCATTCTTCTACAGGTTGACATCCAGTTGTGCCAGCACCATTTGTTGAAGATGCTTTCTTTCTTCCATTGTATACTTTTAGCACCTTTATCGAAAATGAGGTGTTCATAGGTTTGTGGGTTAAAATCCAGGTCTTCTATACGATTCCATTGGTCGACTTCTCTATTTTTATGCCAATACCACCCTGTTTTCATTACTGTAGCTCTGTAATAGAGTTTAAAGTCAGGGATGGTAATGCCTCCAGAAGTTCCTTTATTGTATAAGATTGTTTTGGCTATCCTGGGTTTTTTGTTATTCCATATAAAGTTGATTATTGTCCTTTCAAGATCAGTGAAGAATTTTAATGGGATCTTGATGGGGATTGCATTGAATCTATAAATTGCCTTTGGTAGGATTGCCATTTTTACTATGTTGATCCTCCCAATCCACGAGCAAGGGAGATCCTTCCATTTTCTGGTATCCTCTTCAATTTCTTTCTTCAATGCCTTAAAGTTCTTGTCAAATAGATCCTTCACTTCTTTGGTTAGCATTACCCTGAGATATTTTATGCTGTTTGTGGCTATCGTGAATGGTGATGCTTCTCTGAATTACCTCTCTGCTTCCATATCCTTTGTGTATAGGAGGGCGACTGATTTTTTGGAGTTGATCTTGTATCCTGCCACATTACTAAAGGTGTTTATCAGCTGTAGGAGTTCTTTGGTGGAGTTTTGGGGGTCGCTTATGTACACTATCATATCATCTGCAAATAACGAAAGTTTAACTTCTTCCTTTCCAATTCGAATCCCCTTGGTCCCCTTGTGTTGTCTTATTGCTATTGCTAAAACTTCAAGCACTATATTGAAGAGGTATGGAGAGAGTGGACAGCCTTGTCGTGTTCCTGATTTAAGTGGGATGGCTTTGAGTTTCTCTCCGTTTAGTTTGATGTTAGCTGTTGGTTTGCTGTAAATAGCTTTTATTATATTTAAGTATGACCCTTGTATCCCTAATCTCTCCAAGACTTTTATCATAAAGGGATGTTGAATTTTGTCAAAAGCTTTTTCAGCATCTAATGAAATGATCATATGGTTTTTTTCTTTCAGTTTATTTATATGATGGATTACATTGATAGATTTTCGTATGTTGAACCAGCCTTGCATCTCTGGGATGAAGCCTACTTGATCAAAATGGATAATTTTTCTAATGTGTTCTTGGATACGGTTTGCCAGTATTTTGTTGAGGATTTTTGCGCCGATGTTCATGAGTGAGATTGGCCTGTAATTCTCTTTCTTGGTTGAGTCTTTGTGTGGTTTTGGTATCAGAGTGACTGTAGCTTCATAAAAGGAATTTGGCAATGACTCTTCTCTTTCTATATTGTCAAATACCTTAAGGAGTATAGATATTAGGTCTTCTTGGAAATTCTGGTAGAATTCCGCATTGAAACCGTCTGGTCCTGGGCTTTTTTTTGGTAGGCAGGTTTTTGATAACAGCTTCTAATTCTTCGCGACTGACAGGTCTATTTAGATTGTTCACCTGGTCCTGATTTAACTTTGGTATATGGTATTTATCTAAAAAAGTGTCCATTTCTTTTACATTTTCCAGTTTTGTGGCATACAGGCTTTTGTAGTAAGATCTAATGATTCTCTGAATTTCCTCTATGTCTGTGGTTATGTCCCCCTTTTCATTTCTGATCTTATTAATTTGCAAATTCTCTCTCTGCCGTTTGATTACTTTGGATAGGGGTTTATCAATCTTGTTGAATTTCTCTAGGAACCAGCTTTTTGTTTCATTGATTCTTTGGATTGTTTTCTGTGTTTCTATTTTGTTGATTTCCGCCCTCAATTTGACTATTTCCAGTCTTCTACTCCTCCTAGGTGAGTCTGCTTCTTTTTTTTCTAGAGCTTTCAGGTGGGCTGTTAAGTCTCCAATGTATGCTTTCTCTGTTTTCTTTAAGTGGGCACTAAGGGCTATGAACTTTCCCCTTAGGACAGCTTTCAAAGTGTCCCATAAGTTTGAGTATGTTGTTTCTTTATTTTCATTGAATTCAAGGAAGACTTTAATTTCTTTCTTTATTTCTTCTTTGATCCAGGTGTGGGTCAATAGTTGACTGTTCAGTTTCCATGAGTTTATAGGCTTTCTGGGGGTAGGATTGTTGTTGAATTCTAACTTTAGTCCATGGTGATCTGATAAGACACAGGTGGTTATGGATATTTTTTTGTAACTGTGGTAGTTTGCTTTGTTACCGAGGATGTGGTCAATTTTCGAGAAGGTTCCATGAGCTGCAGAGAAGAAGGTGTATTCTTTCCTATTTGGGTGGAATATTCTATAGATGTCTATAAAGTCCAATTGATTCATTACCTCCATTAATTCTCTAACTTCTCTGTTAGGTTTCTGTCTGATTGACCTGTCCATTGGTGAAAGAGGAGTGTTGAAATCTCCTACTATTAGCGTGTGCGGTTTGATGGCAGCCTTGAGTTTTAATAATGTTTCTTTTACGTAAGTGGGTGCTTTTATATTAGGGGCATAGATATTCAGGATTGAGACTTCATCCTGATGAATTGTTCCTGTTATGAATATAAAATGTCCCTCTCCATCTCTTCTGATTGATTTAAGTTTGAAGTCAACTTTGTTAGAAATTAGTATGGCCACACCTGCTTGTTTCTTAGGACCATTTGCTTGATAAACCCTTTCCCATCCCTTTACTCTAAGTAGGTGCCTGTCTTTCTGGTTGAGGTGTGTTTCTTGTAAACAGCAGAATGTTGGATCCTGTTCGTGTATCCAGTCTCTTAGCCTGTGCCGTTTTATAGGTGAGTTGAGTCCATTGACATTAAGGGATAATGATGACCAGTGGTTGTAAACTCCAGTCAGTTTTTTAGTCATAGAGTTTGTGTGTTTGCCTTCTTTGGGTTGCACTGGTGAAGGGTTTCTAGATGTTTGAGTTATTCTGGTCATTGTTGGACTCCTTGGTTTGTGATTTTCCTTCTATTACCTTCTGTAAGGCTGGATTTGTGGCTACGTATTGTTTAAATTTGTTTTTATCCTGGAAAATTTTGTTTTCTCCATTTATAGTGAACGATAGCTTGGCTGGGTATAGTAGTCTGGGCTTGCATCCATGTTCTCTTAGCTTCTGCAGTACATCTATCCAGGACCTTCTGGCTTTCATGGTTTCCATAGAGTAGTCAGGTGTAAGTCTGATAGGTTTACCTTTATAAGTAACTTGACCTTTTTCCTTTGCAGCTCTTAATATTCTTTCTTTATTCTGTATGTTTTGTGTTTTGATTATTATATGGCGAGGAGATGTTTTTTTTTTTGGTCCAGTCTATTCGGTGTTCTGTATGCTTCTTGAACCTTCAAAGGAATATCTTTCTTTAGGTTGGGAATGTTTTCTTCTATAATTTTATTAAATATATTTTCTGGACCATTGAGCTGTACTTCCTCTCCTTCTTCTATCCCAATTATTCTTAGGTTTGGTCTTTTTATTGTGTCCCATATTTCCTGAATGTTTTGTGATGAGACTTTGTTGGTTTTGCTATTTTCTTTGATCAGTGTGTTTATTTTCTCAATGGTATCTTCAGTGTCTGACATTCTTTCTTCTATCTCTTGTAATCTGTTGGTAGTACTTGTCTCTGTGGTTCCTGTTCATTTACCCAGGTTTTCCATCTCCATCCTTCCCTCGGTTTGTGTTTTCTTCATTACTTCCATTTCATTCTTTAAGTCTTGAACCACTTCCCTTATCTGTTTGATTGCTTTTTCTTGCTTCTCTTGGTTTTCTTGGGTATCTTTGAGCGATTTATTCATTTCCTCTACTTTTTTGTTTGTCATCTCTAATTGTTTATGGCAGTTTTTCACCTCTTGTTTAAGGTCCTCTATTATTTTCATATAATTCATTTTTGAGTCGATTTCTTCTAATTCTTCTGGAGTAGGGTGTACAATTCTTCTTATTTCGGGATCCCTGGGTTCTGGTGATGTCATGTTGCCTTTCAGGTTGTTGGAGGAATTCTTGTATTGGCGCCTTCCCATCTCTTGCTTCAAATGTAGCCAGGAGAGGCCTGGTATCTTGGTCCAGTCTTTGCTGTGACTGACTCTCTGGGTGTATCTCTTCAGTGTAGAAAGAGGAACCAACCCGTCCAGATGGAACTCCTCAGCACAACTCAGATGGCAACCCTGGAGCACCAGCTGTAGGTGCCCAAGCTCCCTTACTGGGAACCTTGAGACCTGCCTGGAAGGCAGGCACTCCCCACTCTGGGTGGATAGCCTTAGTGAAAGAGCTTAAAACCGGTCTGAGCACTGGTCCTAGCAAAACACAGGGCAGGGTTGGGGGTGGGGTTGCTTGGAGCAATCTTATGTGTTAACCAAATAATTACCATATAGCTCAGAAGAAAGAACCAAGAGTACAAGTTAAATATCTTGTCAAAACTGCAAGATTTAAAATTCAGGTCCATCCTAACCTAAACAAAGCATTAATTATTTTATTATTATAGTACAACTCTTAAGATGTAGGTACCTGATTTTTTTTCCATTCTAAGTTTTTACTTTGGTGTAATTTTTGGTATTTTTTTCATTTTCATTTTAGTATTTCATAAAATCACAAAATAATACATTCGAGAGTTATATGTATGGCTACCAATAGCTATGTGAGCCAATTTTAAACAATGCGATCCAAGAGAATTACTTGTATAGGATTCTGGAATGGTTCATAGAAGAAATATATTTTTGGTGACATATGCATCACTTCTTAATCTAACTTGAAAAAAAAGCAGATACACCTGTATTTGAGAACCTTCATAATAGTATGAAGTTGAGGTTAACTCCACCAAGACAGTTGTGTCCAAGAGTCTAGCTACCTATCCTTGGATTGTTTTTGAGATTAAAACAAAATTCTAAGACACTTGAAAAATCGCAAGGTGCTCTTACCAGCAACTGGATGCATTTTCCACTTGATGACTTAATATACTCTATGAAATTAAACCCCCAGAAAAGTTCTTTGATGTTAAATAATTTTGATTAAAATGACTTGATTTCATATTCACTGGGAAGAAAATTGAATGACATAGTAAAAAATGTCCTTTCATTGCTGTAGAAAAACATTTTCACCTCAGACTAAATGAATGTTTTATTTCTAAGTTATCACAGTAAAAATGGCTTTAGGGAGGAAATATGCACTGTGAAAGTAAACTGGTTCAAGCATATCAATATTCCAATTATATGCTCACTTTATGTAATAGCAAAATTAATGTTTTAAAAAAGGATTCTCTTTCAGTGTAATGGTAGGAATTGAATATAGGTTGTCGTTTGAATGTAGTTTCAGAATGTAGATTGAATGCAGTTTTAGAGAAATCCTTAAGTAATTCTTCAGCACATGCAAGCAAATAAGTAAAACAATATTAAAAGTTGGCGTTATTCAGGTAATATTAGGGATAATAATGGTGGACAGGTGATATGACTCAGTAGAGAAGGAGATTTCTCCTGAAAGCCCCAGGATCTATCTGAGTTTGATCTCTGGAACCCAGATTAAAAAAAAAAAAAAAAAACAGATGCAAGCAACATGCATTGGTAATCCTACAGTGAAATGGAAGGTGTGGGCAGGAGTATAGTCACAAAAGTCAGGGCTAACTAGTTTGGAATACTTAGCATGGCAAAAATATTAGAGCTCCCCTCCCAACAAGTGGAAGGTGAAAACAAACTTCTACAAGTTGGCCTGTCATGTCCGTAGATGCGCTGTGTTAAGTGTGGACCTGCACTGCACACACACACACACACACACACACACACACACACAGTATCCTTCAAACACCAGCAAACACACCATCTATATTTTAAAACAGTAGTACAGTATATACAAGAGAAATATTTTTTCTGTGATAAAAATCAACCTGCACCACAATGCCATACCTCAAATCTGTTACCGCATTTTATAATGTAAAGATAAAATGAGACTGACCTTTGTCAGCCTTCACCATCGTACTGAAAACTGTTATACATATTGTTGAAAACAGAGTTAATATGTACTTGGATATGTTGAAATGCATTTGCTTAAGAGAATGTGCGGTTCTACAGTCACTGCAGCTTAGGACATTTGGGGAGAAACATTTATCAAATGGAAGAAATGCCTTTTTTATATATATAAAGACAACTGCCTGAAGTATTGATTTTTGGAGAATGAACTCTCTAAATCTAGTTCTTAAAAAACAGATTTAGACAAATGCAATGATTGTGGAAGATAGGTCTGTACCGTGGCTAAGCAGGTGTGGGGAATAGGAGCAATCACTTAGGACAGGAGCTGCAATTGCAAAAGTGAGTACCAGTTCTTCTCACGCAGCACACACGAGAGGTGCAATTCTGTGAACTCCTTCAGGACTTACTCCCATCTGGTTTGCTTGTAGTCTGATTATCTTTGATCCTTATTACTATCAAAGAAATTGATGTTTATCAACACTGATGTTTCAGAAGGTAACCCCCTATGGGCATCCAATTACTTTCTTCTGCAGCCAGCTACTGGGAAAAGGAAATTGATTGACAGATGACTCTGGAGTGCAATCCTTTGGGCCCAGTGGGGTGCATCCAGATTGATTCAATGTTGAGACTTCCAAGAATCTTGCAAATACACCCTAGGGAACCCTAATTGAACTCTAGGGGTCTGCGCTTAATCCACTTTCAACTTGAAATCATTCCCTTCCTGAAGAAACCTCTTTAGGGCCAGGCATAGCTTCAAACAGCAAAATGTTACAGTAGCTAAAGCAGATCTAGATTCCTATAGCTTCTATATTTTCATCCAGGAAGGCAGGCTGATTACCTTTAGGTAATAATTCCTACTCTCCTGATGCCTACAGTGCCTCCTATTCTGAATTCATTTAGGCTGCTATAACGAAGTGCCACAAACGGATCTCTTAGAAGCAAAATAACTTATTTTCCATATTCCAGGAAGCTCTAACGATGGAGAACAAAGCACCTGCAGAACTTCATGCCTGCCAAAGCAACAAGAATATGTTTCGTTGTCTAGAATACCCTTGTTCTGTTTTTCTGTAAGCTTTTGCAGACCCCCTTAGATCTAACTCTAAAGCTATTCCCAGAAATCCCTTTCATAGGCTCTCACATCCTTCTTTGGGTATCAGAATGGTTTGAGAAATTGTTCTTTTAGGACTTTCGCTCAGTGTTTTACAAGTAGCATTTTTATTTATCATGGCATGCTTAATTGAAAGACTATTTTTAATCTTGAGTCTCATTTTTCATGCCTCTTAATTGTTCAGCAAATGCAATCTGAATGAAAGTACCCTGGCTTCAGTCCTTAACCTCTCTATGTCCACTTCCTTCTAAAGAGAGTGTTAATAATAAATTGTGTCCTCGAGAAAATTATCATTGGGATAATCAAAGGGAACTATGTTTTGAAATACAGCTTTGAGTCCCTGTATTAGAAATAATTATTGTGCTATGCAGTGCTTTGTATTGCTTTTCTTAACCTTGTAAAACGAATAGAGTAGCATTAGAAAATCAGTTTCAATGGTCAGTCACCTAACTTGATAGTCTGTACAGCATAAGATTGGATTTACAATTACGGAGAAGATTAAACAAACCTTTCTGTGTCTGATTGATGTGTGTCGAGATGTCTAGAAAGACAGATATACTAACCTTGCCCCGGTACAATGCAAGTATTTCTCAGTCCAGCTACACTTTAGTTCTGAAAGCGGCATGAGATTGAAATTAGCATATGGCCAATTTGCTGCATGCCCAGAGGTTCTTGGATCATGCTGATACATCTTTATCTGCTCATTAGGGTTATGGCTTAAAATTTGGTTTACTTGAGTTTATGCCTATTACTCTAGAAATCACTGCATATTACTAGGGCAGCTTTTGAAGCGTATACAGATGAGTGATAGCTATTCACATGCATACATGTCTGTGTGCTTGTGTATTGGATTTGCTTTACAGTTTTAATATGCTGATGAGATTTCTTTCAGGAAAATTCAAACTAAATATGTCATTTCAGTACTGACATCAAGAGGTTTAAAAAGTTCCCCTTCCTGTAATAAGAATAAAACTAGAATTTGCCTTTTGTTTCATACTTAAAAAAAAATTACTTAATGGGCAGGATCTGACTTAAGCCCTGTTAAGAATGGCCACTAGGGGGCTGGAGAGATGGCTCAGAGGTTAAGAGCACTGGCTGCTCTTCCAGAGGTCCTGAGTTCAATTCCCAGCAACCACATGGTGGCTCACAACCATCTGTACTGAGATCTGGCGCCCTCTAGCGTGTGGGCATATATCGAGGCCGAATGTTGTATACATAATAAATAAATCTTTTAAAAAAAAGAAAATGGCCACTAATTAGAGATTCTCTATTCATTTACTTACTCTTAAACACATTTTAGATTTAATCTTATTCCCCTTTTAAAGGTTACAGACTAAAATATAATAGTTCAGAATTCTCAATTAATATTCTATCATTTGTCTACACCACTCACATACATAAGAGCAGTACCTAGAAGGACCAATTAAAGCCAGAATTGATCAGGGCCATCGAGGAGAGGGAAGAGAGCTTTATTTCTCATTTTAGCTTTAAAAATTAAAATTTTGAATTTTAAATAATAAATCCTAATTACTATATATTGGTGTAGAAGGTTCTTCTGTTCATGTGTTGCTTTCATTGGGTAATGAATAAAGAAACTGCTTTGGACCTGATAGGGCAAAACTTAGGTAGGCAGAGAAGACAGAACTGAATGCTGTAAGGAAGGGCAAAGTGAAAGACACCATGGATCTCCTGCCTGAGATGGACGCTGGTTTGAATCTTGTCAGCAAGCCACAGTCACATGGTGATACACAGATTAATAGAAATGGATTAAATTAAGATGTAAGAATTAGCCAATGAGAAACTAGTAAGAGCTAATGGGCTAAGCAGTGTTTTAATGAATACAGTTCCTGTATGGTTATTTCGGGTGTAAACTAGCTGGGTAGCAGGGATAAACTGGGGGCCTCCTCTCCCCTGTAACAATATATATGTATTTGTATATCATATATACAGGATATGTTTTAATATATCCTGATTATCTTCTCCCTCTATTCTTCCCAGTTTCTTTCCACATCCCCTACCATCATGATCCACTTTTTTCCTGTCTCTTATTAGGAAAAACTGGCTTCTATAGGACATTAATGAAATACAATATGTAATATAGTAAGATAAGACAAAAACTAACACCTCAGGTTTGGACAAAACAAACCAAGAATAAGAAAAACATGCAAGAGAAAGCAAAGAAGAAAAGAGCAAAAAAACCCCACAGAAACCCATTTGCTTACACACTAAGAAATCCCATGAAAACACTAAATTGGAAGCCATAACATACGTGCAAAGGTAAAATATTTCCATAATACATATATACATCTATAATTAAAAGGTAAGATGATTTTTAAAAGGAAAGCCCTGACACTATATTATGAGACAGGGCCCTAAACATACTTTTGAGTTCATTTTCTGTTGACCACCTACTGTTGGGCATATGTAGTGTGCTTCACTAGTGAGCCACCCTTGGAAGATACTAAATTTTCATTCGCAAGATGTGATTTATTAGAGATTGCTTCTGGGTTAGGTAGGGAACATATGTACACATCTTTCAGCTCTAGAACCCAATCTGGTGCATATCTATACAGGTTTTACATGATGTCTCTGTGATTTCAAATGTGCTCTGGTCCTGCTGTTTCGAGGGTCTTGTTTTCTTGGTGTCCTGCATTCCTGATGACTTACACTCTTTCTGGCTCTACAACCAAGGAGGTTTCCTAAGACCTAAGGGGAGGGGCTTGAAGACTGCACATTTAGGGTTGAGTGTTCCGAGGTCTCTCATTCTCTTCATAATATCTGATTGTGAGTCTCTGTATTTGGTGACATCTGCTACAAAAGGAAACTTTTCTGAAGACAGCTGAACAAGGCTTTGATCAATGGGTATAGCAGCTGTCCTTAGAAATCATTTTATTGCCTTTTTATTCTTATTTTTTATTGATTTTTATTGAGCTCTACATTTTTCTCTGCTCACCACCCTGCCTCTCCCCTCCCTCCAAGGTCCCCATGATCTCACTTTACTCAGGAGATCTTGTCTTTTTCTACTTCCCATGTAGATTAGATCTATGTAAGTCTCTCTTAGAGTCCTCATTGTTGTTTAGGTTCTCTGGGATTGTGATTTGTGGGCTTTTTTTTAGTACAGTATTATTTGGTTTTACCGTAGGTCCCTGGTTTATTCATTTATATAATCCTCATATATATATATATATATATATATATATATATATATATATATATATGGATATATATATATATCCATCACTGGAGCAGACAGTGCATTCCATTCAACAAGGGGGTATGACTTTGTAGAATCCTTAGGAAGACAGATACTTATTGAGAAAACAGAGTTAAAAATATCAGAAACACCACCTGGGAATACAGAATTAAAAACATCGGCAACATCAGCAAGTAACTTCCGGGAACATCAGGAAGCTTAGTCAACTATAAGACAAAGTCAACTACAAAGTAAGATGTGAAGGACCAAATCTAGATCCTTGTATATCAAAATTTCCTGTAGGGCTGAGAAACACAGTTTGAAAATATCACTGAAAGAAAAGGGTAAAACAAAAGAAAGAAGGGAAGGAAGGGAGAAAGAAAGGAAGAAAGAAAGAAAAGTTTTAAACATGGAGGTTCAATTAGAGAACACAAAGGTAAATTTTTAAAAAGCCTAACCATGTATTCCAAATTATATCAAACACACACATACACACGCACACGCACATTAAAGTTCAACATATGTATATTTTGGGGTAATGCTCAGACTAGATTTAGCAATTAAGTCAAAATTCTGAAATTGTTCAGTTGTGTTTTAGATTATAATCTCACGTCCGTAAAACAATCTTTGTCATTGTCTTTGCAAAGATCTTAAGGATTGTCCCTAGATTAGAATTGCTTCAGAAGAAAACAGCAATTTATAGAGAATGTCAAATAAAATATAAAACTGTCTGGGATACAAGTAGATAAGAAATCCAATAAATTCAACTCTCTTCATTGTGTATAGCAACCTGTGAGCATACAAATAGAAACCTTCCTTCTTCTTCTATTTTATTTTTAGATACAAATCAAGTCTGACATGTATACAGCAGCCCAGTGAGTGACCCTGAGTTCCTCAAACTCTTGGGTTGTCTGGCTTTCTAATTGTTTAATCTTAAAAATATTAAGAAAGCCTGATAAACTTGATAATATATAAATTCTTTTGGGTAGGCCATAAACTCACTTTGTGGGAGTCTATATCCATTTATTTGCTGACACATATCCTTTTTCAGAAAAATGCTGTTTGTATTATGTGTTGGTACTATTATAGGAATTTAAAATTTTACTTTTATTTTCTAATTATTTCCAATAGAGTTCTGTCTAGATAGTAAAATATCTAGTATGAGCAAATTGGGTCCGATTAGCCAAGATGGGAACAATGTAAAGGGACAAACTCTAGAAATAAGAGGTAAGCATCTCAGAGAATTATACTAAAGAATATGAATTTAAATAAAACCATATTGGCCAGATTTAAGCAGAAACATGGGGACATGTTTATTTATATGATAACATAGACAGATTGAGGAATATAAATTTTATGGAAGAATCAACAAGTTAACTAGAAGATGTAAGATATTTTCAAAGTTTGTTTTTTTGAGACTTTATTTCTCTGTGTAGCCCTACCTGTCTTGGAACTAGTTTTGTAGAACAGGATGGCCTCAGTCTCACAGAGATATGCCAGTCTTTGTCTCCCAAGTGCTGGGATTAAAGGTGTGCACCACCACCACCTGGCTCACTCTCGACTTGAAAATAGTCGTAATGTTGAATAAACAAAAATCAAGTGAAATTTGGCTTCTTGGAAGAGTGAAGCTTTTTTTAACATCTACCCTTTGAAAATATTGAGAACCATTTTCTTGGAAATGTGTTCCATTTTGCTTTTTAGTACCTCTGTGACATTCACTTTACCAGAATGATAAGAGGATTCTCAGCTGCCCTTTTCTGTTTGGGAAGATTATTCATCTTGAGGAAACTTTTGATATGGATTTATGGTCCTTCCTTCCATTTCACTGCTTCCCTTCTGGAAGCATTTCACTCTGAGATTTCTCTTCTTAACTTGCATGTGTCAGTTAAGAGGATCCTTATTCAATATAACAATGAATCACTCAACAAATTTCTGTGAAAAAAGGGTGAAATGTTTTGTAACTCTTTGTTGTTTGTTGATGACACCATACTTTAATATGAAAAGATATAGGTTTTGTCTTGTGTATATTTTTTATAAATCTCTTTGCAGACAAATAAATGGAATGATCAGAAATTCTGGATTTCAGTGTCACGGATCTAAGCCAAGTAGTATTTTACACTTAAATACATCTACATTTTATTTTATGGATCTCAAGACTCCACCAATTCAGTCTGATACTGGGTAAATAAGTTAGGTATCACTTTCAAAATTTTTCAACATTTTTTCACTTCTCTTTTATTTGAAAAACTCAGAGTGAGTGCCCCTGCTATATAATACTGCCTTCATTTAGTTGAAAAAAAAAAAGGTTAATCAATGCAGGTACCGCAGATAATTGACAAGAGACCTAAACAGATGTTGCTAGGCATCTGTCTTATGCCAGTTACTGATGTGGGATGTATGTCTCTCTATATGCTGTGAATACATTTATTACCATGGTTAATAACAAAACTGATTTAGCCTATGGCAGGACAAAAATATAGCTAGGTGGGAAATCCAAACAGAGATACAGGGAGAAAGGAGGCAGATTCAAGTAGATGACAGCAGCCACCAAAGGAGTATGATGTCAGAGCATTACTGGTAAGTCACAGGATGCTTTATATGGAAAAAATACCATATTTTTAAAAATCAACTTCAGTTGCTGATGATAATTCAATTGTGAGATTTATTCTTTGAGTAAACCAAGAGGAAAAATCTTTGGATTCTGTTCTCCGTTTTATTTTAAATATCTAGACTCATGAGAGGTGTATAGTTAATATTTGAAATCTACAATCAAAAGAAATCAGATCAGTTCTGGTATAGTGTGTGGAAAAGCATTAATTATCTGTTTATTCTAACAAGGTCTTTGAAAATACAATGTATCATTACTCTGCTTCTCTGTGTGTTCTGAGTTAACTGAGATGGGAATAAGAATAATTTAGAAGTGTTCATATGCAGAGATTAACAAAGTGACTTCAGATAATGAGAACTAATACAAATATGAATAATTCAAATTTCAAATTTAGTATCTACTAATTAATAGCAATTTTTCATTTGATCTTTTAAAATTAAAATTAATTAGGATGCATATTATTATTGGGTCTCCTTGTGCTTGTAACTCTTCATTTCTATTTTCGTAGATTGAATATGTCAAGACAAAACTCATCTTTTTAAAACATCTTTGGGGTATGTATATTGACGATGTTAATCATTAAATGCTTAAAAGGGAATAATAATGGAAATATTAGTTCTATTATATATATTGAAAATTGATAACATAATGAAGCTTAAATGAGATTATAGTATGCTTTAGATATTGTGATGTTTTTCTATAAAGTAGGTGTTGCTATCTCAGTATTATACATGTATCATTTAATATATAACACTGTATAAGAATGCTTAGTTTACTATAGAGAAATGGTCTCTCAGACTTATTTATCATAAAATCCCAGACTTCAACTCATTATATAGTAAAGATCATGTTTATTTTTCAGAATAAGTTATATATAAACACAATAACAAGCACACTCCCGTAAAATTGCCATAGTGACAAATACTGCATGTCAACAGAGAAAACTTCAGGTCGTGCCATATTGCACATACATTTGACAATTTCATTATTTAATACTAGTGCTTTTGTGCAGAAATGAAAATAATTTCACTGGGAAAATTTTAGGATAAGCTATATAATCTAGGAACACATACATTGTATATTTTTACTAAGTGAAAACAAAGCATTTGTAACTGTTTATGTTAAAAGAATAGTTTTTCTTCCTTGTTTTTTTTTTTACCAACAGAATGCTCTTTTATTTTGTATTAGAAATGAAAATTAGGTATGATGAAACCTGATATCTTTTATTATTCAGGATTATATTTAGCTATCATGGATTCTTTTGTCTTTTCATAGGTAGATGATTGTCCCTTCATGATAAATTAAGAATTGTGCATGAATTTTGATTAGTATTGTACTGAATATATAGATTGCTTTTTGTAGGATAACATGTTTACTTTATTAATTCCATAGATACATGAGCATGGGAATGCTCTCCACCTTTTGATATCTTCTTTGGTTACTTTTCTCAATGGCTTGAATTTTTTAAAAATAATTTTTATCAACTACAGATCCAATAGAGGGCTAATATCCAATATATATATATTCAACAAAATCTGAATAAAATATGAAATATAAATCGAGATAGAGACTTTTCAAAAGAGTAAACCCAAATGGGGAAGAAATAATTAAAGAAATTATCAACATCCTAAGTCATCAAGGATATGCAAATAAAAAGTCCTTTGCGATTTCATCTTATGCCAGTTGGAATGACTAAGATCAATAAAGCAATGACAGCACACACTTGGAAAGAGACAGAGTCAGGGGAACAATTATCTATTGCTGCTGGAAGTGTAAACTTGGACAGCCAGTATGGGAATTAGTGTGGCACATCCTCAAGAAAAAGAGGGTAGATCTACTTCAAGATCCAGCTATTCCACTATTGGGAATACACCTAAAGGATGCCTCATCCCACCTCATGCTCATTGCTGCTCTATTCACAATAGGTAGAAACTGGAAAAAACTTAATGCTCCCCAAAAGAAAAATAGGTAAAGAAAATGTGATACATTTACACAACGGAACATTACTCAGTCATTAAAGAAATGAAATCACAAAATTCACAGGTAAATAAATGGAACTAGGAGAATCATCCTGAGTGAAGTAACCCAGACCCTGAAAGACAAATATGGTATTTGTTTGCTTATTTGTGGATATTAACTATAAGGTCAGTACTAGGCAAGTGTAATGAATAGGTTTATGTAAACTTGACCCAAGCTAGAGATATCTAAATGAAGGAACCTCAATTGAATAATGCCTCTGTAAAATCAAGATGTAGGGCATTTTTTTAAAATTAGGTATTGCCAGGAGAAGGTTCAACCACTATGGATGGTGCCATTCTTGGGCTGGTGGTACTAGGTTCTAAAAGAAAGCAGACTAAGCAGGATGATCAAAGCAGTAAGCAGAACTCATCCATAACCTCTATATCAGTTCCTGCCTCTAGATCTCTTCCCTGTTTGAGTTTCTGTCCTTACTTCCTTAGACGATGAACAGTGACATAGAAGTATACACCTCCTTCGTAGGTTGCTTTGGTCACAGTGTTTCATTATAGCAATACTACTCATAATCAAAACACCGAGCTATAAATTGTAGAACCACAGAGTGTAGGCTTAGAGTAATGAAAGAAATTGGGACAGATAGATATGTCCGGGAGAGGGGAATAGAAAAGCTAGTTATGGTCTACATGGAGGATGTGACTGGGATGGGAGGGTAGAGATTAGAAGGGAAGGGGGGTGTGAGTATGGGCTAAGAGAAGAGTCAACTAGAATTAAGGGCCATATGAAAAGTTGTAGAGAAGCATAATACAGTAGAAGCCTCTCAATAGGTATACAAATATGAAAAAGATCTGAATGAAATTGCCAAATAGTGGAGACAGAGAGGGGGGAGAGAGGGAGAGGGAAAGAGAGAGGGAAAGAGAGAGAGAGAGAGAGAGAGAGAGAGAGAGAGAGAGAGAGAGAGAAACCCCAGCTGGACATCTCTTATTGACAAATGAAGTTGCAAGTACCAGAACAGCATTACTCTAACAGACTTGTTGCTCTAAGTGATCCCATGGGATCTCCCTCCAAATTTGACAAATCTAAAGGTTGCTTTTGGCAAACTGACTTCAAGACACTGTTGCTGTGGACAATACCTCTACAACCCATTAGACAGAGAAATTGAGCTGCTGCCCATGTAAAGTTTACACCCACATACATTAGCCTCTTCCATACAGCTGGAGAAACATAAACACAGACCGAGCCATAAAACCTTGAATCTGCAGTAGTATCCTGCCTGCTAGTTATGATAGCGCAATGGTGGCTCAAATATTGTAGGTGTAACCAGCCTATATATGAATTGGCCGAAGGTCCACTCTATTAGACCTAGGTCATACCAGACATCTCTTTGGTGACCCAGAAACAGAAACTTGATAACCAGGGAGAGGAAACTAATCAGGATGTATTATGTGAGAAAGAAATATTTTCAGTAATAAGCAAAAAAAGAATAACTTTTCACCCAATGCCTTAAATATATGGATAGAATCGTATGATTTTTTTTGTCTTTGAATAACTACAAACTACTAATACACCATTGTTTTGGAAATGACATTAATAAATGTTAATTTTTAATTAAATTATATCAAAATGTACTATTACCAGAAGCCCTTTGTACTTTCTTGCAGATATGTTGCACAAATTCTACGTGGTCTTAATTTAAACCCAGAGTTAGATACAGGCCTTAATACTGAAGATAAGAGAAGCAGAGAGTCCAGCCACCAGAGAGTTCTTTTACCTTTACTGCAATCAAACAGAAGGGGCAATCATGCCCTCAGACCGCATCTCCAGATTTCATCTACCTCCACCATAGCTCAGACAGCAACTGTCGCCACTCAGCCTTACACTGCACTGAGTTTCTGTCTCCTTCTCTCTCCACCACCAAAGCCATACCTCTCCTGTCTCCACCTCCCTAGTGCTGGGATTAAAAGTGTGTGATCTTAAGTGCTGGGATCACCTTTGTGTGAGCTTTGTGTGTAGCCAAGGGTGGCCTTGAACCAACCAAACTCCTGCTGCCTCTGTCTCCTAAGGCCTGGGATTAAAGGTACGTGCCACCACTCCCTGCTTTTATGTGGCTTAGCTCTGCACTCTGACCTTCAGGCAAGCTTATTTGTTAAAACATAAACAAAATAGCACTATACACAAGGTGCTTTGTTTATCATTTTTAAGTTAATAAATAAATAATAGATTTTTTCATGCCTTTGTAAGTTTCATCACCATGCTTTGCCCATATTTAGCCTCATATATCTTTCTTTGTCCCTTCACCCCCTCCTTCAGATCCCTTTCATTCCAAGAGTCTTTTGTTTTCATTAAATATACTCATATTTATATATTTGCATAAAAACATAACTATATGCCCCTATCCTCCCCCGTACAGGAATTTATTACAAAAATGGTGTAAAAATAACTTGAATTCACAAATACTGTGTAATATAATTATGTAATAATTATGAAGAATGCACTAAGGATGATGGAATAGTGTAGTGAATTTCTTATGGTCATCTCTAATAAAATTTCACCTCTTCCTGCTGTGTTGAAGTACCCAGCCTCTTTGTTCTACAGTGTACAAAGATATCTTAACTTTAACTTTATAACGTTTGTTAAAATGCATATATTTGAGTAGAATTTACTAAATGCATTTAAATTAATTCTTAAACTTGATACCCACAGTCCCCTTGTAAAGTAAGCTAACCATGTCTTGTTACTTTTGTACTGAGGTCAAAATGTGCTTAATTTAAAAGAAAATAACATGCATTTGAAGATATAACTAAATATAATTCATTTACCTTTAAATTGTATAATTCTTCATTTTTTACAACTGAGTGATTGCCCAGGTCAGGTTGGTCTATGTCACGTCTGTGTGGAACTGTCTTGAGTGTTGATGGATGCGGCAGGGCACATGCTCCCGTGTATGGTGCTGTCTCTGGAAAGATAGTCTTGGCTTGTTTAACGCAGGTGGAGGAACTTGGAGGATAGGAGGGAGGAAATGCTAGGGTCAGTACATGAAATAAATAAACTACTAAGCAAATAAATAGCTAAAAAGAAAAATAGAAAGAAAAAGAAAATTGGCTAAACAATCCATATAGCATTTCCATAAATGGTTTCTTTTTAGGTTTCCTGCCCTGACTTTTCTCAGTGATCTGCTCTTACCTGGAAGTGGAAGCTAAAATAAACCCTCTTCTCCTCATGTTTCTTTGCTCCTGGTATGTGTCATTGTAGCTGAAAGCAAACAAAGACAAGGTTTTAGGAAGTGGAGTCCTTCTCTTCTTTATATTTCTAGTGTTGAGGATGAAACTGGCCAGATAATGTTTATTTAAGTTTTTGGAATGAATACTTAAAACAGACTAAGTGACATCTAAAAAACAGTGGAGTAAAAAGCAATAGTTAGATATTTCTGAGTTCCGTACTTTCCACTGTGCAAAGTAGGTTCCTGCAGAAATTAATTAGAAATTATAGCTATTAAATTAATTTGTGCTATAGTGGTTTTAGAGTGAAGTGGATAAAAATCACCAATTAATTTCAAACATCCTACATAAGGCTAAATGTCAACAGGCTTATAAATAGAGTTGTTATTTAATTCATTTACTAATCAGCCTACAAATTAAGGCAGTGGTTAATTCATCTAGTTTTACATGGTCCCAGAGAGACACCAGATTCTCCAATTTTAGCCTTCAGAAAATAGATATTAATATATGGGTCAATAAGTACAAATATTTAGTGTTTTCTAGGATAAAATAATCCTAGAAATATACATCTTCACATTTTAATTTACCACAGATCAGTATGAGGATGATGAAAATAAAATAGGTTTTGAATCAAAATCTCATCATCTAGCATTGACTAGTCTAGAATTTGCTGAGACTGAGGTGGACGTTGAAGTCATAATCATTCTACCTGAGACTTCCAAGAGCTGGATTACAGATAATTACCACTGGGCTCTGCTTCATGAGGATGTTGGGTCTGCGAATCAACAAATCTTCAAACATTTTTTATTTACTTTTATTATATGGCATCAATATTTAATTTTCTTTTTAAATTGCAAGTTTATGTATGTGCCTGGGTGTGGGTTTTTGCATATTGGTGCAGTGGCAACTGAGGCTAAGCGGTTTAAAAGAAGACATCAAATAAAGTTATAGGTAGATGTGTCTGACATGGGTTCTGGGTTCCAGACTTGAGTCTTCTGCAAGAACACCATGTACTCTTGGTTGCTGAAAATTTCTCTAGCTCTGTCAGACTACAGTTTTTAACTTTCGGACGCAACATAATTCATTGATAATCAATTATTGATATATGCTTTTCTCAAGAAGTTAAGGTTTATAATTATCAACAGAGAAACAAAGGTCGAAATGTAGAAGTTATATATTTGTTGAAGTTTAAAACAAAATGAATTAGTTTAAAAACACATTTTCTTCTATAGTGATCTATAATTTGTTAAGCAAATATTAAATCATTATTCATGACTTACATCTAGTTACCCTCACCCCTAGATAGCACTCACCTTCTGAGGATTGTGTGAAGACACATTTCTTGAAATGCTCTCTCCTTTCTGTTCAAAATTCCTAACACTTTTAACCTTCTCCTCTTCTGAACATTATTTTACATAAACTATTTCCCACTGATACATCATCAGTAAATATTAAGGGACTCATGAAGGTACCCGAGACAAGAGAGATGATAAATTAGATCTATATGGGCAATAAGGATAAGCAAAACAATATATGTACTCGTGATGCATAAAATATTTAAGCTCAGTGTTAAGTCTTTGGTTTATACTAACCTCATTTTGAATCCTCAACTACAATACTACACAGTACAATTAATATTTTGTCTTGGTATATTTCTTTTTTCACTTTTTTATGCCTTTCATTTTGTGACCATACTTTTATATATTCTTTCCTACAAGATTGATGCCATTTTTTAGAGAATAGAAATGTGATAATAAATTTGCTTCTTTTTTGATGAAATTTAAGCTTTTCTTTCTTTTTAAATTGAAGATATATTCTTCTTACATCCCAACCACAGATTTCTCTCCCTCCACTCCTCACATACAAATCTCTCTTTCCCTCTCCTTTGACTCAGATCCATTTTCCTCTCCTTTGGAGTCGGTCTCCAAGAGACAACAACCAAAATGCAAATACACAACAAAGCAACATACAATAAGACAAAGATAAATCCCTCACATGGAAGTTGGACAAGGCAACCTAGCAGGAGAAAAAGAGTCCCAGGAACAGGCAAAAGAATCAGAGACTCATCTGCAAGCACAGTCCCACAAGACCACCAAACTGTCAGTGACTACACAAGCCAAGAGGACTAAATGCAGACCCATGTAGGTCCAGTGCTTGCCACTTCCATCTTTGTGAGCACACATGTGTCCGGCTTAGTTGATTAAGTGGGTCATGTTCTCCTGGTGTCCTCCATTCCCCCTGATTCTACAATCATTTCTCACCCTCTTGCGTGGAGTTACTTGAGTTCTGAGGGGACTTTTAATTTAGATTTTCTTTCCACATAATGTCTCTGTGGGTATCTACGCCCTGCTTCCATCTGATGCCAGAGGAAGCCTCTTTTTTAATATTAGGTATTTTACAAGAGCTCCATAAATGGACAGAAACATTATTTTTAATGATATGAAGGGAAAGGAACAAAATTCTGTTTGAAGATTAGTCTTAGAGTAAATTAAAGTGTTCTAAATTTAAATCAGAATTTATGCTCTCTATGATTGGATTAGCTGACATTAATTGACCCTTTAGAGACTCAGATGTATAATCTAGGCATTTCTGGTGGGTGGGGGAGGAAGGTTGCTGATGCTAGATTCCAGAACATGCTAGGCAAGCATTCTTCCTTTGAGGTATACTCTCAGGCCACAAGCCCAAATTCTTTGTAATATATCTGTTTTGGTGGTTTTGTTTCCTTATTTAATCATTTTAAAATAAAAGCACAAATACTTCCAGTTTGTGGAAATATACTTATCCCTAGCTTTTGTAGAATTATAAATGTATGTTAAAATGAATAGACCAGTCAATTTTTTTGAGTTTAGATCAAAGTCTACTTGAATTATTCCCTGTAACATCCAATTTATCTATATGTGTGTTTTAACAAGTTTAATATGATTTTATTTACATCTTCTTTGCTTCCCTTTTTTATTTTGCTTTGCTTATATAGAGTCTTGCTTTGTTGCAAAAGCTAACCTGAAAATCTCAATCCTGAATTCAAAGGCTGGTTTCAGATATGGGCCATCAGACACTACTATCAAAGTCATTTTTGGAAGAATGAAGTTTTTTCTTTGATCAAATTTGCTGATCAATTTTGGATTTTTTTATAATCATTCTAATCACAAACACCCCGATTAACAAAAATTAATGCATTCATCTTGATCTGTGCCATGCTAAACTTTACATGGTTGCTGTGTTGACTTCCAAAACCAAATAGAAATGAACAAGAATCTTGAAAAATGATGAAAACTAAATATTTTTGCTTACAGAAAGACTGAATAACATAGCTCTATATTTACAAAGATGTGTCCATCACTCAAATAAGAAATACTTTTGTTTAGTCTTGATATTTTAAAGACAGTTAGGTAATGAATTCTTTGGTTAGGTCAAAACATGTAATCAACACTATTAAAATCCTATCTTCAAAATTTAACTTACTTAAATAATTTCAGTTGAGACGCTAGATAGATTGCTCAGGTAGTAGAGTGCATGCATTGTATACATGAGACCCTGTGTCCCATCCCAACATTAACAATAGCAACAAATAAGTATATCAAGTGTTTCTTCTTATTCTAACTAAAAAAAAAAAAGGAAAGAAGGCATATGGTAAAAGAGTCTACCTTGGTGACAAAAAGAGGACTGCCTATGCTATTTCATTTTCTTCCTTTTCCTCAGTTTCAGCAACTAATGAAGGCAGAGAGCAAGGTGTCAGCTAAAAAAAAAAAAAAAAAAAAAAAAAAAAAAACAAAAAAAAAAACATGTATTTCCGAAATTTTGTTACAACTATGAGTGATGAGATGCAAGTATAATTCACAGGTAGGTATTTTTTAGAATACTTTAGGAACAGGTCTTAATGCTGTAGTGAGTGTGTCATTTCCATTGTCTTATTTCTTTGTTCCACTTCTTTAAACCTCAAAATAATGTTTGAGTCTTCAGTAAGTACCTTGTGTCAATGAGGTGATCACAAATATAAACGTTGGGTACTTGGAAGAGTGATGTCTCAGGGAGCGGCTTCCATGGAGTAAATTCCTCTTCTTTTTCATGACTGAGAAAAATATAACCTATATTAGTGGTCTTAAAATGTTTCTTACTATTAAAAGCAAAAGAATTTTCCAAATCTATGAATGGAAAGCTTTTCTTCCTTGTAACTGTTTTTGAAATGTGGTGGCATGGTCTAGTTCTCATTAGATTGCTCCAGAGAATTGCCCGGACTCACCACGTCTGCAGCTGTGTGGGCAGATGGATGAGCGGCCCCCATTCCTTGCTTTAGTTAGCTGTCTCTTCCCACATTCTCCTTGAACATAATTACATATAAGGTACATGTATTTATTCAGTTAGTAATTCCTTGTCTGTGATCAAATTTATACAATCTAATTGAATTTCACTAAGCCAGTGTTGCAAAATAATTTACAATATTTCTTCTATACATGAAAAGATTGTAGTGTGTGAACTTTTCCCATGTAAACCCAAGTGTCTCCTTGTTTGACGTATGGATATAAAACTTTCTAGTTCTCTAATCAGAAGGGACAACTGAACAAAACTGGGGTATTTGGATCTATATCAGTTATCCAGCTTCTTCCACATTTTATTTGTGTTATTTGTAATAAGCAATAGTTGATTTATGGCAGAGTCATGAAGTTCATATTGCTTCTTTGACTACATGTGAGTCTTCGAGTTAACTTTGGAGTGTTTTTTTATTTGTTAATGCAATTTTAATATCAGGAAATTTAAGCCTTCAAAAATTTTAACATGTAAAGAGGTAGTCACATAAAATGTAGCATTAAGATAAACTAAAGTAGAGAAAGACTTCAGCCAACTTGCAATAAAATCAAATAGAAGAATAGGCCCAATGTAACATACGTTTTATAGGTAAATTTCAGTGTGATATTTGAGCTCGCTAGAAAGCTGGCTTGGGATGCTAACTTGTTTGACTGAATATGTTATCCAAAATTCTTTGTCTTGGTATGCACTAGATTCCCTAGATCTGTGACAGGGTTTGGGAAATCAGCAAAATAAGCCAAAGATAAAAACATTGCATCTTTGAGAACAACTTGAATGTAAGCTTCTTTGCAAAAGATGTACTATTGTTTATCCCATGGACTAGAAAACTTCAGCAGAAACAAGAAGCCCAATGTTTAGCCATAAGATTATCCAGTAAGAGAATGCTCGTTTGGGAACCTTCCTCAGCTGATTCATGTTAGATGTTTGTAAACCTGTGATTTGTTGATGTTACCTTTGTTTACTCTTTTGGCTTAACTACTGTAGCTTTCTCTGATGGATGTTGTGAAACCCAGTGTTTTGTGGTTATTCTCTCTAGTGCTTCCAATTACTACTTGTTCTTTATTCTTTTACCTTTGCTTGTTATATACGTATAAGCTCACTTGTTCAGAACGAAAACCATGGATATCATAAATCATTCTTGGGATGCTACAGAACATGAATCCCACAGTATATGTATATACGACCAAATAAAAAATAGTAACAGATCATACAAGTATTGATTGTCAGTGCGTAATCATTTGTAATTACTCATCTAGAGCATACAGAGAAATTGCTTTATTATGAAAATACATATAAACCATTCACTATTTTTCCCACCTTCTCTTCTCTCCCCATCCTCGTTTTCTGCTCCTTCTTCCCATTCTTTAGATCTTTTCCTATCCTGTGATAGTTTTCACTCTGCTTTCATGAGTTATAGTATACACTACGTAATCCACATTCCAAGTATGGAGAAAACGTGAAATTTATCTTCCTGATTCTGGCTTATTCCTGTTAATATGATTCCATTCTTCCATTTTCTGCTAATGTTAGAAGTTCATTCTTCTTTACAGATAGATGAAATTTTCTTATATGTATGTACCACATTTTTCTTATCTCTTTACCGGGAGATGTATATCTAGGATGATGCTTTATATTAGACAATGTGCAAGACATAGAGCAGGCATGAGCTTGTTTGTGCAAGCATCTTTGTGGTCTGATGACTTATAATCCTTAAATTACATACACAGGAGTGGCACATCTGGATTGTACAGTATATAGTTTTCTGAGCAACCCTCATATTGATTTCCAAAGACATGATAACAGTTACCTTCCCAAAGGAGTGAACAAGGGTAGGGACCAAATGGAGGCCTCCTATGTAGACTCTCTTCATAATGTCTGGTTGGGAGCCTCTTCACCCACTTCTTTCTGCTGCCAGGGGTAGTCTCTCTGATAGTAACGCGAAAGTTCTCTGATCTATGAGTATATGTGTCTCATGTATATTATGATGCTTCACCCAGTTAGACAAATGGTTCCTTCACAGAGTTTAAATTTGTGTGTCTAATTTTGGCTTTTGCTGAGATGGCTGAATGAACTGTTAATTGCTCTCTTAATCTCTTGAACACTGGATATGTGTTCAGCTCAGCATTTGCTTCCCCTCTAAGCCTTACTGTCAATGTAGTTCTTAATTTACATATCTTTGTAAACACAGCAAAATTTCCGAAGTCCAGTTAAATTTTACTTAATAGGTTTTACTTCTGTTTTTTTTTCTCGTTTTCCTTTCACATTTTTTTCAACAAACTTTAATAATAAATCAGTTTAAACCTTAACATGTATTTGGAAACTTCCTCATCTATGTTCAGACTTATTGTTTAAAAGTGTGTGTATATCTGTGTATATGCTTATTTTTATGTGTTTATGTGTACACATGTATATAACAGAATAAAATAAATGTTAAGTGTAGGGATAAATTCTACTCAACTTGCTTAACATAGTATAACACAATTTCCATATTTTTCTAAAAAGTGTTTATAAATAAGATAATGTCTAAGGGATGTAATCTTTTCCCATAACATTCCTTATTTCATCTCAAACCCTCATTGACAGAATTTCCAGTTTCTATCTTTCACTGTCTCTCTTTCCAGGGATGCTAGAATTTCTCTATTATCTTCTTCAAATTTCTTTCAGTCTGTATCTCCTACCCAATTACAAAGCAATACCAACTTTTTTTGGCATTTTTAGGAGTAACCCAATATGGTACTCCAAATTGCATTAGTTTATTTGTCTCTAACAGCAAACTTCTGCTAACATTGTGTTTTAAAACACACACACACACACACACACACACACACACACACACACTTATTCTCCTGAAGTTCTGGAGGTCAGAGGTCTGAAAATAGAATCACAGAGCCAAAATGATGCTGGTAAAAGAGTTATGCTTTCTCCTAATGCCTAGGGTAGAAATGGCTGCTGGAATTTTCTACTTCGTATAGGAGTTTCTTCACGGCTTTTAGCCTTGTAACTAAGTATATTACTCCACTGTATACCCCAAAACCTAAAACAACGATAAGAAGAATATCTTTTTTATTTGCTGTTTTTTTATTATTATTATTTTATTTTATTGAGAAAAGGAAAAAAAATTCTGCCTCCTCCCAGCCTCTCATTTCCCTCCCCCTCCTCCCACCCTTCTCCCTCTCCCCCACTCCTTTCCCCCTCCCTCTCCAGTCCAAAGAGCAGTCAAGGTTCCCTGCCCTATGGAAAGTCCAAGGTCCTCCATCCTCTTCCGTCCATGTCTAGGAAGGTGAACATCCAAACTGTTTAGGCTCTCACAAAGCCAGAACATGAAGTAGGATCAAAACCCCGTGCCATTGTCCTTGGCTTCTCAACAGCCCTCATTGTTCACAATGTTCAGAGAGTCCGGTTTTATCCCATGCTTTTTCAGTCACCGTCCATCTGGCCTTGATGAGCTCCCAATAGATCAGCCCCACTGTTTTAGTGGGTGGGTGCACCCCTTACGGTCCCGACTTCCTTGCTCATGTTCTCCCTCCTTCCGCTCCTCATTGGGACCTTGGGAGCTCAGTCCAGTGCTCCAGTGTGGGTCTCTGTCTCTATCTCCATCCATCACCAGAATATCTTTATAATGACTAGATTGTGATTTCCAAGTATCCATTACTACAAAAGGAAAAAAAAAATCAGAAAAATATTCTTCATTCTAAAATTAGGGTGGAAAGTATACAAAATATACTTGGGATAAGTTTCATGCCAAAATAAATTGAAACAGCAACCAGATACTGGAGTTCCTATCAAAAGAAATTTTGAACTAACTATAAGGATAATTCCACTATATACTGAAGCAGCCTCCATTGACATTAAACATTAATTCTGTTTGTATCTATTAGTCAATGATACTAGAAAACTTCATGACTAATTAATCACCCTTATTAGGCTATTGAGGAATGAAATAAATATTTGAGGGTTCCTTAATACAGGAAAACACAAAATTATTTATCTTGTAAATAAAATGAAGCTGAAGCAATATTGAATGAAGCTATTCTTTACAAAATATGCCAGCTAACATGATGAAATAAAATTTAGTTATTGACTTCACAGACCTCAGTAAAACTATTATTTAATATAATACCAATGGCTAGTCACGCTGCCAAATAAGAAGTGATTATTATCATGTTTATATTACCCATAATTCTCAATAAGAAGTTATAAATATGTTTTACAAAGGGGACATATTAAGTTAACTTACATGATAGAGAATAAGTAGTGTAATGATGGCTGACTGTATACTAAAAAGTCTGATACCTACCCACTGAATGGTTCATAAGTCTAACTTCTTCAACAGTAGCAGTCTGGTACTCATGGTCTGGTGGACTCTTAGAAGTCACTAGAAACTGAGTTGCATGCCATGTGAGTGAAAGATGCTTGCAGTATAAGTAGCAGATAAGCAGTCATCAGCAAGGTTCAAAGGAGAGCAGACTAAAAAGCCAGAACTTTTCCATCCAACTTCTTTATATCTGGACAATTGTGGGAAAATGCTGCCCACTCTGAGAGACTTATGGCCTTAGTTAATCTTTCCAGCAAATAACCCTCATAGACCTACCTAGATTGATATCTCTTATTTGATACCAATCAAGTTGACGACTAAAATTAAAATCACAATGTTCATCTTAATGTCTTTGTGATACTGAGAAATAAATCTATTCCACATTCAATCAAGACTTTGTATATTACAATTCATAGAAATGTCAGGTGCCGGAGGAATGGAAACAAGTTAGTGAAAGAACCAAATTCAGATATTATGGTAGTTTAGAGAACATTGACACTGCTTTCCGAATAAATAAAATACAAGGAAAAGCTATAAGTTAAGTGAAACTTTTAAACTACAGCCAATCTATCAATTGATAAGTGCCACTATTAAGAAAATGTAAATAATCATAGTTAATCAGCCCATTAAGCAAATTTTATCACTAGTTATTTGATCTAATTAATAAATGTCAAAGATTTATGAGTAAAATGAAATGTAAGATCAGTTGTATCTTTATTCTGAAGAGATAAAAATTACATAGGACATAGATAAATCTCACTTTACAGATTCTTTCTTCTGTATCACATTTTCCTCTGAAGTGATTCAATGACTCTTTAAGCAGAGAGAATTGCTGCTCAGTCTCTGAAACACAGCTTTACTTGCGGCATCACCTTCAATATTTGTTCCTTTTTGATGGAAAGCTTTCATAAATGTATTTTTTTTCCTTCTAAAGTTCTCAAAGGATTTGGGACTCTCATGGGTCCAGTGTCAGCTGCAATTTATTAACGATGTGATCCTGGAAAAGATACTGAATTTACTTTGTGATCTGTCCCCTTACAAGATAGATACTACTATAATAAACCTTGTAGAATTTATATTATGAATATTGCATGAGATGAAATATGAAGTGTAGGTAAATATAGGGTACTTCATAAGAAACTTTCAATACATAGTAGTTACTGTTATAAATATCTTTGTACTAAAATAGTCATTGAACGATAACCTATATGACAACGTTGTGCCATTTTAAAATTTGAGAATCCGACATTTTTGGAACATCATTTTTCACTTTATAGAGCTTGGGACTTTAATACTATTTTTCATACCAGGTCTAACATTCTGTCTCTGCTGTCTGTGGAGTACTTTTATTTTCTTATTAATAATTTAACCTGTTGTGGTTGTTTGAATATAATTGGCCCCCATAATCTCATTGGGAGTGGCCCTACAAGGAGGTATGGCTTTCTTGGAAGAAGTGTGTCACTGTAGGGAGAGCTTTGAAGTTTTCTACGCTCAGGATACCACCCAGTGTCTCAGTCAATTGGCTGTTGACTGAAGTTTCACCACATCGGCTTGAGTGCCACCATGCTCCCTGCCATGATGATAGTAGACTGAACCTCTGAAACTGTAAGCAAGGCACCCCAATAAATGTGTTACTTTATAAGTGTTTCTGTGGTCATGGTGTCTCTTCACAGCAATAGAAAATCCCAACTAAGACACTTGTTATTTTGTTTTTGAAAGAAGACCAAAGGTATGTCAGACTGTCCTTAAACACACAGCATAGGACGAGATCTTGAACTTCTGATCATCACTCTCAAAAGTTGTCATTACATAACCACTATATATATGGTTGCTGGACCTCAAACCCATGGTTTAAACATGCTAGGCAAGTACTCCACTGAGCTATTACATATTTTAACGTGTGTGTGTATGTGTGTGTGTGTGTGTGCGCGCACACACACACGAGTGAAGCATGTATGTGTGTTTACTATAAATGTCCTTCAGAGACTATCAGGCTTGAATTTATAGTCTCCATGTGGTGGCACTATTTGTGTAGCCATGGGAATTTCAAGAAGTGGACCTTAGTTGGAGAAAGTAGGTTCCTAGGGGCAGACCTTGGGACACACAGACTTGTTCTCACTCCATTCTTTCTGCCAACAGATGCGACTACCTACCTCAAGCTCCCACTGTCACAGCCAGGAGCTATTTAGCTATTTATTTCTCAGAACTTCGTGTCTTTCCTGCCACTGTAGACAGTGATCCTAAGGCCAGAAACGAATCCAACCTCTCTCTCTTTCCCTCTCTCTCTGGTTATTCATGGACAAAGCAGTGAGGAAAGATCATTATTACAGTGATGAATTTGTTCTAATACACAATTAAGTGACTTGGAGTGCAGCCAATTTTTATCATTTACTGTTATATAGCTGTTTTTGGTAGTCAAAAAGCTATAATCAAATGCCAATTTAGCCCTCCTTTTAAGGTAATAATCCTCTGCACACACTACTCAATATTTCACTTGCTATGAGGCCTATCCGAACATCCTGGAGAAAACATGATTTCTCTGAAAACAAGTATATATTCCTAAAATTTCAAATCAAATTTTCTTAACTATACACAAAACAAGGCAGTATACACTAATAGAAATATATTTTTTTACATCTTTTCACTATAGAGTGTTTAAATATATTGATAACTTTACTTCCATCTTCCCATTACCCAGTATCTCCAGCATCCAGCAACCAGTACTCTACTCTGAACTTCTCTAACTTTCAGTGCTTTTCTGAAATTTCCTATGATATGAGTCAACTGTTGCTTGCTTTTCTGTATCAGAATTAATTTAGTTAGCACAACGATCTCCCGTTTCAATCATTTGTTGTTGCAAATCATAGAATTTCATTCTTTTTATGGCTAAAGAGTATTCCTGTCACATATAAGCGATATTTTGTTTATTTGTTCATCAGCCATTTTCATTCCTTACTCTTATGAATAGTGTTGCTATAAACATGGAAGTCTAGGTGTCTCTTAAATATGATTTCATTTCCTTTGAATAAACATACATTATTAGTATTTGTATAGTTCTGTATTTAGAGATCGTCATTCAGATGTTCTTAATTTCATACTACCCAGTGTTCCTATACCTTCTCATAAGTTTTCCCCCGTAATATTCATTGTATGTAAATTAGTAAGTAAATATGCACATAAATTAGTTACTCGCTGACATTTTGACTTGCAGTTCCCTGATGAGAGTGATACTGAGGCCATTTCTACACCTGCTGGCTCTGTGCATTTTTTCAAAAATTATTTCTGAATCTCTTCTAGCTCAAATCATATTTTGCTTGTTAGATTTGCTACTGAGTTGTGTAAATATCTTGTAATTTTGGAAATAAATTCCTTACTTTTTAATTTACTTTTCTTAAGGTTTAGGTGTAAAGTGTCTTCTGAAACAGCTCATTTTCCTCTCTGATTTTTGCTTGCAGAAATATGAAGTCAGTGAACAATTGACTGAAACATGAGAAAGCATAATTCTTTCCTCTTTTAGAGGTGGTGCTCAGGTATTTAGTCACAGAAATGAAAAACTAGGTATCCAGTTTAATTACATAGGTATATGGTTGTGCTGGCTAGTTTTATGTCAACTTGATATAAGCAAAAGTCACATGAGAGGAGGAAACCTCAGTTAAGAAACTGCCTTCATAAGATCTGGTTGTACGCAAGCCTGTAAGGAATTTTCTAAACTAGTGATTGATGGAGGAGGGCCAAACCCACTGTGGGTGAAGCCATCCCTTGGCTGGTGGTCCTGGGGTGGATAAGAAAGCAGACTAGGCAAGCCAGTAAGCAGCACTACTCTATGGCCCATGCATCAGCTCCGAATTAAAGCTTCCCACTCTATTTGAATTTCTGAACTGGCTTCTTTCAATGATACACTACAATGCAGAAGTGTGAGCAAAAGAAACTCTTTACTGTTTAACTTGCTTTTTGGTCATAGTGTTCCATCAAAGCAATAGAAAGCTAAACTAAGTCAATGGTCTGAGAAAAGCACTTAGCCTCTCCTTTTTTGCAAGTGGGTATATAGTTTTTGAAACTCTATTCAGTGAAAGCATCTATCTTTTCCATTCTGTGCTTCTGGAAGCAGACATTACAAGGGGGATGTTTTAAGTTTCAGTCAGAGATTATGATAACTATGTTAGCTGGAAATAATGCCTTTATAATTTTGCAATGAATTCCTTATTATCTATTTTATGAAGTTTCAAATTATGAACATATGTTTAATTTTGTCACGTGGTTTATTAGTGTTCATATACAGATCATGATTTGCCTATTAATTGAATTACTATGTTTTATCACATTGACTGTGTAGTATGTATCAGATAGGGCTTGCTTCCAGAGTATAAATGTCACATAACCATGTTGGGCATCCTTTTGCATGTCCAGGCAACATTACTTAATTTAGATTGGTTTCATTTTATTGAATATCCTTTATCTGTATTCATCACAATTGTTAAGCAATATATTTGTCTTCTTGTAGTGTCTTTAATTGGCTTTATTGTTGAACTGATCTGCCCTCAATCTGTCTGCACATGCAAATTAGGTGTATGCTCTTGTTGTCCTTCGACATAGGCTCCTGGGTTGACCCTGTCGGTCATGTTCATCACCAACAAATACAGAGACCCACTGTTGGACAATATGCAGAGACTGAGAGACATGGAAGAATCCTAAATAGTATGTCCCCATCAAATCTCTCCCCTTGGTGCTCACAGAACCCAAGATTCAGAAAGATTGTAGGAACCAGGTGGGATGGAGGACACCAAGGAAATAAGGTCTTTAAGAGACAGCAGTACTGAGGCTCATATGAGCTCATAGACCCTGTGGTACTATGAACAAGGCCTTCAGGCCTCTTCCAGATAGTGTCCCTGTGCTGATAGGAGACATGCACATAATCTCCCATCCATAACTTTGAAATTACCACTGACTGATAAGTTCTCTTCAATGGAGTTTCACTGGGAAACAAACCACTCTAACGGCAAATCCCATGTCCATCAGTAGATGGTGAACACAAAACTAAGTCAATGACATCTTTGGATGTTCTTTTTCTCACAAGATTTTATCAGGGCTTTTTTTCTTTTCTTTTCTTTTTTTAACCTTATGGGATTTCTGCATTTATAATATGTCCTCCAATTCCAAGTGTTTGTGGGGTTTTCTGTCTGAGCAAGCCTATGACTCTACATCTATGTGTATTTCTTGTGATTATCCCACTTTTAGCTGATTTTCTTCTGTTTGTTTGTTTACTTTTTCTTATTCCAGTTCATTTTTAAAATTTTTATGCTATTTCAATATTATCCCTTTGATGCCTATTTGTTTTCTTTTTAAATTTATGTATTATTTATCCAGTGTTCAGTCTGCATGCCACAAGAGGGAACCAGGTCAAATTACAGATGATTGTGAGCCACCATATGGTTGCTGGGAATTTAACTTAGCACCTGTGGAAGAGCAGCCAGTGCTCCTAACTACTGAGCCATCTCTCCAGCCGCTTCTGTTTGTTTTCTAAGAGACAGAAAGTATGTGGATTATGATGGGATGGGAGGTGGGGAGGATCACACATGAGTTGGGGAGTGAAATGAATAAGAATATATTATATGAGAAAAAAGTCTATTTTCAATAAAAAATAGAGGAGAAAGAAAAATTTAATAAGAAGTTTATAAATTAAAATTTGCTGTCTGTTTTTAGAAACTTCTACCTCCTTTTCAAATTTTTCAATTTATTAATGTATTTTTTCTTGATTTATTGAGTTTTCTATCTGTAGTCTTAATTGACTAACCTTTATAATAATTTATTTCATTTTCTTAGACATTTCATAGGTTTATGGTTCACTATGTTCAATTATTAGAAAATTGTGCATCTTTGGTGGTTTCATATTTTCTTATTTTATGTTATTTATATATTTATCTGGATATGTAAATATTTAGACATTTAGCTATTTCATGTACACTTTACAACCAAGTGGCTTCAATGGAAAAACACCTGTCCCCAAGGCTACTGTAAAGTTTAAGCACTAGACTTCATAGTGGGTATGAACCCGAGGGCAGGAAGTTTAAGAGAATGGCCTTGGGAATAAGCACTGTAGCTATGTAGCACAGTTATCAGAAGTCTGTTTTGGTAAAAGAAAGTACCTGCTCAAGCAGAAATAATCTCCCTAGTATCTTTTACCATAGCAAGGCATGGCGTAGTTTAAGGGACTTGTCTCTCAGCATTGCCTGTAGAAATCTAGAATATCAGGTCCAAGGGGCAGACATAAGTAGAACAAGCTCATCGCTGATATCTAGAGCTGAAAGCCAGGCAACCATGTAAGGGCTATTATTTGTGGCTTTGTGTCTAGACAGGGGTGAGGGCAAAAAAGCATGGTTACCAAGCAGTTCCATCACCTTCAGTTAACGTTAGTGAAGACTGGAAAATGTGAGCATCTAATCTATAATTGACTGTGCATTAGAATGCTTCTGCTCTGCAGTTTCTCTTTGTAAACTTTGTAGCACCCTTTCCACACTTTGCTTGACTAAATGGGGTGACACACAGATAATATGCTGCTTCCTATACATGAACTTTTGTAATTCACTTTCCTTCTTTCTTTTCATGTTATCTAGGGTTTCTGTACCTTATTTTTTTAAAACTCTCCAAGAATTCATTTAATTGGTACATTAGACTATTTTTCTGTCTTTGTCTCTGTCTCTGTGTGTGTGTGCATGTTTGTGTGTGTGTTATGGACTTGTGTGAAGATGACTAATGAGACTATAACAGCACCTCTTAGTTTGTCTTACTAATCTTCTTCTGGAAGTTTTTGACAAATATTTGATGCCTAGGCCCTAAGAGCCAAACACTCTGATTCTGAACTCTGATCTCATCTCACACAGTGTAATTTTTAGAAGCTCTTTTATGTATACAGTTTAAAATAATGTTCTAGAATTGGGGTGATAATAGAATTATTAGTGAAACTATATAAGTAGAGTCATGTCTTGTAATGCTGAGAGACTCATGACCAACAGGATTTAAAGCAGAGGTCAACCAGTGCACAAGGAAGAAACAGTATATTCACAAAGATTATAAACATATTAACCATGTGACATATTTATTTTAAATGCAGATATTTTGTATCTGGTAGGTCTGCCAATTAGATAGATATGTACATATTAAATAGCATATGTTATCAGAAAAGATTTCTAGATAATTCTGAATCAGAAAGCATAAAGATTATACTTTAAGACAAATTAATTAATTGCTTAGAACCAAAAAGATGAATATGGTATGTACTCACTCATTAGTGAACTCTAGCCATAAACAAAGGACATTAAGCCTTTAGTCCACATGCCTAGAGTAGCCAAATCACAAGGTGAACCCAAAGAAAAACATATATAGATCCTTTTGGAAATTGGAAGCAAACAAGATTGCATGGCAAAAGTTGGGAGCATGGGGATGGGGTGGGGTTGGGGGAAGGGGAGAGGGGGAGAGAGAAGGGAAATGGGAAAGATTGGAGAAAGCTTGGGGGAGTGGAAGGGTGGAGATGGAGGAAGGGCAGAGATAGGAGCAGGGAAGAAGATATCTACATTAAGGGAGCCATTTTAGGGTTGGCAAGAGACTTGGCACTAGAGGGGATCCCAGGTGTCCATGGGAATGGCCCCAGCTAGGTCCTTGGGCAGCAGAGTAGAGGGTGCCTGAACTGGCCTTGTCCCACTGTCACACTGATGATTACCTCAAATATCACCATAGAGTCTTTGTCCGGTGATGGATGGAGATAGAGACAAAGTCCCTCATCAGAGCAACGAACTGAGCCTTCAAGGTCCAGTTGAAGTGTAGAAGGAGGGAGAAGATGAGCAAGGAAGTGAGGACTGCGAGGGGTTGGTCCACCCACTGGGACAGTGTGCCTGTTCTAATGGGAGCTCACCAAATCCAACATGCAATCAAACTGGACTCTCTGAATGTGGCTGAAAATGGGGGCTGAGAAGCCATTGATAAAGGCACTGGGACTTGGTTCCACTGCATGTACTGGCATTTTGGGACCCTAGTCTATTTGGATGCAAAGCTTCCTAGGCCTGGATGAGAAGGGGGGGGGGCTTGGACTTCCCACAAGGCAGGGATCCCTGCCCCCTCTTAAGGAGGGAGGGTGAGAGAGGAGGGTAGTGGGGGATCAGGAGGGGAATGGGAGGATGGGAGGAAGTGTAAATTTTTGAATGGAACAATAAATTTAAAAAAAGCCAAATTGATTCTGCTTCGAAACACAAAATATTATATTCTGTTATATTTTGAATAATATGTTACTTAAAATGAAAGCTGGGCTCTTTGCAATTATTCAGAGTTCATATTGGGAAGTAGTCAGGTCTTCTGGGTGGGTTGTTTTTAAAGAACAGAAAATATCACTCTCTCCAAATTTTGTGAGAAAATGATAACTTATTTCACTTTGAGGAATGTTAACTACTCTGCTCAAATTTTTTTTATTTAGTTGAAAGTTTAAGTGATTTAATCAATTAATATCTGTTTTGCTTAAGACACTATTTGATTAAGGTTTTACAAAGTAGTTTTTAGTTTTATCTGGTGGTATTGGTAGAAAGCTTAAATTTCCAATTCTTGTTATTTTAGACACATTTTATTTTAGAAATATTGGGAAATCAAGTACATTTTCAGGTAGTAACAATGTATGTGACATAGTATTGGTAGATTAAAAAATAATATTGGTTTAAATAATTACTTTTAAGCCTTTGATAAAACTGCACAGTCTATAATCAAAATGTTTATTCACCAAGAGTCTGTACCAGTTCATTTTCAACTATGAGTACAGCTTAAATGTCATCTGCAGTTCATCTCTTCTTTATTTCAGAAGAAGCTTCCTTACTTTAAGATGTATTAGGAGTTATTTTTATTTCACTCTTCTGTGTGGGAAGAGGCCTTTCTAGTAAGATTTTCTTCAGAACAGATGTACTTTGAATTATTTCAATTAAGTACAAATTACTTCCTTCATTAAGGCTTAATCAACCATGTGAGCAAAATAAATTAAGTATGAAGTAAGGAGAGGTCTACCTTTGAGTCAAACTATAATAACATACTTAGTCTACCCATAGAAACACAGTTTGCATCAACGAAATATTTCTATAAAATTAGATATACCAATCTATCCGCTAAAAGAACTAGTTAGTATTTAAAGCCTTAGACAGATGATTCACTGTCTATAAAGCACGGGATGAATTAAATTTATCGTTTTGAGTTCTATAAAATATAACTAGTCTTTATATATTTAACTACTTTGTTAACTTTTTTCTTAATTAAAAATATTTACAATGAAAAGAAATTGTGAAAGAGCAATAAATAGGCATTAAATGGGAGAAAATAATGAAAGACTCACCAAAATCCTAATTACAGAAGCTAAGAACAATTGACGATTATAAAAAGAAAGTCTTACGGACAAAGGCTATGTTGTTAACAACTGTATGCTATATCCTACATCTAACATACATCTTTAGAATTTATCATAGAATGAATGGGAGACATAGACAGGCATGCTAATTTGTTAGACATTTTCACATATTTTATGATTTCAAGAGGTTGTTAAGTATCTGCATCAGAGACAATATGGGTCCCAAAGCTTTAAAATTAAACCACATCTTTCAAGGACAATTTTGCAAAACTTTCTGTTAATCAATTAGCATGTCTGCCATTTTAAGCAGACCAAATACCTACCATTTAGCCAAAGCTATGACTTTTAAGTACAGACCGCACTACAGGTTCAATTTCTGTTTCCTCTTTGCCTTATATTAAATACTGTTTGCCCACTGAGATGTGATCAAGGCATTTGTGGCATGGCTCCATTGCTACAAAGGTGTCTGCCATCAAGTTGTCACACATGATTGACTACGTTCTTTTTTTTTTTTTTCTGTGGATTCAGTTGTCCACACGTTGGGCAGCCATCTGTTGAAATTGGGGCGTCGGGGTTGTGTCTCCAACACCCCGGTCGCCTGGCTAGCTTAGCCCCGAAATAACAACACACAAACTGTATTCATTTAAACACTGCTTGGACCATTATTTCTAGTCTCTTCTTGGTTAACTCTCGCACCTGGACTAGCCCATTTCTTTTTTTTTTTTATTTTTTTTATTTTTTTTTTTAGATTTATTTATTTATTTAAGATTTCTGTCTTTTCCCCACCGCAGCCTCCCATTTCGTTCTTTAAAAACATGAGCCATTGGTAGTCTGGAGTACCTGGTGCTAGAGGAATCTATAATTGAGTTTTATATTCGCCATATATGGATCATTCCTCATCTATAATGTGCCCCAGATGCAGCTTTGTTTTCCAGGTACCTGGATGCAGAATAAAGTTTTCATCATAAAAAAAATAAATAAATAAAAAATAAAATAAAATAAAAACATGAGCCAAA
The DNA here is from genome assembly GCA_963919715.1 of Microtus obscurus. NCBI lineage: Eukaryota > Metazoa > Chordata > Mammalia > Rodentia > Cricetidae > Microtus > Microtus obscurus. Next base: position 236,836 of record CAWTZC010001756.1, on the reverse strand, counting down.
ACAAGCCGTAATATATTGTTGATCACAGAAATAAAAGAAGTAACTAGTGTAAAAATTGGTATTGAGAAGTACTATTGTGAGAAATCTAACCATGTGTGGTTTTTGTTTGTTCGTGTTTTTTGTTTATTTTTATTTTTTTTGTGGCTGTTGTTGCTGTTTTATCATGTGGTTTATTAAGTTATTACTTTATTGGAAGAATGCTGAGAATTTAGGAAATGCCCACCAGAAAAGTTCTGGAATGCTGTAAGCAGAGTGTAAAGGATGATTTAGTAGATGGTCAGAAGAACAGAGTACCGGAAGAAAAGCAGACATTAAAAACCTGATTCATGAAACTTCAAAGGGGAACAAAAATTCTACAAGGAAGCAAAAAAAAAAAAGGCTACTTTTGTTATATTTTGGAAAAAAAAAATATCTGTGTTTGTTCCAGTGAAGACTGATTTGTTTGGAGAAAATTTCAAAACACAAGAGTATTGTGGCTCTAGCATGGTTATTGCTCACAACTGTTAACAAGATTTACAATAAGAAAGAAGAAACATCTTATATATGTGTGTGTCTGTGTGTGTATGTATGTATATGTATATGTGAGTGTATACATATCACAGGCAGTTGTAATAATAGTAGCATAAATAAGTTTAAAATCAAAGAAATATACATCTTAAAGAAAAGCTTCTTCTGACTCTGCTTCAAAGTCATACATAGGATGCTAGAGCTGTGGTTGGGGAAGCTATGAATCAGGGATCATAGTAGCTTGGACCAAAGTCCCAGAAAGCCACAGAGACTAATCAATGTGTGGCAAAGTTGACATCCTTGTAAATAATTCCTAAGAAGACATTTCTCTAGCTACAAAAGTAAACCTAACTTCTAAGGTAACACTGCTGGGATGTGGTAATTACACTAAACAAAGTCTCAGAAATGATGTGGAGACACCACAGGCAAAAGAGCTGGAGAGTAGGCCTCTCAAAGTACACTGCAGTGCAAACATTGTTACCCAGAATCCAGATGTCAGAGACAGAATTGCAGAAGTTAGTTTACTTTTTGATAATGAGTCTTGGTTTTGGTTTCCCTCTCACTTTACTCTAATTCTTTTATTTGAAAACGCAAATGTTAAGGTAATGAGGAGATGACTCAGCAATTAAGCACACTTGCTGTCCTTGCTGAAGAACTGAGTTCAGTTCCCAGCACCATGGGGAGTAAAACTGCCAGTAACTCCAATCTCAGTTGTCTGATAACCTCTCTGGTCTCTGCAGCCACACCCATGCACATAGTGCAGACATACTCAGGCACACATGCATATGCTAAGTTACACATGCATAATCAACAAAATAAATACATCTTTACAAAATGCAACTAGTTAATCTGTGTTATATATTGGAAGTATATAAGTTTTTATTTTATGAAAGCTCAGTAGAAACTCTGGACTTCTAACAGTGTTAAAACTGTTTAGAAATCCAGAGTTTGGCCAGTCCTACAAATAAACTAAATATATCTTGAATTATAAAGTGAACATGAGACTTTAGAGGTCAAATGTAAAATTTTGACATGTAAAGTGATATGCTTGCGTATTTAGGTTGAAAACTGGTGGATTTCTTGATGATTAGGCTTGGAATATCAACTTAATTTGATTAAAAAAATGTCTATAGATCAGAGATGACTCCACAGGATATACTAGTACAATGGCACACAAAACATAGGGGTGTAACCAGTAAGGATCTGGCGTGACTATAGAAATTGAAAGCATACCCAGCACTGCTTGGGTGGTTGAAAACCAGAGACTAGGTAGCCCAGGAGACTAGCTAAATTAAAATACTACTGTTCAAAAAAAAAAAAACTGCAGTATGATGCAATTGCTCCTATACTCATAGGTTAAAGTCTTGTTTAGCCAACATCAGAGAAGCTTTTTCCTGCAGCAGATGAGTATAAATAAGAGATCCATAGCCAGATATTGTGCCCTAAATGGGATGCCTCCATCATATCCCTTGTCTTAGGGTCAAGGAACCCTCAGAGGTGCAGGCAGAAAGAATGTAAGAGTAAGGGGATGGAGTACACCATGAAAACAAGGCCCTCTAAATCAACATTATTAAAACACATATGAACTCACAGAGGCAGAGACAGTGTGCACAGGGCCGCACAGGTCTGCATTAGTTGGTGTTTTAGAATTGAAAGGAAGAGTGGATGTATGTCCCCCATTCCTAACCCAGAAACAATCTCTAGTCGATAGCCACTTATGAATGAAATGTTACTTTCCTCCAAGCAAGTCTCACTGGAGAAACAAACTATTCTTAAGGGTAGACTTCATGCCCAGTTGTAGAAGGCAATAGAAAATTAACTCAAAAACATCTTTGGAGATACCTTGATTGACAAGTCATGTCAGGGATCTTATCTTTTAATTCTATCTTTTAAGATATTTATTTTAATACATATATGTATAATATGTCATATATAATTGATATTAACATATATAATCTAATGTATAGTATTTTTCTTCCCTTTCCCCCTCATGTCCTTTGAGTACATATTTATCTTCTACTTTATTGTTTTTATGGCATGCTGAGTTTGTGAACTACTGGATCTATGTTTATAATGCCTTTTCAGCTCTTTTCCTTCTGTTTGTTTTGTCCAATTCTGATATGCTAGCTTTTGTTTCATCTTATTATATTTTATCTTACCATATTATAATCCCATAGAAGCCCGCTTATTCTCTAACAAGAGACAGGAAAGGGTTGGAACTGGATAGAATGGGGGATGGAAGGAGGATAAGTAGAGGAAATTGTATTGGATATATTATGTGGGAGAAATATATTTTCAATGACAGGGGGAAAGACAGGGAAAATGAGAAAATAATACAGCTCAGGGTGACAGGATACCCAACATTTTCTCTAGATCCAACATCCTCCTCCGACCTTGAAATCTGATGGTCTGCATAAGTACACAACTTGATCCATGTGTAACACACACACACACACACACACACCTACGGCATTAGAAAGGTGTTTGTGAATGTCTAGGAAAGCATTTCCAGAGATAATTAACTAAAGTAAAGACGCACCTGGAATGAATACGGTTCTGTCATACAGGGTTGGGTTGAAATGAGTAAAAATCCTTTCTCCTTTCTTTGCTTCTGGGATCACATAGATATTAACATTTGTTATATGCTCTCCATGCCACAAAGCCACCCACTACCATGACTTTCCAATTATGATAAACTGTTTCCCTCTAAACAGGACAAAAATAAATGTCTCCTTCCTCATATTGCTTTAATGAGGGATTTGGCTAAAGCAATAAGAAAAATAACTCTTCCGCAGGCAGGTGAACATCATATATTAAGATAATTGAAAGGATTGGTTTATATCATTCTATTCATAATTTTGGAACTGCTTTTTAAAAAAGTTTCCCCTTATTTTAGAAATTATAATATGATCACACCATTTCTACCTTTTCTTTACTCTCTCTAAACTTTCTTACATACCTGTTCTTTCTCTCTCAAATTTGTGGCTTTTTCTTTCATTAATTATTGTCATATCCATATGAATATTTGTCTATGCATATTTATTCTTCAATTAGACATGCTCAGTTTGTATCCTGTTACCTGTATGTATGTTTACAGTGCAGACCGTTTGGTCCTTAGAAACCAATTAATACATTCTTTCCTGGACAATTTTTTTTCCCATTCTCAGTATTCTTTAGTTGCCTACAGTTCTTTCCAACCACATTGGTATGTCTGTTGTTGATGTCTTTGTTTAGCTCCCGTTTAGACTGTAATGTTCATGAGAATCTATGTGTGCAGCATCTGACATTACTAGGAGATATAATCTCACAGAAAACTCGCTGATCCTCTGCGCCTTCCAATCTTTTCGCTTACTCCTCTGCAGTGTTCTATGAGTCCTACATGTTTCATCGGGACCGGGGTCTAAAACCTTGCATTTCTATTGATTGTGACTCTCTGTTGAGAAGTTTCTTTGATGAGGAGTGAGGACTACATTTATCTGTGAGTAGAAGAACAAATGTTTAGATAGTTGATAGGTATAATGCTAGTTTAATAAAGTGTGGTAGCACATTATCCTCCAAGATTCAAGGTTTCACTATCACTGAGTAGCTGCCTAAGTTTCCAGTTCCAGATATGGTTTCCTCTTTGTAGATCAGGTCTCAAGTCCAATTGGAGAGATATTGGTTATTGCTACTACTATAATCTTAGGGGTACTGTGCCATGCTTGCTGTTTTTGAGCTCCCTGGGTGCCGCAGATAGTTAGGACTGTTGGCATATTTTGTCATTCAGGGAGATGGCATTCAGGATAGTTCTTGCTGAGGGGACTCCTGAACCTGTTACTGTTAACTTCAGCAGTAAATATTTACCTTACCTCTGGGGGAAAACTAAGAACAATAGAAAAAGGCTGTGTTGGAAGTCTTGTGGTCTAGTTTCTCATCTAAACAATGTTGAATAAATGATGGATAAAGGGAAACTTAGTCAGTTTGAGGCCATGTGTTCACCATTCATTTTTTAACCTAGGAACTGACTGTTTGTGTTTTGCTGTCTCCTAGTATTTATTTTGTGAGATGTGGTTCCTATGTTTTCAAGTAATTAACAACTGTATTAGGGGAAGAGACATAGGAGTGGATACGTGTTCTCTTCTTTGTTTTCCCTAGACTCTCAAAGTAAACAGATATGAAGAGGTTAGGAGAGTTCAGCAATGTATTGATCTCTAGAATAAATTTGTAAGATATGAAGAAAAATGACTCTTAGTTTCTGTTTTTTTGGTTCAGTTTTTTAGTGACTATTGCCATAGTCTTCATCGATCTATTGAACTGTGTTTGGCTAGTTTGTCAAAAGTAAATTTTTCAAGTTATTTGTGTTCTTGCAAAGGGTAGAACTATGAGAAAAAATGTACTTCTCTGTATAAAATACTAAAAATTAAGATATGAGAACACTAGTATGGCAATAGGACTTTGTTGAAGAAAGGAAAGAAATATGGAAAATTAATGTTATAGTTTTCTAAACAAAGATATATTTCAAGCAAATATGTATGCAGGTACATGTTTTCCAAAGATCCAAGATTGAGATAAAATAAATAACAGAAAATTATCATTTCACAAGAATTAAACTTACTGTGCTTTAGATAAATTTGAATTTAATAAGTAACACTGAGTAGAATGCAAATACATTTTCTTCATTGCTTCCTTAAATTTGAAACATTTTTTTTACAAAGGGCTAAATGAGATATGGGAAAAGCTGATGCACTTCCTAACATGTTTCCAATAGGACAGGAACATTATAGACCTTATGCCTAGAGAGTATGACAGCTCTAATCCCAGCACTCTGATGCCAGGAGGCAGGGAGACAGATAGTCAAGTTCAGACTGGGTCAAAATATGACATCCTATTTCTAAGAGTTAAAGAAAAAAAGATCATGTTGCATTTTGATTTACATTTCCACCTCCATGGAGAATATCCAGAATAAAATTGTCTGATGAAGAGGTTAAAAAAAAAGAATGCTGGAATAAAATGCAACTTAGCTTTACAGACATGAGAAGACTTGTCTCATAAGTTGATTAGTTGGTTTATTCCTTTTAACTCTTGATTGCAAGAAAGCTGGCATGGATAGAAATTAGAGGCCAGTCTGGGAAGACAGAGGATTTCAGTGACTGTGACTTCTCTTAAACTTCTACTCACCAACATCTGTTAAATTACCTGTGAATCAGGCAAATATGATCAGTGCTCTCAAACAGGAAGTAGAGTTAATGCCACTATAATATAGGAAACGTTTTGACAGGGATGTAAAAAAAAAAAAAACACCGTGGATTGCTACAAAGTATATGTAAGTGAGATGATAAGATGTCACTGCTCATCCCATGATGATTAGGTAGAGTCATGTCATCTTGTTATTGTCATTAGCGTTGCATTAAACATGGTATTATATGAGTTTGTTTTATGTACTGGTTTCCTTTCTTGAAATACAAACTCAGCAGTGAATTTCAGGATCAAATGAAAATTAGGTTTTTAATCTTTCTGATCCACTTCCTTTCTGTTTCCTGTAATGACTGCAGAAGATTTCATTCTTACCAGTAGTGAATAAAGGTTCCATTTACTCCACATCTCTTACACTAGCTTTTAGTATTCATGGTAATCACCATTCTGACCTAAAGCAGATGAGTATTGTGATACTGATGCTTTTCTTGTTGTCACTAATATTGCGTGTCTTTACATATACCTGTCAGATGTTGTATGTCTTCTTTGATGCATAATCTATTCAAAGCCTTTGCCCATTCTAAACAGGGTTATTTTTTCTTACTATTAAATATTTGAGTCCTAATTTTGTATGTTGCTGTAATTTACTCTCTACTGAGTGTACAGTTTGCAGATATTTCCTCTCAATTTTTAGTTGTCTCTTCATTTCATTTTTATATAAGACTGTTGTGTTGGCAGGGAGAGAGGTTGGGAATACTTAACTATAAATATATAAATGCACTATGCTCAGTTCCTTTATTTCAAGGGTGACTGCTTGGTATTGAAACCAATTATGGGTTTCACCTCTGTTAGGTCTAGTTCTTCTCTCAGCATTCCTTGGTTTCCTGTAGTTTATTGTCTAGGGATGGAGCCTCATGAGATTTCCCCTGTCCATATTAGTATATCTGTTGGTTTGTTTTAGTTCAGCTCTTGTTTAGGCAGCCATGTTGTTGAGGCATCATGGGAATAGCTGTCCTGCCATTTCTAGAATACATATTCTCAAAGTATATAGCCTGGTCCTCTGGTTCGTATAATCTTACCACACTTTTTTCTGTGCTGTATCTGAGCCTTAGGTGCATGAGTTATGCAGCACGTGTATTCATTAAGGCTTCGTGTTCACTTCATTTTGAGAAGATGTGGTTATCTGTAATGTTCTCCATCTGTTACATAGAAAAATTTATTTGATGAAATCTGAGAACTGCACATCTGCAGATCTGGAGCTGGTAACCTCAAATCAGAGAGAACAAGTGGCATTTCTCTCTCTGGGTCTAGGTTACCACACCTTGTATGATATTTTCTAGTTTCACCTACTTGCCTGTGTATTTCATGATTTTAATAATCTCTATAGCCTAGTAGAATTCCACTGTGTACTTTTGCCCATGTTTATTATTCATCAGTTGTAGGAAATTTAGGTTCTCTCCCATTCCTAATAATTAGCATGGCCACTGTGAAATAAGGTACTTGTGCACCTTGTGCATATGTCCTGTAGTGGTATGCCTGGGTCAAACGGTACATTTAGTTTTCTGAAAATTAACCACCCTGAATTTCAGAGTAGATTTACCAGTTTGCATTCACATCAACAGAGAATGAGTCTTCTTCTTTTTACATCTTTTCCAGCATATTCTGTCATATTTTTCCTGTTCTTAGACATTCTAAGAAGCATAAAATAAAATCTCAAATTTCTTTTGATTATCATTTTCCTAATTGCTATGGATCTTGAGATATTAGTCATTTTTATTTCATCTTTTAAGGACTCTGTTTAGATTTATGACTCTTTTTGAACATTTCATTTCACTATTAAATCTTTGTTTTTGAACTCTTTATATTCTGGATGTTAATTTTCTATCAATTATGCAACTAGAAAAAATCTCGTCCACTTTAAAAGCTTATTCCTTACCCAACTGATTATTTACTGAACACTTCTATAGCTCAAATATTCTACTGGAGAGAATAGGGCTCATTATGTTAGAATTACAAGACCTTTAGAGAGGTGAAATTTAAACATTTATTTTCTAAATGAAAGAATCAAGTTTAGTGAAATAATTGGTAGTTACTTAAGGAAAATGACTTATGTAGAACTAGAAGCAAGCTCTTTGACTTACATATGAAAATCTGACTATGTAGGCTGCTTATATTTGCTTTTATTAAAAAATATTTCTTTGATGCAGTAAACACTGTTATACTTACTTGAATAAATTTAAGAAAAATATCAGCGTCAACTGGCTAAGAAATATAATTTTATGGAGTGTTTTCTAATATATATATATGATATAAACATTCCTGCTAATAATGGATCTGAAGTGTTCATATTGACAGTAAAATCTCACTCACCATATATCTGACTACTAAGTACTAAGTTGTTATTATAAACCATATCAAAAGTTACGCAACTACTTGGAACTAAATTGATTCCTATGCCCCTCAAATAAGCAATCTTGAAACGAAATGAGAAACATGGCAAGATGAGCTAAAATTCTTAAATGAAAGAAACAAACAACATAATCTGAACTGCAGACCTCCAAAGCTCTCTCTGGAGTTTTAATTAAGGATAATGCTCTTCTCTTCAGGAAACAGACACTTTAAAACTTTATGGGGGAAGAAAGCAATAGATCTTAAATCCATGTGAGGACTCAGGGAGAAACAGTACATACTAATCCCACTGCTATAATTGAAGCTATTTTGAAGATTTAATTCTCACTCCTTTTTTTGCCAAAGGCTAATGCTTTGCATGCAATGATAAGGTTCAATACCTCCACAAGCTCAGAGATGTTTTCCTTGGGGCTTAGAATGCACTGCTGTTGATAAAGATAGAGTTGCCTCTTTTTTAAGAGAAGGTATTTATGCAATATAAAATGTTTTCTCTTTTTAATTATCCTTTTGCTTTATATTCAAAAGCCATTGAGGTTTCGCTCAAAGAATTCTACCTGAGAAAACCCTGTTCATTTTTATACACTGTAACACATTTACTATACTTCCAAATAAAAATTAACAGCTATCTTCCATAGAACAACATAGTTCACTTGACTTCACCTATGTTTATGAAGTGTGGAATATGGAGTATTAAGAAATAGGGGTTTGATAGTATTTTTTAAAATTGACAGTGTTTGAAATGGATGATACCACAATTTAGAAAGTCTAAATTTCCAGTGTGTCTTTTAACAATACCTTACATGGTGATATTGAATCTGCATTTTTTATGGCTTCTATGGCAGAAGGCCTCACATTTGGCTGCCATATGGTCATGTTAACTCAAAAACTTGAGACTGGTGGGTCTAAGGTGCAGACCCTTCTGCATCTGCAATACTGAAGCTCGAAACATGTCATGTTCATAGCTTTGTCACCAGTAGGAAAAATTTGAGGTTCTGGTATATGAAACAAGATAATGCTGATAACTGAGAACCAATCTGCCCTTCATGTCTCCTGCACAATACTATAACAGCACTGATCATGAGACTGCATGCAGTCCATTTCTATTTCCTTCACTCAAATAAATGTTTTCCAACTCATCCTACCTAAGATAATCTAAAACACACAAAAATAAATGAAAAACAAGCAATAGTAAAAATAATTACTTTAAAAAGTGACCTTAAAGACAAATCCAACTTACTTCTCATCATAAAAGATGAGGAATAGTGAACACATCTAGAAAGTGATGGGTTTAATTATGAAAAATTACCTTCATTACTGGCTTAGACTTATGCCATAATAAAAACACCATGGACATTTTATTTGAAAAATGCAAAATCTATTTTCATTGTAAGTCTAATGAACATTATAACCAAAGAAAAAAGCTTCATTAAATGAAAGAGAAATCTTATATGGAAATTTAAACTGTAGAACATGTTACTCTTAAAAATGTAGCTTAAAGGAAATATAAGAGACTGTAAAATACTCTATAAATAAATGGGGTATAAATATAACTGTTAAGACTTTGTTTCAGATTTAATTGCAAAATTTAAAAATCATTTTCTTTGGAAAATTCACTTGTGTGGTCCACCAATAATTATTTATGGCTACTTGATGCCTAAAGTTTTTCTTTGTTCTCATGATTCTTACAGTTTTGTTGTGTTAAGGGAGGGACTGACATCAAGTCATGGATCACACAAATAATATCACTTGTACTGAAAATCATTGGCTATTGGGAGGTAGAAGAAGATGGTGGAACTACTGTGTTTCTTTTGGGGATGATGTGAATATTGTGCTTAGTAGTCATGGTTGCAGAATTTGGAACATTAAAGTATCACTAATTATACTTTTAAAAATGTAAATTTCATGTCAACTGTATCTCAGAAAAGTGTTTGCGTGAGGGTGGGAATAAAAAGAAGCAAATCAGATTAATCTGCAATTCGTCCTAGCACTTGGGAATCTGAGGCAAGTGGATTGTGAATTGCGAAGAGTGACACTCTGTCACTCAGACAATAGCCACAAGTACAAATTTGTGGTTCAAAACCCTCCCTCCGGTGATATTTACTAGCTTTGTATTGTCCACCAACTATTGCTCTTGTGTGCCTTGCTAAACAGGCCTGTCTAGACATTTAATATTTCTGTTTCTTAACTGCCTTAATAACTTCTTTGTTCTTTCTTTCCTGGAAAGTCATTGCTCTAGTTTGGATGTTGTATATCCCCAAATGCCCAAGTCTAAAGATTTTGTTCTACATGTACTCCTTTTTAACATGTTGCCCAATGTGTAGTCTTTAAATTTTTTGTTGAATCTTTGTGAATTTCATATCATATATCCTGACCCCATTCATCCACGTAACACCTTCATATCTACCTTTTGCTGTTGCACCCTCCCCCTGCTGAAATAAAATGAAATTTAAAAGAAAAACAAAAATAAAATAAAAAACCAAACCCAAGCAAATTAACTAACAGTATAAAAATAAGAGTGGAAGATGTAGCATGACACAATGAGTCACACAGTGGACCCTTTGGTCCATACATTTTTTTAAATTTATTTATTTATTTATTAAAGATCTCTGCCTCTTCCCCACCGCAGTCTCCCCTTTCCCTCCCCCTCCCCCAATCAAGTCCCCCTCCTTCATCAGCCAAAAGAGCAATCAGGGTTCCCTGCTCTGTGGGAAGTCTAAGGACCACCCACCTCCATCCAGGTCTAGTAAGGTGAGCCTCCAAACTGCCTAGGCTCCCACAAGCCAATCCGTGCAGTAGGATCAAAAACCCATTGCCATTGTTCTTGAGATCTCAGTAGTCCTCATTGTCCGCTATGTTCAGCAAGACCCACATTGGAGCACTGGACTGAAATCTCAAGGTCCAAATCAGGAGCAGAAGGAGAGAGAGCACGAGCAAGGAACTCAGGACCACGAGGGGTGCACCCACACACTGAGACAATGGGGATGTTCTATGGGGAACTCACCAAGGCCAGCTGGCCTGGGCCTGAAAAAAGCCCGGGATAAAACTGGTCCATACAGCCGGGCGGTGGTGGCGCACGCCTTTAATCCCAGCACTCGGGAGGCAGAGGCAGGCGGATCTCTGTGAGTTCAAGACCAGCCTGGTCTACAGAGCGAGTTCCAGGACAGGCTCCAAAACCATAGAAAAACCCTGTCTCGAAAAAAAAAAAAAAAGAAAAAAAAAACTGGTCCATACATTTTTACATGTAATTGTTGTTTGCCATGAGTCATCGATCTTCTTGCCGCCTCTAGTTTCTGCTATGCCATCAATAATGCGTTGTCACAGGGGCTCTTCTTGATTATTTTGAGACAGAGATTTTCTGTAGTTTTGCAATGTGTCCTGTAACTTTTTTGTAAACCAGGCTGGCCTCGAACTCACAGAGATCCTCCTCCCTCTGCCTCCCGAGTGCTGGGATTAAAGGCGTGTGCCACCACCGCCCGGTGATCCTTTATATCTCCAGGTCTAGCCCCTTGCCATGCTCCAGCAGTTCACAGATGAGTTGGATGTTAGAGTGGTCCAACTTATATCTCTGATTCTGGGCCTGGGTGTTAGCTAAATTGGTCAGCCCACCAGGTTTCTCCCATCATCATCACCTGGGCAAGCTCTCCACCCTTATCCGTTTTAGCTCACTCACTGCAAACAGGCAGCAAGGAGCATTACCTGTTCTGCTCTTATTCCCTAGAGGTGAGCTCGTACCCACACCACCAGGGCCAGCTCTGCTGTTTTACCCAGGAAAGGTGTAGTTGATGGAGATATAGGTCCAGATCTCCCACTCTCGTGGTACCCAGCCTGCTCTCCTGCCTGCCAGAGGGTGACTAAAAACAGAGTCAGGGGAGCACATTTTTTCCTCACCTATGCCACTGGGGCAGGGTAAGCTCTTCTACTTCCAGGATGTCAGGGCCAGTTCATCAGCACCCCAGACAACAAGGTCAGTTCTAATATGTTGCCCCTGTAGTTGTAGGGCCAGTCTGCTGAGTTCAGTACTTCATCGAGTTCAGTGGAGATAAACGAGTACAATGAATATGTGAAGTATACAGAACATGCCAACTGTCCCATTTCCATTTCTGTTGCCGTAATATAATACCACAAAAAGAAAAAAAAACCTTAGGGAAGAAAAAGTTTATGTTTAGTTCAAATTTCAGGTCACAGCACATCATTTCAAATGTTATGACAGGGATTTCAAGTGATGAAGTGGTCACATCCACAGTTAAGAGCATTGAGAGAATGAATTCATTCATGCCAGTTTGTGAAGAGTTCAATCTCAAGTTGCTTCAGATAAGGACCTCCTCCTGTCTTGGGAATGCTGGCACCTAAAATGGTCTAGGTATTCCAACATCAGTTAATGTAATTAATATAGTCTTCCACAGATATGAGTATATGCCATGCTGAGATAGTTAATCTCTGAGGGATACTCTCTGTCCAGGTATTTCTAGGGTCTGTAAGTTGATGATAAAGTTAATCATCCTATTCTCCAAGCCATTAGTCTCAGTATCGTCTATAAATTTTTCTATAAGATGAATAAAATAAAACAACAACAAATGTCTTATGGTGAAAACACATCAAGATGCATGTGATATATTGTGCTTATACACTCTTTTTAAAGACAGGAACAAAGTCAATGTTTTCAAAGATTAAGAACTTCATATACGTTTTGGACGCAATTGCTCACACACAAAGCACGACTAACTTCACCCTCTCCTGAAAACATCTGTTCTTAAATGCTGAGAACCGAAAGGATAATAAAAAGAAAGAGAAAAAGGGAGAGTAAGAAGAAAGCATTCAGGGTTTAAATACAAGATACTTTGAGACCTTAAAAGAGGGTATTGTGAGTGATTTCTTGAATTGCCTCACTTAATGTCACGAAAACCCCTGGAGTAATTGGAATACTTGTCCCACAGTACCAGCTAAAGGAGAAAAAAATTATTCAGCCCACTGATTTATCCATAGAAATAATCTGCAGAAAGAAGACTTGAGTGCCGAACCAATTTTATGCTGTCAACATCTGAAAAGAGTATTGCCCAAAGGAAAGCATAAAAGCTCTGAGGATCTGGAAATTCTGCAAGTTTTCTTGCCTTTTTATTAAAATGATAGCTTTGGTGCTCTGGCACATTTTCTTCACAAGAACAAAGTTTTTAAAAATTACTTTAAAAACTCAATTTGCACTAAGGAGTATCAAGATGATGAGCACAAAACATACACTTGAAAGGACATCTGAAGTGTCCCATCATCTAGTCTGGATTTGTGTGATGAATACCTAATGGCTTTGTGGGCTTGCCTGCCCCAGGGAATACAGTAGAGAGCAAAACAAATTGATTTATGTCTTCTTGGATATTAAAGTGTTGTGGTGAATATATGCATTAAACAAACGGGCAACAAGTATAAAAGTGAATAGATATTCACAAGTAATAAAGGCTATGTGGAATCAACGAATAGGTCCCGCGGAAAAGAAAATGAAAAGAATACAAGTGAATGACATTTTGAAAGATATGAGCACAGGTTGTGATGAGTGAATGACTTGACCTGTGATGAATTTAGAAGGAGAACATATAGATAAAAGACATGGTGCACTTTCATGAGAAGGGCGGCAGTGTTGATCCTATTTTAAGAGATTGAGTAAATTGCTTGGGGAAAGGGCTGAAATGCGCATGGTTTTAAGATTGTTGATAGAGCAATAAGCAAATACAGCTTTCAAGCATTTTCATTGCTTTCTTTTGAGCTAACTATTACTGAAAGATTTTTAAGCATTGAATTTAAAAATTGATTAGGTTGAGAAGGGTGCTTGCTTAGCATGCAAAATTCCTTGAGTTGAGTTCCAAGCAACCAAATAAACAAGGAACTACATAAATAAACAGGAGACTATGTAAATTATGTATGAGAAAAACGACTTAGCAGTTAAGAGCACATATTGCTTTTTGCAAAGTATCAGAGGTTAGTTCCCAAACATCCACATAGGCAGCTCACAACCACCTGTGACTTCAACTTCAGGGGATCCTTCAATCCCTTCTATCTTACCGTAGACAATGCCCTCATGGACACACAGAAGCAAACAGACATATACATATATACATAACTAAAAATAAAAAGTAATACATTTAAAGAGATTGTGAACTACTTTTGTTTTTCAGAGTTTGTTTTTATTACTCCCTCCCTTCCTTCCTTCCTCCCTCCTCCTTCCTCCCTCCCTCCTTCCTTTTGTTCTTCTTCCTTTCTTTTATGTTGGTGATAAAGTCTCACCTGTACCAGGCTAGTCTACAAATATGTAACTCCTATAACTATAAATGACCTAGACTTTTACTTCTTTTTTTTATTGAGAAAAGTAAAAAAAGAAAAAGTTTCTGCCTCCTCCCAGCCTCCCATTTCCCCCCCCTCCCTCCTTCTTTCCCTCCCCCTCCTCCCACTCCTCTCCCCCTCCCTCTCCAGTCCAAAGAGCAGTCAGGGTTTCCTGTCCTATGGAAATTACTTCTTAAGTATGAAGATCAAAGATGTGTTTTACCATCTTTGTGTTCTACCGTCAGCTGGTTATTTCTTCATCCCAGCCATAGGTGCCAACACTTTTAACATTACCATTGTCCAGCCCATCAACCTAAAGCTTATCTATGGTGCTAATTAAAAATGTATAGCAGATCCCAATCCCAGTTTTCTAATACTATCAGAACTAGCTTGAGCCTAGTATTCCAAGTCTCTTTTTATTTTTTATTTATTTATTTTTTAATTATTATTTATTAAAGATTTCTGTCTCTTCCCGACCGCCACCTCCCCTTCCCTCCCCCTCCCCCAATCAAATCCCCCTCCCTCGTCAGCCCAAAGAACGATCAGGGTTCCCTGCCCTGTGGGAAGTCCAAGGACCACCCACCTCTATCCAGGTCTAGTAAGGTGAGCATCCGAACTGCCTAGGCTCCCACAAAGCCAATAGGTGCAGTAGGATCAAAAACCCATTGCCATTGTTCTTGAGGTCTCAGTAGTCCTCATTGTCCGCTATGTTCAGCGAGATCAGTTTTACCCAGGCTTTTTCAGACCCAGGCCAGCTGGCCTTGGTGAGTTCTTGATAGAACATCCCCATTGTCTCAGTGTGTGGGTGCACCCCTCGCGGTCCTGACCTCTTCAATATAGTGCTTGAAATTCTAGCAATAGCAATAAGACAACATAAGGGGATCAAGGGGATTCGTATTGGAAAGGAAGAAGTTAAGCTTTCGTTATTTGCAGATGATATGATAGTATACATAAGCGACCCCCAAAACTCTACCAAAGAACTCCTACAGCTGATAAACACCAAGTCTCTTTTTAAACACACAAGGTTACAGTAGCAAAAATGGTAAGAAGACTAACAGAATTTCTTTGCAAATGTGGTTGGGATACAAAAAAGTTGGCAATTTTACAATTTTGAAATATAGTATATTTAACCTTGAAATTTACTTATCCTCTACTTGCTTAGGAGATGATGGAGAGCTAGTCAGCCTCTAAAACTTGTACCTCCACTTTTCAATGTTTTTTCTCTTCTAATTGAAATATAAATGTATCATTTCTTCTCCTATTATTCCTCCTTCCAGTCCCATTCAGGCCCTCCTATTAGTTCTCAAATTGACAGTCGTTTTCCTTTGGCTATTGATATTTTACATATATATGCATAAATATAAACTAAAACCTACTTAATCCATTTAATTTTGCTTGTGGCTTGTTTGTATGTATTTAGGGCTGACCGCTTAATATTAAATAAACAATTAGGGTCTCAATCTTGGGGAAAAATATTTCTCTTACTGTCAGAAATTCTAAAATTGCTTATAGTTCTATGTCTAGGAATGCACTCCCTGTGATATTTTCTTCTTCAGTATTAGCATGTCTATTGGTGTTGTGATTATTCAAAACATGTTTAGATAGTCATATTATTGAGGTATCATAAGTGAAGCCTCCTTCTCACTTCTAGGAAAAATGATCTCACAACAGATTTACTGGTCCTTAGGCTCTTAAAATATTTCTGCCTCCTCTTCATTGATGTTTCCTGGACCTCAGGTAAAAAAGCTGAGTTATAGATGTATTTCTTCCGGACAGAAATCCCACATCTAGTTGCATTTTGACCAGTTGTGGTTTACTGTCATGGTGACATCTAGTACAAAGAGAGACTTCTTTGGAGGAATAAGAGCTGCACGTATCTCTGGGAATACAGATATGTACAGTTAGGAATTATGAAGGTCTGTTAAAGCTGCAGTAGTAGATTCTCCTCTAAGAACCACCATCTCGCTAACCCTATGTACTTCACTAGATTTCTAGTACCTGGCATGATTTACCTCCTGTTGATCTAGGGTTAAATCCAATTAGACAGCTGTTGGTTACCAGCATATATGAATGCCGCTCTTGCATGTTTAGTGATATCTTACCATGATGATTACAGTTGTAGTTCATAGGCATCACAGCTAGGTAAGACATAAGACAATTGATTGCCTCCCTCACTGTGGCAACTTGAATAGCACCTACTGGTACTGTGAAAGCTAGATCACAGGAAGAAGTTTCTCAGACTATATGCCGCTCAAATCTGCTGTAATCAATGTAGGAAATACATGGTATCATCAGCAACAGGAGCTACTTCAAGCTCTAGGAGACAACCATGCACAGCAAGAATTGCTTTGGAAGTCTCCTGAGCCACCCTGGCAAACGAATATTAATAAAAGAGATTGCTCATCCTGGTACTAAAAAAATTACATATCTACAACACTGATGGGGAGCACTGTACACCAAAGTGCCATAATTTAATTTTACACATATATATGTGTATGTATGTATGTATGTATATATATATAATATGCATTGATATGTATTTTAATTTTTAGGAGCTAATCTGAAGAAGTATATTAGTCAGCAAGCATCTGGGAAGCCAATAAAGCAGTATAAGATTCAGCATCCTGTTTCACCCTCATCAATTTTCCTGGAACGTATTTTGCCTGTTGAAACAGAGCTGGTTTGAAAGCAATGAGAAGACAAGTGGGATCCCAGGACTGTGTTAGAAAGAATATCTTTCAAATAATCAATAGCTACATGAAGTAGATATGGAATATAAATTCCACCTTGTAATACTATTGTCAGCACATTCCTCTGCTTTAAAACTTGCCCTCAACCTCAGGCCCAGGGGCTCTCTTTCCTGTAATTTCTGATAGAATCTAGCACAATTGTAACATACACTCCTGTCAACAACGTTTCAGCTTGATGAAACTTTCCATTTATTTGACATATAGGTAATAAAAATGGTTGCTGGTAATAATAAATGATGTATAAAGTGTTCCTGCTCTGGAAACTATAATCAATAACTTTCCAGAATATCGTGGTTCAGATGACAAGCTCATTCTTAGCTTGCGCCATTCCATCACCTTAAATCCATGAATTCTACCCATTAATTTAATTACTAACAACTCTTCCAGCATTGTATAAGAGGACGAAACAAGACAGTAATGATTTCAAAAGTACATAACCATTTAACTTTTTGGAATATTTAGACATTTACTGTTGTTAGATGATTTTTCTTCTTAAATGCTAAAGTAATAAGTACCATAAAATAACTAATTGAAATTATAGTTGTTACTTATGTATTTATTATTGTAAACTTTCATTTTCTTATTAAAAGAAAAGATCAGGAAGTTTGCTGTGAGACTCTATCACTTGCGAATGTAAGAAGCTATTCCTATATAATCTCACTAACATAACTGCCTACACACAATCTGGAAAAAACAGTAGACATGACGAACTGAAGAGTGGATACCATGAGGCTTCAAGGCATCAACCCCACACAAAGAACTGCAGGAAACAAAGGACTGCTGAGAACTGGGAAAATGTGTTCTCTTGGGAAGAGAACACCAACGTGTTATCCAGTACCAAATGATCAGTTACTACTGGCTAACAATTAAATGTTCAAATACATGAGCCTATGGGGGACATTCTTATTCAATACATATACATACAACACATACCTATGCAACTATTAAGAATTACATATATAGCTAGGTGGTAGTGGCACACGCCTTTAATCCCAGCACTCAGGAGACAGAGACAGGTGGATCTCTGTGAGTTCGAGGCCAGCCTGGTTTATAAGAGCTAGTTCCAGGACAGGCTCCAAAACTACAGAGATACCCTGTCTCAAAAAAACAAAAAATAAAAAATAAAATAAAAAAAGAATTACAAATGTATAATATATTATTATTAATTAAGGTTATAAATACTATTACTGTTTTTACTAATATTTAATAGCAATTAGTGTTACTGATGTATAGTAATGTATATAATATAAATATATATCAGTAATAGTATACATAATGAAATAGCACAAGTAAAATAAAATACTGTAATAAAATTTAGATAAATTGTTGTGTCTCTCCCAATGACTTATTATAGTATATCTACTCTGCTTTGTGTGATTATGCAATGCCTGCAGACTGGGGTATAGTCTTTTTGAATTATGTAAGTACTATGGGATAGTATGAGTCTACTATGTGTGTTTAACTTAAATAAAGCCAGATACTACAATAGTAGATCAACAGAATTGATAATGAACATAAGTAATAAGAAACAAGTAGGCATGCAATTTGTTCAGCCTGAACATATTGGACAAAGGAAAACAGGCACTCCATATAGAAGGAAAATGGTGATGCAAGAATTTATCATACCTCCTAAAATGACACAGTGTTGACTGGGGTTTCTGTCTTGTCCAGTTCCCACAGCTGTTTAGCCCCAAAGAAATCACACGAGGTCTATATTAATGGTAAACTGATTGGCCCATTAGCTCAGGCATTTTATTAACTCATAACTTACATTAGCCCATTATTCTAGTATATGTTAACCAAATGGCTCAGTACCTTTATCGGTGGGGCAGGTCACATCTTCCTTCTGCTGTGTCTGGACAGGACTGGGGAGCAATGGGCTTCCTCCTTCCCAGAATTCTTCTGTTCTCATTGACCTACCTCTACCGCCTGTATGGTTGTCCTGCCTATACTTCCTGCCTGGCTTCTGGCCAATCAGCATTTATTTACAACATAATTGAGAGAATATAGACAACTGTCCCACACCAGACACAGCATTTAAAATTATGGAGTATATATTTCTGGGATTTATCATTTAACATTTCTAAGTAAATTTCACTTTGGTTGAGTAAAATGAATTAATTTATACTCATAGATATTTTTGAAAGGGTATTAACAAGTTAGTTTTCAATTAAGGGAAGCTCTGTTCACAAATTGATTATTACAAGAAAGAGAAGTGCAGATCATAATGGCTATTATTAGTAAGTACCTGTTTCAAGATAGCTTCCTTTTTTTATGCAACTACTACTTGGAAGACATATCTATTACTGGCAATGTGGGTACAAAGGACAGCTTAAACTATTATCAAATCTCATTATATGAAGCAATATAATTCTATTTAAAGTTGTATACAGAATAAGTACATTATAAAAATATTAATGTTGCTATTAGCCATTAAGAAACAAACACACTCAGGAGTAAAGCCACTGGGACAATTATCTATAGAACAAGTCTACATATTGCACAGTTTTGACAGTCTTAGAGACTGCAAATATTCCTGGGACATGAAATATACATTTATGGAAACTGACCTTTGACAGACAGTGAATGACATTTTTATTTAATAAAACTGACACAACAAGTACATCCTCATCTTTTATATAACTTGTCAGTGTTTCAGTCTGTAGCGATTGATGCTGTTCACTCTCCTACAGTTAAGAAAAGATGCAAAATATCTTGACCAATTTCAGTTTTAAGAAGGCTAAACTTGTAAAAACAGTTATTTTTGAGAGAAAAGGTCACTGGTTTTCTAAACACAAAGACTTAGTACCATCATAAAAGAGAATTTATTTTATTAAAAGAATGATGAGCCAAGAAGGTCACGGTAGCTTGAAAAGAACAATCGCAGGTCATGAGCATATAAATCTTGAAAGAGGTTTTTTTTTTTTTCATTTAAGAGAGCAGGATTATTATACTATTTGGTAAAAGTGCAAAAAGCAATAGGAGGTTATTCATGCGATACAGCTACCAATTAAGGCTTTAAAATGCTTGAATGTAGACCTTACTAAGTCTGTATCTGTTAACACGTATAAATAGGACAAGGCTTTTCATTTACATTGTTTCTGAAAGATAATACCGAACAAGAAATTAGTGAATGCATAACAATTAAATAATGCACTTTGTTTCCCAGTAAGTATAAAAATATTTTAACTTATATTTCACTTTATTTTGTCTATTTTCTTATTTTATTTGTTTGCTAGTTCTCTTGTATAATTATAATTTAAACTACCCAGATTTAAAAAGAATGATGAAAATAGTTATGAATGTTTCAAGGTCTTTGTGAGTTTTAAAAACTCTGGGGAGCTTGAGGCATACATATATCACAAAATATAGAGTTATGTCACTGTAATAATTTATCAACAAACTGTCCACTCTACATTATAAAATAAAATTCTATAAAACATAGGTGAGGGATTTGGCATTACTTACCTTATATAATACTAATAGAATTAAATGTGGTGAACATATTATCTACTACAAAATCATTTTTAAACTAGTGAATAAGAATTAAATTTCTTAGCATGCTCAATGCATAAAAAGCTCCTCTTTGAGTCTGAGCATAGTGACATTTTTTTTTTCTATTCCACATCTTAAAAACGATCTAATTTCAGTTCTGACACATTTAGACTTTGAAATTCAGTATTTTTTAATCTTAGAAAGACAATGAGGTTAAGCATGCTAAAAACCTGTCTTTTAAAACCAGTTACAAAATGTGTGTTTCAAGGCAACTGAATGCCCAGAATGTCACAAAATATTTTAACTCATACAGAAGTACACAGAAACAGACTTACTTGGATCTAAGCTTCTGAGTAAGAAATGGCAGAAACAATGATAATTTGATTAATTAATAGAGGCAAACAATCAGGTGCAGAAGTGAGAAACTTCCCCAGAGCTATTATAATAGGAACTTAAGTTCACATACTCTATCAGCATCACTAATAAGGGCCTACAGCTGGCTCTTACCTAACTTCTACAGCAGAAGGAAAAAGATAATCCCTGTAAAACACTTGCAGGACATTTTCTGTGAGTGAGATGGACATGAATATTGAACGTATGAGATAGTCAATATATTATATACATATGTATATATACTAGCATACACACATGCATATGTACATATATATATATATATATATATGTATATATTCAAATTAGTGTTTAGTGAATAAAAGTAGGCATGATGGATAAATGACTGGGTGAGATAATCACAGACAGAAACTCAGAGTCAGATGGGGATGTTTGTAGCAAAAACAGAGGGAGAGACATAGCACCCTAGGGATTTTTGGGCTGGACAGGAATGAGAAAAAAGTGAGACCATTTGAATACTAAGCTAAGATGAAAACAGTCAAGAAAAGAAAAAAGAAAATGGAATATTAAAATATATAAGAACCACTGGGTCAATCATAAAACAAATACACAATCTGAAAGAGCAGAAAAAAAATAGAGAATCAGGGACAAAAACGGAGAAAGCATTTGAAGTTAAAATTGTGAGAACATACTTCATTCATTATAGACTTAAAATTCTAGAAGATTGAAGAGTATCAGTGTGTATTGTATTAAAAACATCAACATCAATAAATATACCCAAGCTGTAAGACCATCCAAAAAACCAAAAAGAATATCCAGAAATCACAGAAAGAAAACAAATTTCCTGTCTTGTGGAAGAAAAATACTAAACCAGATTATCATCAGAAACCATGTAAGTAGAATGAAAATGAATTAATATAGCAAAAATGTTAAAGTAAAAACCATGAGATTTGAGCCTTTTGTGACTGTGTACATCTGTAATTGCAACACTAGTAAGGATGAAACAGGAAGCTATGAGTTTAAATCTACCCAGGGATACACAGGGAAATTCTGTCCCCCAAACCAAACTAAAATAAAATCTACAAAACCATGGTATTATCTATGGAGGTAGGGGGAGGAAGGAAGGAAGGGAGAACTTGGGTTCATATGTAAAATGAGAAAAGATTGTTTTTTAAAAATTAATAATTAAAAAAGACAAATTCTAGGAGAACACTGAAAATAATTGAAATTAAAATCCATCTACTTAAAGCCAATGTTGGAAATGATGAAAATAAAAATACATTATTTTCCTTATGAATGCATCTAGAATATATCTATATTATTAACAGCAATGTATTTGGCAACTAAAGCATCTTTTAAATATGATGATAACCACAATATTACAAGGGACTGAGAAGGGATTATAAATATGGATATCACATCTTCCACAAAATCAAGAGGAGCTTTATGTTATAGCAAATAATATTCCTGTAGTACTCAGCATCCTTCCACAGAATGCTCTTGACAGCAGTGTCATGTTAAAAGAGATAAAATCTTATGACTCTAAAATAATTTAGGTTAAGTCCATGATTATTTTTGAAGTCTTGGAAATGCTTATTTTGATATCTGACAAAGCAAGAAAAACATCTCTCTGTGTGTACAGACAAGATATACATATATGTTTATATATGTGCATTATGTCATCTGTCTATGACACAAACACTCACATAGTTGACCTGATTATCAGTATCAGATTATTGCTAATTGATACTAATCATACATCCTATTCACCTCTAAAAGAATAGATATTCTCATCATTCACATATGAACAATAACCTATGGAGACATTCTCCAGATGATATAAATTTTGCATATTTGAAAATACGTAAGTATATTTTCTTATATTTTTGTTTGTGAGCCTCACCTCTTCAGCCAGTAATTATGTTCTCAAACCACAATACATTCAAATAAAAAAGGTAAAAAGAGTAAACTATTTAGAGATCAAATAAATACCTTTAGTCTTATTTTTAATAATGTATATACACATATGGCAGAACAATATATGTGCATGGGAAGGCAA
Organism: Microtus obscurus; assembly: GCA_963919715.1. NCBI lineage: Eukaryota > Metazoa > Chordata > Mammalia > Rodentia > Cricetidae > Microtus > Microtus obscurus. The sequence continues at coordinate 213,787 of CAWTZC010001756.1, read as the reverse complement.
ATTTTGACTGAAATCCAAAGAGAGTGTCATATCATCTGGAGCTGTATGACAGGTAAATGTGAGTCACCTGGCATAGGTACTTCAAAATGAAATTAGACTCTCTGGAAGTATAGGGGTTACTCTTAACTGCTGAACCACCGCCTGACCCCCAGACTTCAAATTAGTCTAAATACATGGCTCAATCAAGAAATCACTGAGAATTAAAAAAAAAAAAACACTTTTTTCCTATATTTCTTCTTGCTACAGCATGGGTGTGGTAATACATATAAAACTGGACAGGCTCTTGGGACTGTTAATGAGGTGACTTCATTTTCAATCCATCTTGCTTAATAAAGGACTGATTCACCAACACTGCTCCAACCAAAGGCAACATCATTTGGAACTATGTTCCATTTGCTAGGCACATGGCAGGAGAGTAAGCATGAATCCTTGCTTTGAAACCCCGTGCTTATTTGGTTTAGTCTAACATTAAGGTAAATCTAAATGAAACCCAGGCCTATGAGACCTATAGATATTGGCACTGTGGCGTTTGTGTTATGGTGCTTACAGACCCTAGGGCCAGTCCATTCATAAGGATTCTTTCTCAAACCAGGCACCACTTCACGGTACGTGACAACAACAATAGATTATACATGATACATGAGACCTGGCCCAGGCTGATGGGAGGAACTACCCTTTACATATATTCTTCCAAATCATCCTATACAAGTCATCAACCTGTGATTTGGGACAATTCTGAGACTGGATTGCCCTCTAGTGTTGACACAGTGACAACGCACTAAAAATGGTATTATAGCATCCCTTGATTGAGAGCACCATCTAGTATTGAAAAGCATGAATTAACCATAGACTCAGAGAAAAAGAGTAGCCTATGCAGAGTCTTTGGAAAGTTGGGCACAATGCCAGATTGGAACAAATATCTGTTCCTTCAGTGTTCATAAAGCATTGCAGATCAAGGATCAAGAGCGCTGAGAAAGCCAGGATGCACTTAAAGGCAAAAAAAAAAAAATACTCTAAATATATATATATGAGAGGGGGGGGAGGGAAGAGAGAGAGGGAGGTAGAGAGAGAACTACCTGTTGGAAAGGAGTGCATCCTTTCATGTTATGCCTAGAATCAAATGGGTCTTTAATAATTACCAGATTAATCTTAAGAACCAGAGCTGTCAACATTGGGGAGGTTATTAATATTTTATATTGATATAATACAGCACCATGACCAAAACCACTTATAGAAAAGAGGGTGTAGTTTTCTTATGGTTCCAAAGAGATAAAAATATGGCGAGGTAGGAAAGGAGCGTTGGCTAGAGTAGAAGTTGAAGGCTCACATTTTGAATACTAGACACCAAACAGAGACTAAATTGTTAATGATCTGTGGTTACTAAAACCCTAAAGCCCACTGACAGAGTCACACTTTCTCCATTGAGGCCATATCCCTAAGCCTATCCTAATAATGCTACCCACTGAAGATAACGCTATTAAAACGTTTGAGCCTAGCCAGTTGGTAGTAGTGAACACCTTTAATATCAGCATTTGGGAGGCAGATGCCAGAAGATCTTTGCGAGTTCTAGGCCAGGCAGGTCTACAGAGCAAGTTGCAGGACAGTCAAGGGTACACAGAGAAACCCTGCACAAAAGAAAAACAAAAGCAAACAAACAGAAAAACAAAAAACATAAAAGAGCAACAACAAAAAAATATCTGAATCTATAGAAGACAATTTTTTTTCAAGTCACCATGGTAAAGTCCATCCCTACTTTCATGTGTGCTAGAGAGCATATTCTACTGTGTCCTAAAAGAGAGTGTAACCTACTCATTTTAGTACAAGATGGTCAATATGAAGCCACCAGGCAATGCAAGTAGGAAGGGAGAACAGAGTGCATATTTAAACTACTAAGCTGCAAGAGACAAAGTGATTACATAGGAACTACTAGGGCAGTTCATGGAATCTCTATTTCTTTGTCCCAAGGAAAGACAAAATGGTTCTTATAACTGTTGTTCATGGGATGTTGAAAAAAGAATTATGTAAGCACAAGTAACACGAGACATGCCAAGAAAGGATAAAACCCTTTCTGAGTTTTATCCTTTAGGTACTGTCCCTGGCCTCCTTCTACCACATCCTGGAGGTGGGTGTAAGATGACACAGAATTAGCATCACAGACTCTAGGAGGGAGTCAGGCAAGTGGTAGAGCAGACTCGTTTAGTGCAGGTGTTAGGCAGACTTTTATACCCAGTGGGCAGGGTCATCTGGAACGTTGTGATGTCTCCCCTTTCTTTGCTCCAGCCATCTAATGCCATGGTATCATAATCAGTCTCTGGGCTCTTTGGCAGAATACCAATGAGCATGTGCAATTGGCCCTGAAGGTGTTTCCTCCCAGGCAGTCACAAGGTACTACCATTCGTGTATTTATAGCTTATAGTTATCCAAGCTTACAGAGTTTTAAATTTGTTGTTGAAGACAGCTTTGTAACATTGTAACCTGCCATAACTCTTTTAAGATTTAAATAATTTCAGTGAAACCACATAGCAGCTTGCACTGCCCTGTGTTTTCTACATTCAAAGAGACTGGAAGGCTAGTCAGGTTCTACTCTGTTTCTCTGCTCATTACTCATCTGATACCTAAACTTTCAGGTGGGTCTCTTTCATAGAGGCCCACAGCGTGCTATGTAATAGAATATCCTAGCCTAAAATGTTAATAGTAAATATGAAATAGTAATCTTTAGATTCTCAGGTTCAACACCTCCTTTGCTCACATTGTTAACATTAAAAACTCCTCAATACCTACCAGGCAGTCCAACAAATGTTACTGACTGCTCTGCACCTGTATCTAAGAGATTTTAGCATCTATGTCTAAGAGATACATTCTCCTTGATCTTAGGAGACCAATAAACAGTCCCCCAGGAGGCTGTTAACTGATTCTGTCTTTAGCCCAAACTAGGCAGTGACTTTCACCCCTACCGTAATAACAGGTATAGAAGGGAACTCAATTCATTTACCCAAGAATATCAGAGAATGGGAATTCCTCTCCCCATTCTCTAAGAGAAAAGGAAAAATGTGAAAACTTCTAATCAGTCTTTGGTTTATTACACAGTCTATTGAGCTTACTTCACATTAGTTTGTTTCTCTTTCTTCTGGGGTGCTGACGTGTAGCAAACCATGTCGTTACTGTTCTCTGGGTGCCTTGCCTGGAACCATATTTTACCTTCCGTCTGTATTTGCTCCTCTTTCTAGTCATGTTTTATGATATTCTGTCCTGATCACATTTACTCTTTTTTTTTCTGGTTGAGAGGTTGCTCTGTCATAAACATTTGGTCCAGCAACCTGGCTGAAAAGGAATAGAGGAGAGCAATATCATATTGAGAGGACGTTTTCTTAAGTTTATTTTTCATCCTGACCATAAAGGAAGGAGCTTCTCTAGGTTTGCGGCTATATGTGGCCTGTCTCATACCCAAGACAGGCCACTCTGTAAGGCGATGATTTCCTGGCTCAGGCAGGCATCGTATAAACACTACATAAGACCTGATGGTTATACTGTTGGTCCTTTATCAGCTTCATTTCCCTTCTGAGAAATTTCAGTCTGCATCCAAGAGTCTCACCTTTCAGATAGGAAGCCTCTTCTTGGAAGGTTAGACAATGTCTAACAACTGTGCCATCATATATCACCACTCAGTTTCTTGATGGGGAAGGGCCTTTCATTCATATGCTGCTTCTTCAATGGATACTGTAGTAAGAGGTGAGCACAGAGTGAGAAAAATAAGTCAAGTTTTACAGGTGAGGAGTATCCATCCTCTTTCACCTCAACTTCAAGTTCTCCTTCGTACTTCTCATCCAGTTATCCTATAGAGAGACACATTTCTCTTTTACATTTACTTCATCTAGTGTTTTCATATTCTCTTTGGCAGCCAGTCAACTGACAAGCGGATAACAACACCATCCCAATACAGCAAGCTGCTGTCTTTGCTTGGTATACTGGGTTAAGCAGTCCCGAAGCTAGCTATTATTTGTTTTATTTCATTTATTAATTCATTTTACATAGCAACTATAGTTTCCGTTCCCTTACCTTCTCCTGAAACACACCTCCCTTCACTCTTCAGAAAGGGTAAGTGAGTCAACAAAGTCTAGCATATTAAGTTGAGGTGGGACCAAGACCTTCCCCACTGCTTCAAGACTGAGCAAGGCATCCAGCCATAAGGAATGGGTTCCAAAATGCTACCTCATGCACCAGGTCCCACTGCCTGAGGCCCCTCAAACAGACCAAGCTACACAACTCTCGTCCACTAACAGAGGACCTAGTTAGTCCCTAGTTAGCTGGGGACCAAGCAGGCTCCCCAGCTGTCAGTCTAGAGTCTGTGAGCTCCCACAACCATGGATCAGCTGTCTCTGTAGGCTAAAACCAGCTATCATTTTAAGATGTCTCAAAATTCCATGGTGATCCACAGCCCTTAACAAATGAACCACATTTCTGCCCACATGGAGTTTAGAAGACCAAACTGGAATTTCCTGTCTGCCTTGTCAATTTTTTCCAAAAACCTAGGCCTTAGTCTAAGTTACCCATTTGCCAGATGCCATGAGAATAAAAAAAAAAATAGGTTAGACCGTTGAAGTATTTCACAAAGTTAATTTGACTGAGTATTTACCAAGAAAAATGTGTCTTATATGAGAACAAAACACATACATCCTCAAACTATGAGGCGGAAAGAGGGTACTTAACAATATTTAAGAGAACGTAATTTTATCCTAAACAGAAAGTGTTTTATTTCTTTAAGAAAACCTCAAAGGTTTTAGGCATGACAAAATGGGAGAAAAACTTTGCTAGCTATACATCTGACATAACACTAATATCTAGACTATCCAAAGAACTCAGAATACTAAGTATCAAGAAAACAAACAACCCAACTGAAAAATAGCCTTTATAACTGAAGAGAGAGTTCACAAAAAATACAAATGACTAATAAATACTTTAATAAATGTTCAACATCATTAGCCATGAGGGAAATGAAAATTAAAACTACTTTGAGATTCCATCTCATACCAGTCAAAAAGGCTATTATCCAGAAAACAAATGACAGCAAATGTTGCCAGATCATGGGGAAAGTAGAACCATTGTTAAATGGGAGTGTAAATCAATGCAACCAATATGAAAAACAGCATGGAGATTTCTAGAAAAGCTAAATTAGATATACAGTATGACCCAGGCATAGAATTCCAGGAGAGATAACCAAAAATTCTACATCTTACCTGCACATCCACATCCACTGCATCTGTATTTACAATAACCAGGAAATTGAACCAACCTACTTATCTATCAGTTGATGCATGGACAATGAAAATTTGGTATATAAACAAAATGCGATATTATTCTACATTAGACAAATATACACTTGAGAAATGTGCATGACTATAAATGGAATTTGAACAATATTATACTGAATATGATAATTCAAGTTCAGAATAATAAACATGTTCACATGATGGATGCCATGAGAATTTTAATTGTATTAATCCTGTATATTAACTTTGGTAGAATAGATTTTTTAAATATTAATTGTGCTTATCCAGGAATACACAATAGTTTCACATCATTTAGTATCATTTTTTTCTTTTCGGTGTATTGAAATTTCATTGTAGAAATCTTTCATTTCTTTGATTACATATATTCCTAAATAGTTTTTTTGGGAGAATAATTTAGAATGGAACATTTTTCCAGTTTTTCTCAAATAATAGACAGCATGCAAAAATAAAGGCTAAGATTTTTGTTCTGTTTGGTAATGGATTTTGTATTTAGGGGGGAGGTTTTATTTTGCACCTCACTGCAAGTGTTTATTAGTTCCATAAGTTTTCTAGTAGATTCAATAGGGTCTTTTCAGTAAATAATATTTCTGTATATAGAGATCATTTGGCTTCTTCTTTTCCTACTGTCCCTTTTATGTCTTTTTCTTGTCTAATCACTATAGCTAAGACTTTTAGCACTGTATCAAGTTAGAGACAAGAGAGTGAACATCCTTGTCTCATTCATGATTTTACACAAAATGTTCTCAATTTGTCTTCATTTAAGATAATGTTTGTTATGGGATTGTTATAAATGACATTTGTATTTTTGTGATATATTTCATCTATTAGTAAAGTCTCCAGAACTTTTACGATGAAAGTACATTTGAGTTTGCCAAAGATCTTTCCAGCATCAAGTGAAATAATTTATGTCTTTTCTGTTATTCAGTGTCTTTATGTAGTTTATTATCAGTTAGTGATTTATGGATCTCTAGCCAACATTGTCTTTTGGATGAGGCTCACGTGGTCATAATATAGAATCTTCTAAATATGCTCCTAAATTCAATTTGAAGGTATTTTAGTAAGAATATTTACATCTATGTTCATCAAAGTAATTGTAGTTTTCTTTCTTTTTTTTCTTTCTTTCTCTCTCTCTCTCTTTCTTTGTTTCTTACATTTAATTTTTTGGTTTTGATATCAATATGATAATGGTGTATTTAATCAATACTTTTTGATAACAGACTCTAGTGACAAAGACTGTGGTAAGTAGCAAGAGCTCATCCAACTATGCCCCATCCTATTCTGGTTATAAAGATTGAAAAACAAATGAAACAAACAAAAATTCAAAATCTGACATACAACACCAAGAGAACAACTAATTGCAAAATTCTGTCTAGGGTATGCCTATTATGATATTTGATTAAAATGGAATTTTGACACTAAACAAAGCATTTATAGGCACATCCGATGTTTCATGGATAGTGACTTATTCAACTAATATGTCATGGCTCTGGTTCACATTCCCTAATCTTCTTTAGTATCTATTTCTAAAACTCACTTCCTGCATAAATTAATTTGTATTCTACTCTTCTTTTAGAAGTAACATGCTAATCTACACCATGCTTTTATTAATTTAATCATTTGCTTTTATGTTTAAAGACAAGACTTTTCCCATCAATCAAAAGTTGAACATAAAACTGGATGTCATTATACAGTACAGATGTAAGGAAAATGTTAATTTATTTACTTTGGATAAACAGGTGTATAGAATATTCAAGGCAGTCCTGATCTAATTGAGTGAAAGTCAAAAGGGTAGGGCTTGGGTCTTTCTGAAGTATGGTAGCCTCTGGTTTTGAAGAAATAAGCTGCATCTTATGAAATAGACTGTAAGAAACACATGGTAAGATGCTAAAGACAATGCCCAGATTACAGTAAAAAAGAAGATAAAAACGGTGGCTCTTTAATTCAATGGATTCTGCCAGCAGCATACAAGCTTTCAAAAAATTCCTGGAGCTCTGTATAGGAACTGAAGCCACCAACATCATGAGATCACAGAGACCCCATGGTAGCCAGGCTTGCCATTCCAGCCTATAGAAACTGAGGAAGGGAATGCATGCTAATTTCATTTGTCAAATTTCTGGCAATTATTTTCAACTATTAACTAATTGCTGCAATTCATTTGGAATGATATTTAATAATCTAAACTATTTAAATATGTACTAAATAATACATCTTTCCAAGCATAAAACAATGTTTAGATAGGTATAAAATATTGATTCACTCACCTTTTCCTATTATAGTTTATAAAAAAACACAATACACATGCAATATATATTTCACAATAGTCAAATATTTATTGCAGTAATACTAATATCACCAATCTCAAAATGAATTGGTTATTAATTTTTAAGGTGAGGCATATGATGAATATAAAATGGGAGAAAATATGGCACTTATTTTGGGGGGAAACTAATGAGTAACAAGATTTCTCCTGACGAACTAAGGTCATGAGAGAGAAACAGTACATTACAACTGCCGAAAGAAGAATCAACTAGTAATTATATGTCAAGTGAATATATGTATTTATTAAATTAAAGGGAAATTGATCTATTGAAAAAACAAGGATTAAGATAAATAAAAAATGAGAGAGTCTGATTTACAAGAATACAGTGAATGAATAACTTAAGGAAATAATTCTAAAAAGATGGGTAAAGTTAGAGTACCTATTTTATTTGTGTGTGGATAAAATATTCTTTCTTCTCTTGAGGTTTGTAAATTCTATTTAGGGACCAAATTAAAATATTATTACACTGTACAGTATGGTTCTCATGTACGTAGAAAAGCTGACAAGGATAATTATATTTCAAGTTGAGGCAAATAAAATTATTCAAGGATGACTTGTGATCTTTATGCTTTTCATACACTGTCAAAATGTTGACACCAGTAGTCTTTTTTATGTAAATAGGAAGACACCATAGTATTAGCATAAGGAAAAAATATTATTAGATCACTAAAAAATTTAAATGTGATTATATATTTCCTCAAAAACAAGAAAACATAAAAAACGAGGAAAAGATGAACATTACAGAAACAAAAACATAAACTAAGATAGATGACCTTTAACTTCTCACTAAAACTGTAAGATATATTAAAGTTGTATAGTTATTATTGGCTTTTTAAACATTGGTGGATCTACCAGAAAAGGAAAGTTTAACTGTAATAAATATTGCCAATATACCTACTCAATAAGGTTACATTTTCCTTCTCAATTATTATTTTTCTTTGTTTTGATTTTTTTCCACAAAGACTTAAGTAAAACATGTGATTTTTCTAATGGAAGTCCTATTTGGACTTAGAAAAGTCCATCAATATTTGAACATATATACTCTCATTTAGTTTCTTTGAAAACAGTCAACATTAGACATATTATTTGTATAATCAAGAAATAATTAAACGTAGCCATCTCTTGCAAAATATAACAATTAGTACCTTAATGCCTCAAAATATACCTTCTAGTAGGAAAATTAAGAAATGGACAAAGGAAGTTGAGAGAGAGAAACAGAGAGAAGATTTGAGAACATGAACCAATTTTTCATCATTTGGTAAAATGACAACCTGAGTTGCGTGGCAGTGTGCTCTCTGTGATGCTTCAGTAAATAAACAATGATTTTATGATTTTACATATTCAACTGGATATTGTTTAGGCTACAAACCACATCAATTTTGCTGTCTTCACTTAATCATATATCTGGTGTATGTATATATGTACATATACATACATGGTTGAGTACATGTGCATGTTGAAATTTTAGAAGTTATAAGTAAGAATAATCATCTAAAAAGAGAACTTCAAATTTTGTGAAAATGAAGGTGGAACATAGGAGTGCTGGAGGCAGGGGACAAGTAAAGGATTGGCGGGAGGAAAGAGAAGGGAATATGATGCTTTGATGGAATTATATTTTAATTAATATAAAGAATATTATAAAAGTATTACCATCAGGGTTATATATTGTATGTTTAAAGTGTATCCATCATAAAGATATGCAAACTGCTACAATAAAATTACCTTTTTAAATAAAAAACAACAGTATTAAAATTTCCATTTTTGGAATGAAACCTAAGTGACTTTAGGAAGATCTGTATTCACAATACTACCTACACAATGAACAAAGCTCTTTCTATCAGAAATCAGAAGTTTTAGAAGATATGTAAAATAGAGTTCTAGGAAATAATTAAACAACATTTATACTTTTCTAAAGACATATAAGTGGTTTAAATTCAACTCTAAATTATCCTATGATAAAAGACAAATAATGACACTTAAATTGAAAAGTAATTTAAGTTACACATAAAACTTCAAAAGCATATTTTTTTTACATCTGTCAGTGAATCTTTAGAAAAATTAGATGTGGGTTTATATTTGATATAGTCTGTGCCTCTTTAGCTTTTGATAATGAATAGGCTTTTATTTTTAATGGTTGCTGTTTCAATAAAGACAGCAAAATCGATGCTCTGTGTGTAGACAAAATTAAATGTCTAGAAGATAAAAATAAACACTTAAATTCCATAGCAGTAGGGTAATTTAGAGAAATATTTGATGTGATAATGAACAGAGTAGGGTACAATAATAAAACAAAAAAAATTAGATTTTGCAGCTTTTTTTTATTGTTTTAGTCAGCGTTAGGCATTGGTCAATATGCATCCCAATTCCTTGGACAATTTGACTAGATAAGTACTATTATTATTCACATTTTCTGTATGAGATTAAAGGATAAAAGTAGAATAAACATGGATAAAACATCGAGAAAATTTAAAAAAAAAGTATACACAATGGAATTCAATTAAGCACCCATAATGAAATTTGTAGAAAAATAAAGCATATTAGAAATATTAAACAGAGTGAGATAACAATCTAGGCCCAGAGAAACAGACATGATATGGTCTTTCTCATATGCAAATTCAGCCTTTAGATTTCTACATTTTCTGTATTTAAGTTGTCATATCGCTAGAAGGAGATGTGGGAGGCAATTAAGAAGCTCTGAACATAGGAAACATGGGAAATAGTAAGGCATAGAGGTACTGGAGTGAAAGGTTTAAACAGGAGGAGAGAGAGAGAGAGAGAGAGAGAGAGAGAGAGAGAGAGAGAGAGAGAGAGAGAGAGAGAGAGAAGAGACTTGCAAATAATTTTTACATAAAACATTATGGTAATATTGCTTTCAAAACATGACATATGACATAAGTTAAAAGCATTGGCAATGAAGTAGCTCAATAGCTCCTAAAAGGAATGTCTTCATCAAACTCCTCTTCTGAAGACTCAAGGATCTATGTGGAAGAGGAGACACAAAGATTGTAAGAGTCAAAGGAAATGGTGAACTCCATAGGATTCAGACACATATGACAAGGCACATATGAAGTCACAGAGAATGTGGCTGCATACATTAGACCTGCAGGAGTTGAATCAGAGGGAGCGTTAGCACTGAGAAAGGGAAATGCACACAGTGTCCCACCCTTAACCAAGGAGCTATCTACAACTGATACTCGCTGGCAAAGAAAAATCAGTGTATTATGGTAGAGTTTCATTAGAAATATCTTCCTGCTTCAGAGCAGGCCCCATGAACAGGAGTAGCTGATAAATAAAATATGAATTCAAAGATATTTTGTGGACTTTTTATTTCATTTTGCTATGTTTGGGTTCTTTTTTTTTTTACTTATTTTGAGATTTTGTTATTTTTTGTTGTGTTTTTATTATGTTTTCTGTTTCTTGTTTTATTTTTGTTTTTGAAAGAGAACTAGAGAAGAGGAAATAATTTGGGTGAGTAGAGAGGTAGAAAAGATCTGGGAGGAGTTGGGGGAAGAGCAACCTTGAACAAAATATACTGTGGAAAAATATATTCTTTTTAGTTAATAAAACTGTAAAAATTCCTGTCTGAGAAATGAATATCCCCTGTAGTTTGGCACTAGGGCTCCCAGCTCTTTCTCCTAACATGAGGTTCCTAGAGAAATTCCATTTTTTTTTTGGATTCATTGTTACTCATAGTCAAACCAAAAGGGCAAAATTGTCTCGTTAGAATATCTTCATTATTGCCAAGATGATTAAAAAACCACTTTGGCAAGAAATGTGGAAAGAAAGGCTTTGTGAACACTAAAAATCCAAAGAGAAAAATAGTACTCAGGAACACTTGGGAACCGATGCTTCTTTTGTCCCCAAAAGAAGAATATGTATTCCTAATTTGGCTTGGAAACAGAGAACCAAATGTTCAAATAAACATTTCCTTAAAGAAGTGCATGTATGTTATCTTAAGTATTTTTAATGATAATTTAAACCTAAGAACAAAGTTAACTTAGCAAGAATTTCCTGCTAACTCTTATTTGATAGGATTTTATCTTTAAGATATTAGCAGCAATGAATTAACTACCACTTAGGAAATCAAGAAAGAGAAGGTGTTTCAAGACATGCAGCATTTGCTTGTAGTCTATTGATTCATTTCTCAGTGTGTTCTATACTTTTTTTCTATGTAAACTGACAACTCACAGCAATATGTGTATTGTCACAAGCAATTAATTTGACTTCTTTGTGTTATGGAAAATCCATACCCAATTCAATATCCAAGAATAATGTGATTAATTATGCATCTAATTATAAAAGTGAAACTTTATGCATGTGGTGGGCTGCATAACAATCAGGTAATTTCTCCACAATTTGCTGTGATCTAATTTGCTCTAAAAATCTATGCTATGAAAACAAAAACCTAAGCTAAATGGATAATAGAAAATAGCTTGGAAATATTTGTAAACATAGTTATCAAAAATGCTAAAAAAAGGAGATCCAAAAGGTACAAAGAAAAAAAGTGACAGAAAAATGTACCACAGTGGGAAAAAAATGTCTCTTTTCTTTCTATTTTGTGGAATAATTTGAAAAATATTGATTTTTGCTATTATTTAAAAGTCTGCTAGAATACGGTGCTGCTACCATCTTGTCATAGACTTTTTTGGGGGGTTAGGAATCCTAGAATTAGAGCTTCCATATCACTAGAGGCTATAAGTATATTTATATTAATTATCTGATATTTATTTAAATTTATAAATGGTATATATCCAAATAATGTGTGGTGTATAAGGTCAATGGCTACTTACAGGAGCAGGGGCAAGACCAAGATAATATAGAGTATACAAAGTTTCCTCTCATCATTCATGTTGATCTTAATGATAGTTGAATAATGGAAAGAACACACTCAGTTAACCTTTTACTTCCTGTATAATCTAGCATCATCCAAGATGGCTAGAATCTTAGTAATACTAGAATCTTAGTATCCCAGTGGAGAGTCTCCTGAATAATTTTGTTCATACTAACCAATAACTACATTACCATTGACATGGTCTGGAATATCTCTGTATTTTTCCATTTTAGATGGCATAGATGATAGTCCAACATATCATCCTGTTATGCCCAGAGGAAAAAAACAATCACGTAACATAAGCCTAGAAAAAATTGTGCCACTAGTACTTTTAGCTTAAATGACACCAGCTTATCAATATATTCTCTACCTTTGCATTTTTGGAGGCTTACATACCTAGGAAACATAAACACATTTAACATGCAAAAAAAGCCCGAACAATTGGCATCACAAATACATATACACGTAAACATACACACAACCTGCTTTTGAAACAAAATTCGAAAATCTTTGCATTAGTAGGATAAGTCATCTACAGTAATAACAAAAATCAAAAGTTTTAAACCATTTTTACACATTTTAAATAATCTTGATAACCACAAATAGTCATTTTCTGATTTTAACTATATTTCATGAATATACATTCCCAAAATTCTTATTTAGGTAAAGCAAAAATATGTAGACTAAGTTTTAAATAGCAAGGCAGCACAAATGTGTGCTTCTTGTGTAAAGTGTACTGATTGCAAATGTCAGAGATGTCAAAGTGAATCTTTTTTGCCATTTTATATGGTAAAGCTCCAGATGTGCTAGTGTATAAATAAGAACATTTCCTGATCATGTTATATATATTATATTCACATGCCTTTATTCTGTCAACTTTTCATTGTTGATGTAAAGACAGCTCTCATCTCAAAAGGAATAAATGACATTCCATTTTAGAGTCAAAAATGAGTGACATGGCCTGAAGTTGTCCCACGTACTACAGTCCAATATGGTAGTAATTTTTGAGGTACGTTTAGTGTGAATGAGATTTCCTGGAAATAAGACGTGACTGCAATGGCTGTTTGACTGCTTAAAACTCCAACGATGCGGAGAGATTTCAATGTTACAAAGTCAATTGTCAAATTAACATGGCACATCATTAAACGCTATATAAGCCACTTATGTCCTTTTTTTGTACATGACCTAGCATCTTTTTTTATCAGTAGGAAATCATTTGCAATGCACAGACAGACCCCTATTTCTTACCACTGCAGTAGTAATAATGCTGATAGCCAGCATTTAGTCTATAACAGAATTCCCTCCATTCTCCTACGGCCTTCTTTCTTGATATTTTCACTAATGAATTTACTAATTTTCTTTATAATATTAATATAAAAATTCATAAAATTGCTACCTTCCTGCAACATACTTTGGTTGTCAGTCAGATTGACTCCAAATTAAAACATCTCTTTCTTTCCTTTTGAGGTGAGAGCTGTTTTTTTTCACCTACAATAGTAACAGAGCAAAGAAAGTCATAAATCAAGGCAGTTTTAAAATACTCTGGAGGAAACATCAGGCAGATGGATTTTTCTGGCTAATGTTGTCAACTTGACACAAGCTAGGGTCATGTGGGAAGAAATCTCATGGAGAAAAGGCTTCCATCTTATTGGCCCATGACTACATCTATGGGCTCTTATCTTCATCAATGATTTATGTAGGAGACACAGTCCTTTGTGGGCAGTGACATTCTTGTGTAGGTGATCCCGAATGTGTAGAACAGCAGGATAAATAAGCCATTAGGTGATAGTAAGCAAGCAGTCATTCAATGCCTCTGCTTCATTTCCAGCCTGTCTCCAGGTTCCTGCTCTGAGTTCCTGCCTCGATTTCTGTCAGTGATGGTCTGTGATTTGGATAGATAAGACACATAAGCCCTTTCCTCCACAATTTGTGTTTAGTCATGATCTTTATTTAAGCAACAGAGAGCAATCTTGGACATAGGATAATACAAAGCAGGAGAATATAAGCTGTAGACCTCATGTAGCACTTTATGGAGTTGTCAACTTTTAATTTATTATAAGTCAGTGGATTTTTCAATATATTTTGAAGTGAGGCAGGCAAGCATAGGGGAAATTTTAGTAACCTGGTACTTGCTTGCTCTTTGTTATGAATACCTCTTCCCCTTTCAAAGATGTCAGAAGACATTAAATTATATATATCACAAGACTATTTTCTATCATAAATGTAAATTTTGAAATTGATGATCAAACAAATGTAGAGATCCTAAATCTAACATTGTCTTTATGTAAAATTTTGTCTTTACTTTAATAATTTTATAATGTTAAAAACACAAGTGAGATAATAATATATTTAATCTTATAATATTATTCATGACAAAATGTTGATTGGCAACAAAACCATGAAAATTGTATGTCAAAAATGACCAAATACGTATGGAACAAAACCCCCAAAACATGCAAAGGAGTTTCTATACATGGGGCCATATTTGCTTGCTGTTTATCATATCGTTTACATTTACAATGAAAGTTTCTCAAGAACAATCAGTACAGACAGTTTTTGAGTTACAAAATCTTTTTTTTTTAATTTTTTTATTGGAAAAAAAAAATTTCTGCCTCCTCCCCGCCTCCCATTTCCCTCCCACTCCTCCCTCCCCTCCCCCCACTCCTCCCCCTCCCTCTCCAGCCTGAAGAGCAGTCAGGGTTCCCTGTGGAAAGTCCAAAGTCCTCCCCCCTCAATCCTGGTCTAGGAAGGTGAACGTCCAAACTGGATAGGCTCCCACAAAGCCAGAACATGAAGCAGGATCAAAACCCGGTGCCATGGTCCTTGGCTTCTCAGCAGCCCTCATTGTCCGCCAAATTCAGAGAGTCCGGTTTTATCCCATGCTTTTTCAGTCACAGTCCAGCTGGCCTTGGTGAGCTCCCAAAGACTCAGCCCCACTGTCTCCACGGGTGGGCGCACCCCTTGTGGTCCTGACTTCTTTGCTCATATTCTCCCTCCTTCTGCTCCTCATTGGGACTTTGGGAGCTCAGTCCAGTGCTCCAGTGTGGGTCTCTGTCTCTATCTCCATCCATCGCCAGATGAAGTTTCTATGGTGATATGCAATATATTCATCAGTATGGCTATAGGATAGAGTCATTTCAGGTTCCCTATCCACAGCTGCCCCAGGAACTAACTGGGGACATCACCCTGGGCTCCTGGGAGCCCCTCTAGATCCAAGTCTCTTGCCATCCCTAAGATGGCTCCCTTAATTAAGATGTGTGCTTCTCTGCTCCCCTAACCAAACTTCCTTTATCCCAATCATCCCGTTGCCCCAAGTTCCCCCCACCCTCCCCTTCTCATTTCTCTCCCCTTCTCCCCTTATTCCCCCCTCCCACCACTCCCCCCAAGATCCCAAATTTTTGCCCGTCAATCTGGTCTACTTCTCATAACCCAGAGGATAGCTGTATGTTTTTCTTTGGGTTCACCTTCTTAATTAGTTTCTTTAGGGTATCAAATTAAAGACTCACTGACCTTTATTTATCTCTAGAAACCAATTATAAGTGAGTACATCCCATGCTCATCCTTTTGGGTCTGGGTTACCTCACTCAGGATAGTGTTTTCTATTTCCATCCATTTGCATGCAAAATTCGTGAAGTCATTGTTTTTTACCGCTGAGTAGTATTCTAATGAATATATATTCCATACTTTCTTCATCCATTCTTCCATTGAAGGGCATCTGGGTTGTTTCCAGGTTCTGGCTATTACAAATAATGCTGCAATGAACATAGTTGAACAAATGTCCTTGTCATATGATCGGGCATCTCGTGGGTATATTCCCAAGAGTGGCATTGCTGGGTCCATGGGTATGTTGATCCCAACTTTCCTGAGAAACCGCCACACTGCTTTCCAAAGTGGTTGCACAAGTTTGCATTCCCACCAGCAATGGATGAGGGTACCCCTTTCTCCACAGCCTCTCCAGCAAAGGCTATCATTGGTGTTTTTGATTTTAGCCATTCTGACAGGTGTAAGGTGATATCTCAATGTTGTTTTGATTTGCATTTCCCCTGATCGCTAAGGAGGCTGAGCATGACCTTAAGTGCCTTTTGGCCATTTGGACTTCTTCTGTTGAGAATTCTCTCTTCAGATCAGTGCCCCATTTTTTAATTGGGTTAATTAGCATTTTAAAGTCTTGTTTCTTGAGTTCTTTATATATTTTGGAGATCAGACCTTTGTCTGTTGCGGGGTTGGTGAAGATCTTCTCCCAGTCAGTGGGTTCCCTTTTTGTCTTAGTGACAGTGTCTTTTGCTTTACAGAAGCTTCTCAGTTTCAGTAGGTCCCATTTATTCAATGTTGCCCTTAATGACTGTGCTGCTGCGGTTATACCTAGGAAGCGATCGCCTGTGCCCATCTGTTGTAGGGTACTTCCCACTTTCTCTTCTATCAGGTTCAGTGTGTTCAGATTGATATTGAGGTCTTTGATCCATTTGGACTTGAGTTTTGTGCATGGTGATAGATATGGGTCTATTTTCATTCTTCTACAGGTTGACATCCAGTTGTGCCAGCACCATTTGTTGAAGATGCTTTCTTTCTTCCATTGTATACTTTTAGCACCTTTATCGAAATGAGGTATTCATAGGTTTGTGTGTTCAAATCCGGGGTCTTCTATACGATTCCATTGGTCGACTTCTCTATTTTTATGCCAATACCACCCCGTTTTCATTACTGTAGCTCTGTAATAGGTTTAAAGTCAGGGATGGTAATGCCTCCAGAAGTTCCTTTATTGTATAAGATTGTTTTGGCTATCCTGGGTTTTTTGTTATTCCAAATAAAGTTGATTATTGTCCTTTCAAGATCAGTGAAGAATTTTGATGGGATTTTGATGGGGATTGCATTGAATCTATAAATTGCCTTTGGTAGGATTGCCATTTTTACTATGTTGATCCTCCCAATCCACGAGCAAGGGAGATCCTTCCATTTTCTGGTATCCTCTTCAATTTCTTTCTTCAATGCTTTAAAGTTCTTGTCAAATAGATCCTTCACTTCTTTGGTTAGAGTTACCCCGAGATATTTTATGCTGTTTGTGGCTATCGTGAAAGGTGATGCTTCTCTGATTTCCCTCTCTGCTTCCATATCCTTTGTGTATAGGAGGGCGACTGATTTTTTGGAGTTGATCTTGTATCCGGCCACATTACTAAAGGTGTTTATCAGCTGTAGGAGTTCTTTGGTGGAGTTTTGAAGGTCGCTTTTGCCTGTATTTCAAAGGAAGCCAGACAGTGAACAGTAGTTTGACATTAATAAATACATATAACTGAAAATCCCTCATCTCTTTAATACTCTACCAAATAAATAAAAATAAAATAAAATAAGGCAGCATGAATGTCACATTAGTATGAAGAGTAGTGTAATTTGTTCGTGAAAACTTAAAATGGTACAATCCTATGAATTAATGCTTAGCATTAACTAACAAAGACAAGCATACCTCAAAACTTCTGTCTAGGAAGAAGAAAAGTATATGCTCATAGGGTTTGTATTGTTCAAATATTAAGAACAGTTTATATGTTCTTTCTCTGGAGATTGGTTTAATGATCCTGATAAATCAAAATTGCTTTCTATTATACAGCTATGGGAAGAAAGTGGAAGGTAGCTTTATTGATTTCTAGGGCATAATGTTGAGCATGAAAGGTGTAGCATTTTATATTTATCTGTATATATGAAGATATTTATGTGTATAAATATTACATACTATATTACTTATCCCTTTTTATCTGTACATATAGAAATATCCCTACATATTTAAATATGAGTATAGATGCAAAATGCATGTAGGTTGTAGACCTACACACTGCATCTGTCATATTGAACAATGTAAATATGGAGACGCCTTATGTTGGAGTGATATGATATGTCAGGCAATCCATAGACAAGAAAGGAACCCTGGAAGATGCAGTTTCTGTTGGTGATTTTGACTCAAAAATGACACCTTCAAGACCCACTCACAGATGCCTGACAAGCAGAAGGGATCTGTTTAGTCTCTTTACTAGAGGTTTTAACTTCATTCATAAAGGCAACACCCTCAATGTATGATTTAATTTCAGAAGCCACACATTTTACCAATGTTTTAAGTAGCATTTGGGGTTTAGGTTTCAGACTACGTGGAAACACGGTAATTAATTGGCAGTTCTCAGTAGATTCCATTATGGAGAACAAAGGGATAATGAGGTATCTGCAGCACTCTGAGAAATAGAACAATCTGATATTCACTTCTAGTTATGACACAGAGACTAAAAATATATATAAGGAAAATTTATATTTCTACTAAATAACATTCATTATCATTACTCTATTGGTTCTGTTAATTGTATAATTGTTATTAGAGATAATGCCATTATAGTTTAGCAACTGGGGTGAAATAGATGTCATGTCTATTTTTGTAAGTTATCTGTTGGTAGTATAGTCATATTATCCTATCTACTTAAAGACTTAAGCAAAAGAATGACAAATTCAATGCTTGCTTGGGTCACAAATTTAGTTCAAAGAGATCCAGTATCAAACAGCTCCAAAATTAAAAGTAAAAAGAAGGATGTTGATGCCTCTCC
Source organism: Microtus obscurus (assembly GCA_963919715.1). Lineage (NCBI taxonomy): Eukaryota > Metazoa > Chordata > Mammalia > Rodentia > Cricetidae > Microtus > Microtus obscurus. Next base: position 194,773 of record CAWTZC010001756.1, on the reverse strand, counting down.
ATTGTTCAGCACATTTCTGGCCTGAATATGGTACTAGGTTTATTCTCAGAAGCACGATAGAAGACAAAGTAAACAAACAAATGAAAAGAAGAGAAGGTAAAGCTGCAGCAATATTTACTATGAGGTACCCTTTGAGATATGCTTCATTACTGTGTGACATATCCATAACTCATGAGCTCGAGCCATTTTGAAGAATAAATATTGGAGAGCCCTTAGCTGAGAGCAAGCAATCTGGCCATTTGGCCTCCCATGGTCATGAGAGGGACGGCGGAGTTTGCATTATGGATAATAGACAAGGCTCTTAGAGCCAAGAGGCTTAAGAGGCTTTGTAGTGCTGAAGAGAGCCCTTGTAAAGCCCAGTGAGTCGAGGCACTCTATTAGGTTCTCATCAAGTGCACCGACAGATGTGACCGTGGATTATTCTTGCCTAATACTACTTTTACACATAAGCCCATCAGTCATATAGAGGAAGTCATCCAAGATGGTGAAACTACAGCTTGTCTTGGTCAATATTCACCTGAGCATCCTAGGTCCAGAGTTTTTCTTCCCATCACCAAGAAAAATCAATAGCGCATACTCCTTCGTGTTTTTACATCTCTCTTTAGGATAAAAAGATTGAGGATCTCAGAGATTTCCCTAAAGGAACTTATTCAAGGTTTACAAGGATGCAATGCAAGTGCACACGTGGATTTTTTTCATCACAGATTAATGTAGTAAGAAGTTAGAGGGCGCAAACCTCAAACCCAACTTTAACAAAACATTAATGATTTACATAACACATCAAGGTTTAATGTGTGCACACAGTACAAGCAGTGACAACAGCGTCAGAGAGAAAATGGACCTTCCTCCTCACACTTCATACTGTGTTCACTCCAGAGGTTCAGAAGGAAGATGAACAGAGGTCAGCTAATGTTTCCTCTGAAATATAGCATGGATGTCAACTAGGCTGCCTTGTTCTTAGGAGATAATGTGTAATGCAAACTCAATGAAACTAATTCAACATTAAGTGCTACTTAGGTAACATAGCAACCCTCTCACCACATCAACAGAAAAGAAAGGATGATCCTTTCAAACCTCTATTGGGAGTATAAATGTCTGTAACTTTAGAAAGTAGCCAAGTTAGCTATAATATGCTTTGATTTAAAAGTTCTAAAAACACCCATGTCTGTATGCAAACATGTATATATACACTGTAATCAGTTCTAATAAATGGATATGTAATTAAATTCATGAGGGAAAATTTGAAAATAGTAATTTTATTAATAAATAGTAATTTTATTAATAAGAAAATTGTAATATAAATAATTTCAAACCACCTCTATAGAGAGTATGAATACTTGTAACGAAAACCTAAAGGTATCCCTTCCATATATTTTAGGCATGACAAAAAGAAGGATTCAAGTAAGAGATGTAAAAGATTCAGAATAGTTGATGTTGCTTACTTTAAAGTAAAACAAAACTAATAAATTTCATTAAAAGGAATAAATTATAAGTGTTTAAATACAGAGAGCACTTCAAAAAATCCGACTAAGTGGCTGGAGTGAGAAAACAAGTGTCCAGAAAATATGTACTATTAAATTTTTGGTTTATGTTTTAAGGTTCTTATTTAAAGTCAGCTTACTTGTTCTGTTTTTAGCTACACTAGCAGACATGTTTAGGTATTTTTGTTTGTTTTTAATACTGTGATGTTCGTTTGAGGTTCATAGGCTCACATTTAATCTTTCTGAAATTATCTAGACTGCTACAATTACCTGAGAAATTTTAATAAAGGCATGTAATGACAAAGTATAATATTTGATTAAGAAATGATTGTTTTTGCTGATATTTAAATTACCTGATATAAGCATATGCTTTTTTACATTTTCCAGAAATGTTGATATACCATATGGTCTGCCCCATTTGAAAAGAAGTGAGTTGCTTACACTGCATTAAGAAAAATAAAACATTATCCAAGGAAGAGAAGAGATAAGAAAACTCAAGGCTTTTTAGAACGGACTGATACTGATACAACAAAACCATGAGGAAATAAAAAACAACTATGGATCTTTCTGTAGTTTTGTCTTTTGGGCCGTGAGTCTTAACCTCCAATGGCTGAGCAATGGCAGATATCATTTTTTAATCATTGCTTCTAAAGTCTTGGCTGTGGAAAATTTGTTTAGTGGTCCAATGGTTTAGGATGAGTTCAGAGCAAAGAATCGTCCTATTCAAGAATACTCGCCAGCGAGGCTTGGAGAAGTAGGCATAGAAATCTGGCAAAGGGTCTGCTTGTTTCATAATTCTCAAACTGAGAGGACATTTTCATTTCTCTAGATGAGATTTTCTGCAAAATAATGTTAATTTTCAACCTGAGCTCCCAAATGACAAATATGAATTAAGTAGTTCTATGTCTTGAAAATTATGGCCAGATCCTATAAGATTAGGGATTTCATAGTAATTTTTTAAAGATTTTGAACAGACTGAGCATTGAAATTTAGAAAGTATGATTACGGTCACATCTTGATTTACAAGAAAAAAAAACATTTTTATAGACATCCACCCCTGTTGTGGTGGTGGGGGGGCGTGTATTCATTAGGCACTACTCATTTTGGGTGGCAGCATGCAGCAGGAATATGGGAGTCTGCCCAAGTGAACCTTTTTTTTTTTTTTTTTGCCATAGTATTAGACTTTTAAGCTCTGGGAATAAGCAAGTACAAAGGTAAATTCCCATCATAGATTTATGTAACAGGAAAGCAAAGGATTCAAGCCTGAACACTAACATCAGCACTGTGAACTAATCTTGAGTGGATTCACTTGTTTGTAGAGTTTAGTGAACAGAGTTTTCTTCAATTGCATCTAGTTAATGTGTCTACACAATGGAAATTCAAACAGTAAAGCTTCACTCAGGAGCTGAATTCTCACCTGTTATCTCTGTGATCTGTCTGAAAGCCCAGACAGTCAGATTCCTAATATAAGACCAGTCTGGGTTACCAAAGGCAACCATACTTCTCTAACAAACAGATATGACTCACCTGAGCATAGCTAAGTAAGATACGCATAACTGAAAATGAGTCAGCAAATTAGGCTCACGTAGCAAAGTATAGACAGTATTTTTGTCCCATACAAAACAGAAAAAAAATACATTTTTAGAATCTGTCTATACCAAATAGTTTACAGATTATTTCGTGATGATAAAAGGTAGTGTTTTTTTATATCTTTATTAAAAATAATTTTACATCTTACATGCCAAACTCAGTTCCCCCCTCCTTACCCTTTTCCTGCCACCGCACCTCCTTCTATGTCACATCTACTCAGAGAGGATAAAGCCTTCCTTTGTGAGTAAATAGGTGATTTATAAAACCTTTCTTTTTCAATAAAATATAAATAGGTACTGAAATCTCCTATTTTTTTGATTTTTGACCTAAATTCTTCATGAGTTTATATAAAGATTAAAGTCAATGCAATTTGCATCATCAGTTTATTTTATGTATAAAATAGAAATACTTTTCATTCCTTGTTGTTTTTATTTACAATGAAACATTTAAATCACCTCTATTATAATTGAATAAAGTGTAATGTTCATGAAGTCTTTATATACATGTATATATACAAATATTTTACAAGAACAATTAAATCACATTATATATAAATTACAAAAGAGAGAACCAAAGAAAAATGTAATAATAATAATATATTATAAATCCATTAGTAAACACTTTATCATAGAAAAGGGATTTTAACCTGGTGAAAAGATATATATTTTAAATTTTACATAATATTCTTAAATACCATAGACTCTCTGAAGTATTATGGCAAGACATTGATAAAACTGAGATGAAAACACCAACCATCATACCTACTCTGCTATCTTATATGTATATGCTGTTTCTCTTTTAATCAATGGTGATTTCATTCTCTATAATAAAAAATAAAATTATAAAGATCATACAATTTTAAGGTGTGATGTATTTCGCTTGTGATTTTACAAAATGAATGATTCATAATTCATGCCACCATCGTTTCTCAGGGACAACATGAAGGACATTTGATGGCCGAAAATTAGCCCATTGATATTCACTGTAATTGGTTAAAGTGTTCGAAGATGTTAACATTATGCATCATTCAGTATTTTAGAAATCTTATCAGCATAATTACAAAGTGTTAATGAATATTGTATTTCAAGCCTACAGTTGTACTTAATTTTCAGTTTCAAAGTTTCCATGTGATTTCTGTCTTATAAAGTATGCCATTAACAATAGCTGTGAAAATTTTGCTTAGGGGCATTCTGTTCTGAAGATGATCTGATGCAATAGCGGAAAGTTTCTTTTTCAAATTCTAAAATGTCACCTCACAAAATGTAATCAATTTCTAAATATTGGCTATATTAGTGCAACTCACACAAATTCAAAGCTTTATAATTTTTCTTTAATTCATATTTTGTATTTAAATGATTGTCTTCATTTGTATATTTTTATGATAAATATCCATCATGCTAGTGGTATTAATATGTCTTTACTGCTCTCTATGAAAGCCTTAGATTAAAACCCTTTTTACATAGAAGTTATGTCTTAGGGTTTAGGAGAAGTTTTCATCATAGAGTCTAGTCACAAACTTGGTATTTCCAAAGCAATTCATTCCCTGTCAATGTTTGTTTTTCTCAGAACACATTCCCAGGGGTGTTCCAAGGACACTGAAGAGTGAACACTGTTAAACACCTCTTCCCTTAGGAATTATCCCATCTGTTTAATATCGAATCATTTCATTCATGGAGTCCTAATAAATAGTAGTTTTGCTTTGTAAGTGATTTCTGATGCACTCATGAACAAAATGTGCTTTTGGGAAAGAAAGACATTTAACAACCTTGGAAAAAAATATGTTAATTACAGTAATAACTAAACTACAGAGTAATACCAAAAAGTGAAATATGTTATTGTCTATAAACATATTTTCATATTTTTAATGGATAATTTTGTGAAAATACATGTTTTTCTGTTTTTTTCTTTCCATGTGTAAGTATTTATAGAAACTTAACATCTTAGAAAAGATTTGAAATAAAAAATTTAGAAATAGGGAAATCAAAATTATAAAACAAGAGAATTGTTTCTATAGCAAGGTTTTATATCTCTATGTGGAGGTTCAAATAAAAATAATAGTCATGACTAATGTTCGAACAAGAATTCATTGATGAATCATCTAAACTCCTGTTTTAAATTTCTGCCAGACACTGTCATAGTGAATTTGACCTGACAGACACCATCACCTCACATTTATCACAGATTAACAGATAGACAAGCATTAGTGAGGCAAATCGTGTTACCAAACTGGCAGTTGACAGAGAGTGGTATCAGAATGATGGCACACAGACCGGATCTGTCAAGAGGCAAACTACAATCTAATTCAATCCCACATCTCAGGAGAATCCAGAAAGTGTCCAACAGAGATTAAGTCTACCCATCTGTTCTTCGTCTAAGATAAAAGACTGCAGAAAAAAAATATTTCAGATATATGCCTTCAAATTTCTGAATTATACAACATTTACATTAAATTATTTTGTGGTTATACTTCTTTAATTCAAAATTGACCCATTCATTTGGTCTGAGAATTTAAGATTAAGACTATGAATTTTAGATGTTCTGAAATCATAAAGATGAATCTTTTAGTGCATTCTGTCCCTAATTTACTTGACAATACAGCTATCTGCTAAATTAAGACATACACTTCTTTTATAGTTAGCACAAGAAAGAAAAATCATAACTACTGCATCTGATTTTAAAGAATATATGTAAGTTGTTGACATGGCTAGAAGTTGTGTTTTTACTTACATAGAAAATAAACAAACCTGATATTCTTAAGTTTCACAAAAACATAAAAATTGGCAAAAAATGTCTTCCCTATGTCATCCAATTGTGTGGTCTTTAATCTTATCATGTAACTTCAATTAGATGTTCTGTAATGAAAATGTTCAGTGCTAGACTTAGCATGACTCTTAATCTTTTTATAATGAGTTTTTGTGAATTTTACTATCTATATACTTCTTTTTTTTAAAAACCCGCCACCCATTGAACAAGATGACATGGGAAAATTATTTTCAAGCTTTTGATTATCCATTTCACATTTTAAAAGAACACCTCAGGAATATCACAAAGTCATATGGAGTAGATGCTGAAGCTATGAAGAGTGTATATTTATTCATACAGGCGTCCATAATGTATGTGTGGCTCTCATGTTTATTTCATTAGGATAAAATTACACTTATGGTCTTCAGACCTTAGCATTGGTGTCTGTATTGTGAGCTCTTTAACCTTTAACAAGTTTAGTTCTTGTATATATTTGGAATCATATTCCTTAAAAATGCCATGGCAGAGAAATTTTATTTTATCTTTAGAGGAAATTTTGTTCACGAAATTGTTTCTTCAAGGAGTTTATTCATTATTGTTTTCATATGAAGACCGACTAAGAGTAAATAAACGTTATTTACATCTTAAATTAAATATACAGACTGATCAGGTTGTACATAACTTACCTATTTAGGAATACATATATAATGTGTGTGTTTAAACAATTGATTTTAAAAAGTGGCCAATTCTCAGGCAAGAAATGTGGGTGAATTTGAGAGGAGCAAAATGAAGACGTAAACAATATCATTAAAGTATAGTATCAAAAAGTAAAATTAATTTATTTAGCCAGGTATGGTAGCATAAGCTTTCAATCCTTACATTAGTAAGGCTGAGGTAGAATGATTGATTGAAAATTAGAAGCTACTTATGTAGTGAGTGATGGACCAGCAATGACAGAAGTTTCTTAGAAATAGCAATATTTTAAGAATCTATTACAATTTTTATGTAGGTTACAAATTTGAATTAAAAGATAAAGTTAATAATGTCTTTTCTTCCTTCTCTTTTATTTTGGCTAAATTTTTCCATTTTCCCCTCCTTGTTTTATATGCATTTTGTTACATCTTTTTTTCATTAATTGCTTACACACACACACACACACACACACACACGCACACACACATCCTAAGTGCAAAATAACTTGCTAATTTTATACAATAAAATTGTATTATTGGGGCTGGAGAGATGGCTCAAAGGTTAAGAGCATTCCATGCTCTTCCAAAGGTCCTGAGTTCAATTCCCAGCAACTACATAGTGGCTCACAGCCATCTGTAATGGTGTCTGGTACCCTCTTCTGGCCTGCAGGCATACACACAGACAGACTATTGTATACACGATAAATAAGTATTTTAAAAAGATATTCTGCTCTAAAAAATTGTATTATTATCCTTTATCTGTATATACAGACATAAAGTTAATATATAAGCACATATGAATGCCTGTCGTACTTTCTGAATACTATCAGTAGTTAGGATAATATACATTAGTTACAGATGTCTAAGTAAAATATTGATATTACCTGATTCTTGAAATTATTCTACGTGACACGAGGTTGGGATGCAACAGTTCTTCCTACTGATCTTGAAAGATTAGCATTTTCAATTTCATTTTGCAATTAATCAAGTATATCCCAAGGTGCAATGAAATAATTCAAAGAACACTTATGTGAACTCAGGGGAATTGATAAAAAAATAGCTGTGAGCAAAAATTAGGTCAGGTGTGTCCTCTTTCCTAGCCTTGTGTGTTTTCATGCTAGATTAGGTTAGATCTAGGGAAATTGTTGATTGTCGCTACAAAGTATTTAAATTCATAGATTTATATATGTTTCAAAACATACATAATACATATATAAATTTTAATTTGCCGTAATTCGAATATACATTCAAAACTGTGAGATTTGCAAGTATAATTTCAGACAAGTTTTTATAAGGTTTTGCTTTCTTGAGGTCCTCAATTTTTACATAAAAGTCAAAAGCTTTATTAGATTAGCTGATTGTTTAAAGACACTGAAATTTGCAATGCCTAAGGTGTATTAAAATATGTGTATTGAAGCGGGTAGTGGTGGCACACACATTTAATCCCAGCAATTACTTGGGAGGGAGAGGCTGGCAGGTCTCTGTGAGTCTGAGGCCAATCTAGTCTACAGAATGAGTTCCAAGGGAGCCAGGATACACAGAGAGACCCTATCTTGACCCCCCCCACACACACCAACCAAAATGGAATATCCATACATAGAATATATGTGTGTATGTTGTTTTTATTATGTCATACATGTAAATATGTGAATATTTGTATGTATGCATTCACGCAGATGAGAAAGGAGGATAAGAAAGCCATGACGAGAGCTCCAGTGAGCAGCATGCCTCCATGGCCTCTGTATCAACTCCTAACTCCATGTTCTTGCCGGTTTGAGTTCCTGCCATAACTTCCCTCCATGACGCACTCTAAAAGGGATCATTAACTGAATTAAACCTCTTCCTCCCCAACAATAAGAAAATACTAAACTTTAAAAATCTATTGAATTCAATTATAAATTACATTTATTCTTTTAAAATGCATTTTCTGAAGATACAGAATAAGACAAATCTCAATTTTTAAATATGTTTTAGATTTTCAGATTTTATATTATTCTAGTATTTGTATAGATGTATCCTCCTAAACTTTTATTTGCAATACATGAGCTTGTCTGCACTGAACAACAAGATTTTATTCTCCACATAAGTGTTATTATAGAGTTACCCACTGGCACTATTATTAAAAAAGACACTCTTGGTTTTAAGATAAGGATATGAAATTGTAGGAGTAAGATTTTGAAATAAATCTAACAGATCCATTTTTTTTTAATTTTTTAAAATTAACAGATCATTTTTGTAATGACTCTAGTTCATTGTTCTGATTTGGATAGATATGCCTGTAAAATCTTTGTTCATTCTGAGTTGGTAGGAAAACCTTAGAAGAATTGGCTATAATTTTATTCTGTTCTACTTATATTGTACATTTTTTTTCTCACAGAAATATGTGCTTTTCTAATAAATTATTTACTTAAATTATGAATAATATATCTTTAATTTTAAATAAAATACAACATAAGTGTTAATAAATACATTACAGGGTTAACTTTTTGCATCTTGCATTGCTTCATATTTTTAAGACAGAGGTTTACTTATAAGTATCATGCATAGTATAAAAAACATAAAATAAATGCATAATATGAAATTAATATGCATAAAAGATTGGTATTCTTTTTATGTACATATTGACATTTATAGGAGAATGGAAAATTATATCTTCTGAAGTAAGAATAAATGTGAGAGCAATATTATTATACTCACTTTCCAAATGAATACAGTAAATGATAAAGAGAAAAGATTATTAGTGAACAGGGATGGAGAGATGAAATAGCAGTTAAGAGCATATATTTTTCTTGCAGATGAGTTGAATTTGATTACCAAAATCCATGGAGAGTGGCTAATAATCATCTATCACTACAGCTCCAGTGCTATCTGATATGCTTGGTATCTTGGGACTCCTGTACTCATGTGCACATACATACATACAATCATACCCACAAGATTAAAACTTTTAGTTAAATAAATAGTGTGAATGAACCAAATCAAGTCTAAAGTATGTTATGTTTCTACTTCCTAAACTATGTTTTATCAGTTCATACAAAATCAAACACTAAGCTTAAATCACACTTGAAGATTTTGCTTCAAAGCAGAAAACAGGCAACTCAATTAGATGTTCTAGACTGTCTGCAAAACTTTTATTTTTTTCTATACACCTCATGTCCACTAATTTGAGTTTTGTTTTTCCTTTCCTGAACATAACTGCAGTTATTGTCTGTCTTGTTTGTCTGTTACTTCCTGGAAGACTAGGAAGAAGGATTTGTGTAAATACTGGGAATCATGAAAATATGACTTAAAATGTGTTAACCTGAGTTTTTCTTTACATTCCCCATCCAAGTACTAACCAGGCCCAACTCTGCTTAGCTTCTGAGATCAGACAAGTTTGGGCACATTCAGGATGGTATGGCTGTAGAATCTCCTTACTTTCCCTTAGCCTTTCACACAAAGTATTTGTAGTACTCTAAAGAAAAATTAACTATAGCCTATCAAATCAACACTATTAACCAATAGACAGCAGCAGGGATGGTTGCTTTAATCTTCCTGCTTGAATTTCCCCTCGCCACTTTGCTTCACTGTCTTTGACTCCAACCCTGAATGGCATCAGGACATTCAGGAATATGGGGAGGTTGTGGTAAGTCTGCATAGATATTTTAAACTTTTTTTTTTATTTTGACGTTGATTGCATAGCTCTTGACTGATCACTACACTTTTGCGTACTGAATGTTGTAAATGAAGCATATATTCTTTATAGAAGGTATAGCCTAAGCAAAGACACCTAGGTAACTGAGAGCATGCCTGAAAAACTTAGTGAACTGATTAAAGACTCATGCTGATAAACCAATGGTGTGGGAAAAAAGCAATCAAACACTTAGGCAAGGAGGTAAAGAAGGACCAGTTAGAAAAACTTATATATATTTGGGTCATAAAAAATATGTATCCCTGGATATCGGGAATGAAGACAGTTTCTAAAATATTAATGGAGAGCCTCATTTTGGGGTACTCAAATATTATTTCAAAGTTAGAATAAAATACAGGCTACCATTCTGTCTGTATATAATGTAATGTATAGAAAAATTATACAAGTGGAAAAGCAAAGAGAAACGTTAAAAATATGTGTTGAAGGAGGGACAGGAAATGCTGCTGAGATCTTGAAGATGGTATCTAAAATAAGCTAATTAAGGCACTGTGTTCTTCTTTGAATGCAGGAAGATGATAGATCCACTGAGGAAAAAATATCAGCGTGGTAAGTAGGTCAATGGCTGATTTCCATCTGTCCCGTTCAAAATGAAGTTAGTTAATCACATACTTTCTTAGTCTCATTTTTCTCCTATTTTTCACAAGTCTTATGTTTGTCCTTTAAAATATCCCTCTGGTTTTTTTAACCAAATTCTTTGAACAGTTTGATAGGCACAAAAAATATGCATGCAAATAAATAAAGCAAAAGTAGTATCTACAGTAACTTAATCTGTAAAACATCTATTTTTCTCTCATGAAATGAGAAGTTTGTATGTTTTTTGTCAGATACATTGTTGAGATTATTTAAAAATCACATAATATATCAAATGCTACATATGACTCATTGACATATGCAGATTTTGTTATAAATTTATAAATATCTTTAAAATGTTGGTACCACACATTTTTTTTTCTGATCCAGTTCTTATCACAGAGAAATGTCTTAGAACATTGGGAAATGGTGACATATATTTTATGTATACACTCATTGCTTTTACCTCCCACATTTTATTAGGTGTATGAAAAAGAATATATATCAGGTGTCAGATGTTTGATTTATGGGTTTCAATAAAGTAAATACAAAGTTTAAATCAAACTGCAATGAAAGAATATGAGTTTTCATTTGATGATGTAAACAAAAAATCAATAGCTTTGTGTAGAACTGTTTGAACACTAAAACCTCAGATCAAAGCAAATTTGAGAGTAAAAGTGTTCATTGACAATTCCAAACTTCATTTATCTGTTGGGAGCAGTGAGACCCAAGATCCTGAATTTCTTGTAATCCCCTGATCTGGAGTGCCTACAGCTGCTCTGAGCACGAGACCTTCAGGAGTACCTGATGGCAGGAGAGTAGTTTCTGATGTGTTTGGCTGGGGCGTGGCTATCTCTATATAATCTGCCCCTGAACTCAATAAAGGGGCATTCTTAGGGAAGTCAAGGATGACCCGTGTCGCTGTCTCTCTGTCTGTGTGAGTCTTTGTGTATTTTAACCTCCAGCCCCTTGCCCGAAGCTCGTGAACTGGGTGCCAGCGCACAGAGCACAGACACGGGGCCCGGTGCACGGCATTGATCTGTCTAACTGATATGCAGTCATCTCATGGGTGACCCCATGAAACACATTACAATGTTTTCATAGAAGATGTGCTTGAAGATGTACTTAAAGAATCGTTTGTCTGAAGCTTCCCAGCAAAAGCCTAGGGAAGTGTTTGACTATTAGTAAGAGTTCTCTTAATCACAATTTTTCTCGATGAACCCATGACTACAGATAAATTATTATTTGTATAGGAGAAACTTGTGCCCAAGCATAGTAAAAGAAATGTAACAAAAGTGCTCAGAGAAAGAGAGGAGACTTATTGTCAGATTTGCTATTGTTTTCCTACCTTAGTATGAGGTTTTAAAATTAGTACCTAAATTCAAATTTATTGTCTATTGCATTTATAAAATTTTATTTAAAAAGGGCTATCTTGTCTTGTCTCTGATAGGAAATACTGATCTTCTTTTATGAGTTCAGTCGGTCTAAAAAATTCTTGTAAACATGCTCAAGACATGAATTTAGCAAGAAGAGTAAATTGCTAAAAATAGTAAGAAAGCAGGTTGCTCATGTTGCAATGACTCCTATGCTGTACTCAAAGTTTAAAAAAGCCAAGGGGACAGTTTTGTCTTAGCTAATCTAGACTTTTAGAAAAAGAGATAATTGAAGAAAAAGAAAATCAAAAACCAATGAAGCAAAAACCAATAATTACGACCCTGATGTGTTAGAAACAAAAATATCTGTGAACCAAATCATGATATTTACCAGCTATGCAGTAAGTGCATATCCATCTTCCAGGGTGTTCACTTGTTGGTAGTAGAAAATATGGAGTCCCGAATGAAATGAACACTTGTTAATGTTTGTTTCACACAATATTCACATTTAGCCTAGAGTATTTATTTTTTTTACTGACAATAAAACAACAAATTTATTTTCAAACTGTGTTAACAGTCATTTATCAAATTATGGGTCTTTCAGAACATTGACTTTTCAACTTTTCGTAATTTATCTTTAAAATATTGGTCATTTATTTAACAAAGACCGCAGGATACTCTAGTAGAAAAATCATAATGCATTCATGAACGCCCTGAACAATAACTAAGGAATGAATAGAAAAGGAACTATTTCCCTCTTGGAATTATTATTTCAAAATAAATTTATGAACCAGTGAGATTGTTCATCAAGTAAAGGTGCACGCCACCAAGGCTGATGACCTGGGTTGGATTGTGGAGGTCTACAGAGCAGAAGAGAATCAATCCTGCAAGTTGTCTTCTGACGTACACACAAACTCTCTCTCTCTCTCTCTCTCTCTCTCTCTCTCTCTCTCTCTCTCTCTCTCTCTCACACACACACACACACACACACACACTAGATCAATCGATCAGTAAACAAATACAAAACTTTAATTTAAAAAGAAACGCTATGTATTTTATACCTAAGTATACTGGGCAAAGTAGTTTTGGGCTGAGACTCAAGCAAATCTTTGAGGACTTCATAAGATAATACACCACTATACCTGCAATTTTAATGTGCTTACATCTTTATATATTTTGCCCAGTATCAATTACAAACACCCGTACCTCTTTCTTAGAAACCTTCCAAACGTGTTCTTATTTTCATCTATATAGTTTATTTTTTATTAACTACATGGCCTAAAATTCATACCTTATGATTGATTTTGTCTGCAGACTTATTCTTTGCCAGATAGTGCTTTCCTTAATAATCCAATGCTTCTCCCAAGCACAGCCCGAAGCTTTGTGAAACTGTTCTACTTTGAAATAGTTCAGCTATTAATTTTGTATTTACTGATTTAATAAGAAGATTTTATGACATGTTTTGTTCAAAATGGATTCTTGTTTTATTCTAAAGTATTTTGAATGGGGACTGGCAATGTGTGATTTATTTCCCTGTCATTTTTCAGAAGCTGTGAACCAGATAAGTTTTAATACTATGAAATCATGAGTCAGAGCTACTGCCTGTATAGTAGGTGAAGCTAAACTGGACAGTGGTTGGTGATGGGGTTTCTCATATTAAAATGACTTTTATAACACAAACCTCCTAGGTGATCATTTGCCCAATCATATTGCTGTCTAAAAAATTAAGTTCTATCTTTGTCTTTTTATTTTTACATGTTTTAATGTTGTCCATAATGTATGAACATTTCATAGTTACTTAATTTTCTACATTACTCCTCCAACAGGAAAGTGAAGAGAAAAAATTATTGATAACTTAATATTCAAGTTTTTATCAATTAAATGATATAGAAGAATTTTAATTTTGAAACATAATGTCATTTATGTGGTTTTATTCTCTTTTGAGATAAAAGACTTAATAAATTGTGCAGACTCTTTATCTCACTGTCTCTTACTCATGGCCTATTTTTCATCATATTTTCAGCACACACTGATGGTATATCTGCATTTCAATAAACAATCCCAACAAGTCCTCTTCCTATCTTAAAGGAAATTACATACTTTTGAAATAGATATGAGAGAAAAATACACTGATATAATCACCAATACACAAGTAAACCATCATATGAAGACACTTATGCAAATAATGTTTAAATAGATCAAGTGTGAGTAAAAAGATGCATGAAGGAAACATTGAATCTCTTTTGTGTGCACACCTATGACTTGAAGCATTGAGGGAGAGTATGATTAATTCTTACTTTGTGTAAGGGTGTACAGAAGCTGTTTAATTACAAGCCACTGAAATAAGGAGCTCTCTAAGAAGAACTAATTTAGGAGGCGTGGCTCAGGTCATAATTTGGAATATGATATAATGGTGCTTTTGTTATTATGCTGCAAATGCATTTATGAAATGTCTCCCATCTGTAAAACCTCGGAGTAAATGGTAGAATTCACAAAAAAAGTAAAACCAAGGAATACTCAACACATGGAATATAGCAACGGGAGAAAATGACAAACCCACACACAACACAGTAACTTCTTATTAAATTGGCAGCTAAAAGAAATCTACAGGTATTTAAGTGTAATTCTTGTCAATATATTTTTACAGCCTAAATAACATTATTTTTCTTGATGAATGGCATTACTATAAGAATGTTCTTTCAGCCGGGCAGTTGTGGTATATGCCTTTAATCACAGCATTTTGTAGCAGAGAAGGCTCTATGAGTTCTTGACCAGCCTGATCTAAAAAAAAAATTCCAGGACAACTAGGTTCATTACATAAAGAAAAGATAATACACATGTGTGTGCATGTGTTTATTATTATTATTATTATTATACAATAAAAATAAAAAAGTTTTTCAAAAATTCATATAATGTAAGAAAGAATTCCTAGCAATTACCTCTCTGTGAAAGCTGATGCCTGGAAAAGTTTAGTAGAAGCCCAAATCTACCAATTCAGCATTTCTTTGTCCTTTTGTGGAATTTTCAGCTTTTGCAGATCTTCATGTGTTATTAAGGCTTTCATTTAAGTGTGAAACTTGTTACAGATTACTTCAATATGTAGCATGCTGGGAAATACCACATATGAACCAATGTGACTTTTTTCTTATTAAAACTTACATCATTTCCCACACAATAAATTTGTATGAGTCAATTTCTACTAAAGCACCACATGTTTTATCTGAATATCTTAAATTAAATTTGTGGTTCCTTTGTGACAAGTGATTATGTTTGTAGATCTGAACTTCAGAAAAGATATCTGAACAAAGATACTAAGATGAATAATCAGATACGGATTCATTATCAAAAAATAAAATAAAAGAAGACTGAGAAAAAATTTCTTCTCTTTTTTCCCTCCTGTTTTCATTAAATGTTATCTAAAGATATAATCAAAACCACTAACAAATGTGCAGGAAATGAGGACAATGACCTCAAAATGTAAACAATATATAACTATCTAGATATATGTAGAAATGGATAGTGCAATATGATAACTATACCCTAAAATTGCATCAATATACAAAATACCTTAAGCAGAGGTAGAAATAGTCATGTGTGTAGTATGACAAAATAACTTTGCACAGATGCACAAATATTGTAAGCAGAAATAGGAACATATTCAATATCACAAATGTACTTTAAATTTGTATCAATATACAAAAATCTATATCACAAACTATATCTTTTTCCTTTTCTGTTGAAAATCAAATTTCATAAGTTTGTTCTCTAGGAACAGATATGGAAACATTGGCCAGAATGTAATTTACAAACCCAGAAGCTAAATCATGATTAATCAATTAGCAATATTCTTTATCTCTATACCAGTAGATCATAGTATATGACCCTGGTACTATCCACTGGAAAGAAGACCAAAGGGGGCTTTTATTCACTATAGTAAAAAGAATTGGTAAAAGACATAGTTCTTTGCATCTGTTAGACTTTTTCTTATTTGAGAAAGTGTTCAATCAGCAGGTGGTAATTCACACTGCAGGTATAGCTAGTAGAGTATAATTATAAAAACATGAAAGAAACAAGAAAGCTTACTTAAGACAAAATAAAACCACAATTCAATTATATGCTTGAATTTTTAAGGATTTACTGTGATTTAAGGGTTGATATAGTTTTATAAAAATATATTACTTATGAAGGCTTACTGAGAAAATATTTCTTTTTGTGAACTTTTAAAAATCAAAAATAGATTCTTCTCTCATACAAAACAGTTCAACCATAGTTTTCCCTCCCTCCAGTTCTCTTAGCTTTCTCCCACCTCTTCTCTTTCCCAGATACACTCGTTCTCTGCTCTTCAGAAACGTTCAGGTCCCCAAGAGAAGACAGCTAAACAGTACAAAACAAGATATAATAAAAAAGCAGCCTCCTATTGAGGCTGCACAAGACAACCTGGTAGGAGGAAAAGAATCTCAACAGCAGGCAAAAGAGTCATAGAAATACCTGATTTCTTAAGAAAAGTAGAAGCAAGAGAACTAAGTATTAGTTACTGTATAAAAATACTATTTTGTTACAGAGATGGCTCAATTGGTAAGAACACGTTCACCTTTTAAAGAGAACCAAATTCAATTTCCAACACTGATATCATGTAATTCACAACTACTGGTAGCTTCAGTTCCAGAGAATCTGATGAACTTTTTTGGTTTTCCTGGGTACCTGAATTCATATGCAAACATCTTTCAAAAACCGTATAAGTAAATATAAAATGAATCTTAAACAAATTAATATAAAAATACTTATAATCAGTGATATTAATGCATGGTTTTCTATCTCCATTTCCTTGATGATATGGGAATAATTACTCATACCAGTAAATTAAAGAAAAGTCAGGTTTTGGATTTGATTTCAGAAAAATTAGATACTTTTATCACTGGGCCAAGAAGGTAAGACTAGGTAAAACCTTATTAAAGATATTTATCTTACAGTACATGCAGGCTAAGCTTCAGAGTCTGCATTGAAGATCTGAACTTTGGGTTCTTAGTACAACATTGCTAGTTATTCATTGCCCTGTTAGCATCAGTCATGTATCATTTGTCTTTGTATGTATGTATCTGTCTCTCTGTCCATCCATCTGTCATCTACCTGTCTGTCTATCTATCTGTCTATCTGTCTATCTATCTATCTATCTATCTATCTATCTATCTATCTATCTATCTATCATCTATCTATCTATTATCTATCTATCTATCTATCTATCTATCATCTATCTATCTATCTATCTATCTATCTATCTATCTATCTATCTATCTATCATCTATCTATTCTAATGAATATAGAATCTCTGAATAGAGATGAAAGACATTTCAGAAGAATTACTATAATTATGCAGTCAGATTATGGAGAAATATCAGACGTTTATTGTTTTTGTAGAATCTACTAGAATCAACCTCATCATATTAGAAGTATTTCTAAAATTGTGCCTTAGAATAATATTAAGAACTCTGCCTTTTCTTTGAGAGTTGGGGAAAGAAATCAAAGGAATAGTATCAGAACCTATTGCTGTCCTACCAAGCAGTTTTACCTTTTGAGAAATGTTATTCTGATGGTAATTTGCTCTAGATAATCTTCAAAAAAGTGCACCTGTATTCTTTTTTAAATATATAGACTAATGGGGTGTATTCTTTTAGCACAAAAACCTGAACAGCAAGATTAATATGATATAAATATCTTCTTCAGATAAAATGAAATACTTCTAGACCTGTCTGTATATGAAACAAATATTCTATTAAATATATTTAGTTTTAAATTTTATTTGCTCTGTGTGTATGCTTTCACAAACACACACACACACACACAACCCCCCACCACACACACACATCAGAGAATGTCAGTGTAAGTGAAGCAACAACTTGTGGATGTTGGCTTATTTTCTTCTATTATGTGGGTTCCAGAAATGAAATTCAAGTCATGAAGTTTGCCTATATATGCCATTATCCATTAAGCCATCACTTAGGTCTCCAATATATACTCTTAAGAGAATATGTTTTTTTGTCTTAATACATTTTTGAGAAAATTAGGGGAATAGAAAACAATAGTTTTTATTTATTCAATAAAAGTTTAAAATTCATTAACTAAATTTTTTGTCTCCTCCATTGCCAATGAGAATTGCAGTGTGCTAAAGTTTCAATTACAATATAAAAGATAAGTTTTTGTATGGATTTTCCACCAAATTAAATATTAAATAATTCTTGATTAACAAATCAAGAATTTAGAAAATTATAGTGCAAATATATTGTTCCCATGAGGTAAATGTGTTTGTTTTTATAGTTGAAGAAGTATAAATGGAAAAAGCATCTAAACACCATCTCCTTCCAACTTTACTTTCCTGGGAAAAGAGATAGGTGGGCCCTGAGTAATGCTGTCTTTCCACACATTCTGCTTGGAGGAAAGTAGAAAGGAAAATTGAACAGGTCAAGAATAGACACACCTTGACATTTAGGGTCTAAAGGAATCACTGTTTCTTAAACATTTGATTTAATTAAACACAGTGTCCTGTGATAGCTTCTTTGTTTCCAAATACACAAAAATGTGTCCAAAGTACCCTTAGATTAGATGTAGTACCTGGTGTTTTAAACTTTGCAAATAAGTAACTCTGAAATCCTGCCACTACATTTCGCAGTCTATTCCTGTGACTCACAGATCAGAATAATTATGAAGTAAATTAGCGATAATAGAACAAAGAATCAAATGTGGCAAAATGAGTACTGGAATAGGACACCCTGAATTGTTTTACATCCCGAACCTCATGTAGGGGAAACCATAGTCTACAATCCTACTATAGTCGTTGTATAGGGGTTTGTGTGTGCTTTCTATCTGTATTTTTCTTAAAGCAAAATTTATTTTTTGTTATGAACTGATCTAAGTAAGGCTTGAAATTTGGCCTTTGGAAACCAAATGTCTTAAAAGAATAATGACTGTGTAAGCTAGGTCAGGCCCAACACTATATTTTTATCTTCCTGCCTATAATACAGACACATAATACAAATCAGAGTTTAATATTATCCATGTAACTTTACTGTTTTGCTTCTTTAAAATATGGTATTTATGTGTTTATATTTTGTTATATGTGATGATACAGTGATGGAACAGAGGGCATTGATCATGTCAGGTAACAATCTGCCATTACATCACCTGAATGTTTCCTTCACATTTGGCTAGTATAAATAAGTTGCAGCTTGGATGTACTCATTTTCCAGTTGAGATACAGAAAACCTACTTGGGCTCTAGCATGACAGAATTATAACATTGTCTATACAAATAAGGGCTTAAGAATTGTTAATCACAGAGGTAACTCTGGTCTGCCTGTGTTTTGTTGACCAGCTTTGCAAAACACACTTTTAAAATGTCATTGAGTAATTTACTAAGAATATAATTAGACTTTATTACCTCTAATTCAATTGAATGTAGTGGACTTTTAAACAGTGTACTGGCAAACTGTCCTTATCACTGTCACTTTCTTCAAGTGTGTAGAAATGTAGCTCAAAATTATTACAGATTTTTGAATAACTAATTATTATCATGACCACATAATACATAAATATTAAATCTATGTTATTGAGGAACTTTTAGATGATATTGAACAAATTATTTTTGTCATTTTAAGCATCATTATCATAAAGTTATGAGAATATTATTGGTCCGTAACAAGAGTTCATTGAAATGACGTGTATAAAGTACATAGAATCTTGTCTATGACATAAATAATAAACCCCACACCTACATTTTGTTGCCTTATATTTTTTTTTCTTCCTGTGTAAACTTTGCTACCTTTCCCCACAAATTCTTTCTTTATACACTGGGGTAAATAGAATAGCATCATGTCTGCACAAAGTCAGTATAATGGAGACTATTCTTCATTTGACGTTCAGTCTTGCAAGGTAATCATAGTTTGTGTCAGGTTGACAAAAATCATACTTTTAAATGCCATTGAGTAATTTACTAAGAATATAATTAGATTTTATTACCCCTAATACAATTTAGTGTAGTGAACTTTTAAAGAGTGTGCCAGCACCCCTCCTTATCAATGTCACTTTCTTTATGTGTATAGAAATGTAGATTAAAATTATCACAGATATTTCTGAATAACTAAATAACTCCCATGGCTACATGCATGTTGATAGCAACAAACCATGTTGTATAAATGTTTAAAATAATGACATCTTGGTTATATTTATCTTCCAAAAATGTATGCATAAAGAGAAATAGTATACAGGTAAGAAAATATATATGGAACCAAGGTTCTCTCCACTCTATCTAGGGTGGGTAAGGTATACCTTCAAAGAGAATAGATTCCAGAAAGCCAGTTAAAGCTTTATGCATAAATCCTGGTCTCACTGCCAGTGGCCCCATATTCTGCCCCAGCTATATAACTGTTACCCATATTCAGAGGGTCACGTTTGCTCCTATGCTGGTTCCTTGCTGTCAGGCAAGAAATGGTGCACTCCCATTAGCTCAGGAAAGCTGTTTCAGTGGGTATCCCCATCATAATGTAGACACATTTGCTCATATTATTGCTCCTCCCACTCCTCAACTGGACTTTGGGAGCTCATCCCAGTGTTCCATTGTGGATCTCTTCATCTGCTTCCATCAGTTGCTGAATAAAGGTGACAGTTAAGATAGTCATCTATCTGAATACAAGGCAAGGCCTTTTCAGGAATCCTCTGCAGCTT
This sequence comes from Microtus obscurus, assembly GCA_963919715.1. Classification (NCBI taxonomy): domain Eukaryota; kingdom Metazoa; phylum Chordata; class Mammalia; order Rodentia; family Cricetidae; genus Microtus; species Microtus obscurus. Next base: position 173,920 of record CAWTZC010001756.1, on the reverse strand, counting down.
AGAGTCTTAGCTGGAGTCATCTTTGTGGATTCCTGGGAATTTCTCTATTGCCTGGTTTCTTGCTAGTCCCATAATTGCTCCATCAACCAACTCTTTCCTTACTCTCCCTCTCTGTCATTCTCTAATCACAACCATTCCCAATCCCTCAAATTCTTCTCTACATTCTCCATCTCCCTTCCTCCTCCCCTTCCACTCTCCTTTCTCCCCTGACCTACACATTCCCAATTTTCTCAGGAGAACTTGTCTATATCCCCTTCCAATGGGAATCCATGTATATTTCTCTTAGGGATCTCCTTGTTACCTATCTTCTCTGGGGTCATGGTCAATATCCTTTACTTTATGTCTGATATTGACTAATGAGTGCATACTGTACTGGACTTTCTGAGTCTGCTTTGCATCACTCAAGATGTTTGATTTCTAGTTCCATTCATTTGAGTTCAAATTTTAAGATGTCCTTTTATTAAATGCTGAGAAACTCTTTATTGTGTAAATATATCACATTTTCTTTATCCATTTTTCAGTTGTGTGATATCTAGGTTGTTCCCAGGTTCAGACTATTATAAATAATGCCGTTATGAACATAGTTGAGCAAATGTCCTTGTAGTATGATTGAGCATCCTTTAGGTATATACCCAAGAATGATATTGCTGGGTCTTGAGGTAGGCTGATTCCCAATTTTCAGAGAAACCACCACACTGATTTCCCAAATGGTTGTACAAGTTTGCACTCCCACCAGCAACACATCCTATTCTGCATAAGCTTTCATTGGTGTTTGTGGTCTTAGCTATTCTGACTGTTGTAAGATGGTATCTCAGAGTCTTTTTGATATGAATTTTACTGATGGCTAAGGATGTTAGGCACCTCCTTAAGTGTCTTTCAGCCATTTGACAGTCTTCTGTTGAGAATTCTCTGTTTAGATCTGTACCCCATTTTAATTGGATTATTTGGTATTTTAATATCTAGATTATTGTGTTCTGTATATATTTTGGAGATCAGTTCTATGTTTGATGTCACATTGGTGAAGATCTTTTCCCTTTTAGTAGGTTGCCTCTTTTGTCTTACTGACTGTGTCCTTTGCTTTACAGAATCTTCTCAGTTTCAGAAGTTTCACTCACTGCTCTCAGTGTCTATGTCACTTGTGTTATATTTAGTAAGTGATGTTCTGGGTTCATGTATTGAAGGTTACTTCCCTCTTTCTCTTTTATGAGATTCAGGGTGGCTGGATTTATATTGAGGTCATTGATCCATTTGAACTTATGTTTAAACCATGCATATTCTATAAAGGAACACCAAGACTTTTTCTCCGTTTATAATTTTTTTTTAAAAAAAAACCTCCTGCTTTCTTAGAAAAATAAGATGACTTCCCCTGGATGTAGTTGCAAAGACTTTGGGCATAATGGAGGATGTAAAGAGTTTGGGTAATGTTTCCTGTTCTTGAAATATTGTATTCCCAGCTGTGAGATGCAAAACCACTGATACTTACGTGCCGTGATGTAGATCAGCACATTGTGCACTTTGTGCTGTATTTAATACTTATTTAGTCAGGTCTCCTGACAGTCATGGTTCATTATGACTCGATTTCTTCTTGTTTCACTTTAAACAATAATTGTTTCACAATTATTTATTCTCCTCAAATAAGAATTCTGAAAAATTTCTTCAGTGTCACATTACGGCATTCAACATTGTTAAAAGATAGAATGGAATATTTATAATAGATACCAAAACATAAGCAGTGATATTTATGGAACTCCAAACTAAGGGAATATTAGCAACAGGGTGGAAAATTAGAAAATTATTTACCCTTTCTTACTTTTTGTTTAAAAGATGGAAGGAGAAATAAGATGACATTTTGCTTTCTTGCAGAATTTTGCTTATCCCTGTTTCAAATTATCTATGATGTCAAGGATGACTTGAACTTCTGATCCTTCTGGCTGTACTTCTATAGTGGAGTGTAAACATTATGCTTAATAGAGTTGTGCAATTCTCAGAGGTGTGTGTGTGTGTGTGTGTGTGTGTGTGTATAGGAGCGTGTTATATGTATGATTAGATGATATGCAAAGGAAGGCCAGAAGATGATATTGAGTTTCTTATTCAACCATGCTTCAACTTTTTTTTTGAAATAGTGTCCTCAACTGAACCTGGAGCTATCAGTGCATCTAAACTGGCTGGGTAGTAAACCCCAGACATCTTCCTCTCTAGGCCATCCTGACCACAGCATTGTGATTTCAGTTTATATCTCTATGCCTGACTTTTGACATAGGCCCATGAATCTAAACTCCATTCCTCATCCATGCACACTAAGAGCGTAACATGCTGAGCTATAATCCTAACTATTTTCTACTATATATTGAGGGTTTTCTTTTCCAGTTCATTCTTCTGTCATATATTCCGTCCAGACCACAGTTCCCCCTTCCTCCTCTTCTCCTAATCAATCCCCACACCTCCCCTCCCCTCTTCCCCACACCCACTTCCCCTTCAGAACAAACGGCAGTTCTCCAAGGAATATGCCATATCAATTTATAATAAAGTGAGGAACATCTGTCATATTAAGGCTGGATGAGGCAACCCAGTAGGAGAAAAAGCATTCCAAAGCATGCAAAAGACTCAGAGATAGTACCCATTCCCACTCTCGTAAGAACACCAAGCTACACAACCATAACATAAATTCAGAGGACCAAAGACAGGCCCATACAGGCTCCCTAGTTGTTCAGTCTCTGTGAGCCCCTGCGAGTCCTGAGTAGTTTACTGTGTTAGCTGTTTACTTGTGATTACTTTGACCCTTCTGGCTCTTACATTTCTTCTACAACCTCTTCCAAAGCATTCACTCAGCTCTGCTTAATTTTTGACTGTGGGTCTCTGCATCTGCTCCCTTCAGTTGCTGGATGCAGCCTCTATGATGGCAATTATGCTAGGCTCCAGTCTATGAGACTATAAGTATATCAGAGTATCATTAGGAATTGTTTCACTGACTAATTTCTTTTGCCAGTCATGTTTGACTCTATTCTAGATCTCTTGGCTATCCAACCTCTGGTTTCTGGTCCTCGAGGCAGTGACATGTTTTGGCTCCATCTCATCGGAAGGGTCTCTTGGGGATTTTCTTCATTGAAAAACAAAATGTGGAAGTAAAAATCATAAAGGATGACCTAACACAAAGACAAAACTTTTTCCTTTGTAACTATGGTTACAAATATCAGCAGAGTACATTTCCCTGCATGGAACTGATCCTCTAATATTTTTCTCAGTAAAATTTATTTTTCATCCAAACAATCGGTATCAACTACTTATTTCTGAATGTCAGCCAGTAAAAAGCATAACCACTGCAGGGCACACGTTAATCCATTAAATAGCATTTTCACAGAGTATCTAGATACGCTCCCATTCTCATTGTCTGCTAGTTCTTGCAGTCTTATTAACTTCAGTATAATATGCACTAATTCTTCTCCTTTGCAGAGATAAATATGGAGATTCTGATTTTTACATAAGAACGGGTTCAGCTTTACATTGACTTTAAATTTCTTTTTATCTTCTTTCAATGAGTGATCGACAAATCAATCACTGTTATTTAAAAATGGCTGAGAGCCTGGAGAGCTTGCTCAGAGTTTGAGAACACTGAGATATCGGAGGATCTAAGTTCAATTCCCAGCATCTACACAGAGTGACTCACATCTTACTGTAACTCCAGCTCCGTATGATTTGATGACCTATTGCGGCATCCACAAGCAATGCACTTATTAATAAATACCCTGAACATACATATATTTATTTACATAATTATGAAATAAAAGTTTATACATATATTGGAGATGTTTTGAGCTAAAATAGGCATATGAGATACTTGAATAAGAATGTTTGCCCGCACCGCGCTCCCGTGTCTGCGCTCTGTGCTCTAGCACCCATTTTGCGAGCTTCAGGCAAGGGGACTGGAGGTTAAAATACACAAACACACAGAGACAGAGAGACAGTGACACGGGTCATCCTTGACTTCCCCAAGAATGCCCCCTTTCTTGTGTTCAGGGGCAGATTATATAGAGATAGTCACGCCCCAGCCAAACCAACCAGAAACCACTCTCCTGCCATCAGAAACTCCTGAAGGTCTCGTGCTCAGAGCAGCTGTAGGCACTCAGATCAGGGGATTACAAGAAATTCAGGATCTGGGATCTCACTGCTCCCAACAAATATGGAACTACATAATTTCAAATTTTCACTGGATTTCAAGATTTTAGGCATTAGTATTTAGGAAATACATGGAGAATTTTCTCTGAACTTGCTAAATACAAATGAATGGACATTGCAAATATATTTCTTACTTGACAAATGTTCTTAATGCATATAGTTTTAATGGTTAGATTTAAAACCTTTCCTATTAATTTAGACAAAAATGGAGATTAACGTTTTGGAATGATCTCTTTGTACACTGTAAAGATTTTTTGTTGTCAAGGAACATTCCTATTGGTTTAATGAAGAGCTAAATGCCCAATAGCAGGAGGTATAGGTAGGACTTCCAAGCACAGAAAGGACTCTAGAAAGAAGAAAGGCAGAAAAGCCAGTCAGACAAGAGACGAGTTAGATACAGAATGAGATGGACGTAGAGTCATGTGATAGAACTTAAATTAATACAAATGGTTTGGTTTAAGTTATAAGAGCTAGCAGGACAAGCATAAGCTATAGGCTAAGTTTCCATAATTAATAATTTTCATGTTGTTATGTGGCAGGCAGGACAAAAAAGGAGTCATTACAGATAATAAAATAAGATAACATAAAAAAAGAAAACAAAATATGGCAAGACAAACTGAAGAAAAGGACTCAAAGAAAAAGCACGAAAAGAGTATAAGAAATTCATTTAGATGTAGTGATATACAGGTTAACATGCAAAGGTGTCTTATTAAAACACAAACCAGAAGCCATAGTCTATTTGGAAAGAATGTGTAAGGTTAAACCAACCAACCAACATAACAACAACAAAATAAAGGAAGGAAGAAAGAAGGAAAGAAAGAATGCATGAAACAGAAAGAACTTTCTTTCCTTTTATATTTTTTTTTAAAAAGAAGTCAAACTACCTTTTTTCAGTATATATACCAATCCAAGTTTACACTCCCTCCCCTCCTCCCATTCCCTCCACATACCCTTTTACCCCACACCCATCCAGTCCTCAGAGAGGTAAGGAACATGGCTTTGTAGAAGGTCCAAGGCCCTCCCTATTGTATATATGCTAAGCAAGGTATTCATCCAAAACTAATAGGTTCCCCAAAAGCCAGAATATGCAGTATAGATAAATCCTTGCTCCACTGCCAGTAGCCCTTCAGTCTGCCCCAGCCATGCAACTGCCAACCATATTCAGTGGGACTAGTTTGATCCTTTACTTGTTCCTTTCCAGTCCAGCTGGAGTTGGTGAGCTCCCATTTGCTCAGGTAGACTGTTTTAGTGTGTGAACCCATTGTGGTCTTGACCTCTTTTCTCATATTCTTATTCTTCCCATTCTTCAACTAGACTTTGGGAGCTCAGTCCATTTCTCCACTTTGGATCTTGGCATGTTTCTATCAGTTGCTGGATGAAGGTTCTCTGGTGGTGGGAGGAGAACAAGGGTGGAGGGGAAGAGGAGGAGAGAAGGGGAGGGGTGAGGAGATCTTGATGAAATGGGATAGTCAAGATGGAGGAAGGAAAGAGATGAGAGCAAGAAAAAAGGTATCTTAATTGAGGGAGCCATTATAGGATAAGAGGAAACCTGGATCTAGAAAAATTCCCAGGAATCCACAAGGATGACCCCACCTAAGACCCTAAGCAATAGAGAAGAGGCGGCCCAATATTGACTTGTCCTGTAATCAGACTGATGTATATCTTAAATATCACCATAGAACCTTCATCCAGCAGCTGATGGAGACAAAGGACTTCAAAAGATGCTATTTAATTTCTTTTCTTTGGCCATCTACTTCTGACCACACATCCTTCCTTCAAGAGTACTTTATATAGTCAGTGAGAATTTTTTTTCATTTATAAGTGGTTATCAAGTGGAGATGGCTTCTGTGTTAGGGATGGACGATTGTGTTTGCCTCTCCTCTCAGCACTAGGACACCATTTGGTCCATCCCTATGCAGGCCCTGTGCTTTCTATCACAGTCTCTGCATGTCCACATGTGTGCTGGCTCTGTTGTGTTTAGAGAGAGTGATTCTCTTTGTGTTCTTCATCCCCTTTGGTTCTTACAAACTTTCTGCTTTTTCTTCCACAGATTTTCCTAGCCCTGAGAAGAGAGACTTGCAGAGACAACCCATTTAGGTATGAGTGTTTCAAAGTTTCTCTCTTTCTGCACATTTTTTTTACCCATGTTTCTCTGTACTGGTTCAAAACTACTCCAGAATGAGCATTCTCTGATGGTAGCTTAGAAAAGCATGAAGAGATGAATGTATCAGATGAATGTCATTAAGATTAATTTTAGTGCTACATTACTTTAGAATAACAGAACAGAACAGACATATTTTGCTTTGTCTTATATACCTGGACTCATGATATATATATATATATATATATATATATATATATATATATATATATATATATATATATATATATATATATTATACCTGGTCTCATGTTCTTGGCCATTTGATCAGTGTGTGGAATTGATTCTGTGTACTTTGTCTTCTTTTTTGAGATGGGATTCTCTTTATGATTATTGGAGTTGAATTTAGAATTATTCTGCTCAGTATTAAATCATCTGACTGCTGGTATTAAATGAAAGAAGGCAAGTTCTACTAAAGCAACTGTAGGTGCAAATAATTTTTATAATTCCTCATGTCTTTCATTCAATTGCATCATTTATCAATTCATAGAAGTACTCTACCAGGTACCCTACAACAACCATACATTTCTATAACCCTGAGTCAGCCACAGCAACTAAAAATTGAAATAGTTAACAAACAAAGACAGGAGAATATGGACAAATAAAGAAACACCTAATATGTCATAACTTGATATTCTTGAATTCCAGGTCAAAAACTCCTAGGTACAGTCAAGAATATCTGCTTCTTCTGTAAGCCAGTAACCCAATTGCAGTAAGCCATGAGAAGTACAATTTAGCTTAAGGACAAGACAAGTACTTAAAAAAATAGCAATTATGCTCAAAATCTTGTATAGGGTATCAATAAGTGCATAATAAAGACCATTAAAGACTAAACAGTTGAATAGAACATCCAAAACAATTATAGATATGAACATATGCAAATAATCACATAAGAAAACACAAACTGAAATAAACAGAACTGAACATTAAAATCTTAGGATGTGAAGCAAAACCTTCATAGGTAAGCATCATTAATCAATTATAAGGTATTAAACAAGAATTTCCATAGTGCTGGTATTAAAGGTTGTACCACAACACCCAGTCTACATGACTAATTAGTGTGGCTACTGAGATTAAAAGTATGTGTGTGTGACCGTTGCCTGGCCTGTATGGCTGACTATTGTGGCTGTTTTGCTTTCTGATATTCAGAAAAGGTTTATTTATTAAAATATAAATGAAATATCACTACATTTTCCTTTTACTTCTAAAATAAAAAAGAAAGCTTTAGTTATTATAAGAAAAACTATGTACAATAAGTACAATAACTATATATAGTATATACAGGCAATAAATACATCACAAATATCAATCCCATTTGCAGCTGACAAATTTAGAGAAAATACTCCATATATATCCTATCTTGGTGAGTTCAAAAACTTGTACTTAATTTACTTTCTATCATAACTTGCTTTCTGTATAAGCAGTGCTATAAGTATCTAATCTTCAACTCTCTCAGAGAACCAAGAAGGAAATAATAATAATTAAATAAGCAAGAAGTGCAAGCAAGTGATTTCCAAAAAAAAAAAAATAAAAAATAAAAAAAAAACTACAGAAACAACTGATTGCCTGGACAGTCACCCAAAGTTCCTCTGCAATGTTAGGGCATCCTGCTTTGAACTACAGGCCTAGCATATCGAACAGACTTTTCTGTGAAGTAGGATATTCTGAATGGTTGTCTCTCATTGTCTTGACAAAGTTTGGCAGTCACTTCTGTGCCCTGCTTTTTGAATTAGGATAGCATATTATCAGCAGTCAAGGCAAGGGTATTTTATTGCCCAGGAGCTTACTTTTGCCACAAATAAAATAAACTCCATGTAGCATTTTTTTGATCCCATTTTCTTCTCTGAAGTACATCCGTGCTGCCAGGAACAGACAAGTCCCATTGTCATAAAAAAGAACCTATGTTATTAAAGCATCTTAAATGCCATATTTTATGAACATTTGAAGTGTTTAAAGATGACCTGTTTATTTAAAATGCATCTTTGTTTGAACTTGAAAGGATATGAAATATGACTACAAGTTCTATTATAATATGTGATTAACTACTAACCTGCATTTCCTTATTATCCTAAAAGTTGGCAATAAAATCTGGAAGTACAATACCTTAAACAAAAGTAGAAATGTATGTACAGTATATTCTAACAAAATTAATCTCAAATTTATAACAATAGACAAAATTTTTATAGAATACATAAAAGCCTTGTAGTACCAGGCCGCTTGTTCATCCTGATCAGGCAGAACCAAAATAATCACAAGGAAACTGTATTAATTAAGTTGCTATTTGGCCCATTAGCTCTAGCTTCTTATTGGCTGACTCTTACATAATAATTCAACCTATTTCTATTAATCTGTGTATCACTACATGGCTGTGGCTTATTGCATCTGTCTCTGGTGGCTCCATGGCTTCTCTCTGACTCTGCCTCCTATCTCCCAGCCTTCCATTTAATTGTCTTTGCCTATCTCAATTACCTGTGCAGGCCAAAAACAGTTTCTTTATTCACCAATGGTACTCACAACGTACATAGGGGAAGCCCACATCTAAGCCCAATCCAATGTAAAGCATTTTAAGTTAATAGCTACTTTCAAAAGTAGATTCAATCATCTACCTTTTTATCTTACTATATCTATATCCTTGCTTTTTTCTTTTTAGAGTAGATTCAATAATCTACTATTTTAACATACTATTATTATATTCTTGTTTTTTTTTTCTTTTCAAAACAAGAGCTCTGACTCTAATCTCCTTTTTTCAACTTTCCTCCTGGATATAACCAATAACAACTGGTAATCAACCCCCTTAAATAATGGAAATTATCCATAATGCATTGAACAATCAAAAACTATCCACCCCATGTCTTGGAAATGTGGCTGTCATATTTCCCACTACCTGATGGGGGGGGTGATGGTATCTTTATAGTATCCTTAAAAGAATAATTAGGGTTAATTGTCAAGCCATGAGAGAGGTAGTTGTATCATTTCTTGTCCAGTCTCTGCATAATGAGAAAGTGCAGGGCTTCTATCAAGTCCTGGCTAGAGTAGTCTGTTAGGCTGGATCATCTCAGCAATTCACCTTGAAATTTTTCTGAGTAGTTTGTAGTTCAAAAACATCATCATTAGGTGATTTTTTTCAACTTAGTGGTGTTATTATAGTCCTGGAGAAATTGTCATTGTAAGGCCCCATCCTCGTTATGGAGACTTCAAAGATTGTTGTTAGATATGCTCATGGTTCAGTTCAAAAAAACAAATCTACTGATGATGTTGTTGAAGATGTGAGGCTTACTGCTGCTGTCGAGAACAGTACAAACATGACTAGATTTCAAAGCAGCTACCTAGTTTGACAGCAGCCTATGAAGGGGGGTCAGGGAGAGCATTCAACTCATGGTGGAAAGAGGGGGGGGTCTGAAAATTGTACAAGAAATGAGGAAAAGCACGTGGAATGTGGGAATACCTGAAGGCAGAATCAACTATTCTAGCACAGATGAGTCCTGTGGTGTTTGGAGCCCAGGTGCTTCTGGAGTTTGGGTGGCAGCCAGAGACTGTTACAGAAAGGCTACAACAGGAAAATCCCCAACTCACTAAAAGGCAGAAAAAAGAAAAGAAAGCCTAGCAGGGAGGGGCTGGCGTCCCATGTGCAGCTCTGACAGAAGCCCTACAATCCGCTCTAGTGGGAGCCCCATGTGCACCTCAGGCCTGTGCTGGTGGCTAAAAAGCCACAGGCAACTGGTCTTTTTTTTTTTTTTTGTGTGTGTGTGTGTGTGTGTGTGTGTGTGTGTGTGTGTGAATTCATACTGCACAGATTGGGCACTAAATGCTCCATGGTTAATAAAAACTTAGAGACAGATATTGGGGTTCAACCTGAAGATCAGAAAAGCAAAGCAGCCAAGCCACTAGAGATTTGTTACCTCTATGAAATCTTTAGACTGAAAGAGAGCGAGTTCCTGTCTATTCCACCTCATATTATCTAGTAAGGGGATTAAAGGTGTGCACAAATACCACCCAACTTCTAAGACTAACTAGTGTGGCTGTGGAATTAAAAGTGTGTGCCAGCACCGCCTGGCCTCTATGGCTGACTAGCATGACAGTTTGCATTCTAATCTTCTGGCAACTTTTATTTATTAAAATACAAATGAACTATAACTACATATGATAATCAAAGGAAATGCTAATTCTTAAAAGAGTCCAGGAAAAATGGGAGACCGTGAAATAACTAAACCTTCAAAAAATAAAGATATAATGAAGAAAAGAAACCCAGATTAAAGGCACAGAAAATATTTTTAATAAATCCCTAAAATAAAATCTCTCAAATATAAATAATTTTGTATCTATCAAGGTACAAGAAGTGAACATAACATGAAATAGATGCACCCAGAAAATAGAATTTTCATAACACATAATAATAAAAACACCAAATATACAAAGCTACTGTGAGATAATTCTTCTATAAGCTGTGAATATATATTATTCTCTTTGGTAAATATTAAAACTGGTTGTTTTATAGCGAATCAGGATAAATTTAACAGCTTATGTTTGTATTAATGCAGACATTCATATTAGCTTTAAAAGTTTATGTACTTTCTGAACAAGGGAACTAGACACCAACAAAAATGGCAAAGATCATCCATCATCCACAATAGCTTCATGATAAAACCTCATGAAATACTCCAGCCAAGGCTTTACAATTTTCCTGATTTTCTCAGGATCCCCCAAATAATACCAGCATCCAACAATCAACAGGAAGTAATCTAGAAAACTATGTACACATTTTCAAAATACTGGTAATAAATGTTTGTTTTCATTTATGGGAGTTCATTACAAGTTGCTGTTGGTCATAGTCAATTTCTTTCTAAAAGATGAGCATATGATATAGAAATAATGGGAAGAAATGGTAGGTTGTTAAATGTACTTTAATCCAAAAAACAACTGTGAATCTCAAAATATTTTACATTGGTGTGGATTTTGGTTTAGTGAGACAAATTTAAAGTTTTTTTGTACTGTATGTATGTTTCTACTCTTATTTGGGGTATTGTGCTTACACAGCTCAATAAAAATGGTAATGTGTAATTAGGAAATATAGACCAATAGCTATCTATAATAGTTAATACTCATTTCATTTAAGTTTCCTGTGTATACAAAAATATATTTTAGATAAGTAGTCCTTAAGCACTTCAAACAACTACAGAATATTGCATATAAAACATTTTAATAGCATATTTAATAGACATAACAGTGAGACATGTCTACCCCTGCAAGCACCAATTTACTTCAAAGAAGATGATGAGTCCAGTTTTATCCCATGCTTTTTCAGTCACAGTCCAGCTGGCCTTGGTGAGCTCCCAAAGAATCAGCCCCACTGTCTCCACGGGTGGGCGCACCCCTTGTGGTCCTGACTTCTTTGCTCATATTCTCCCTCCTTCTGCTCCTCATTGGGACATTGGGAGCTCAGTCCAGTGCTCCAGTGTGGGTCTCTGTCTCTATCTCCATCCATCGCCAGATGAAGTTTCTATGGGAGCCTACCCAGTTTGGATGTTCACCTTCCTAGACCAGGATTGAGGGGGGAGGACTTTGGACTTTCCACAGGACAGGAAACCCTGACTGCTCTTCAGGCTGGAGAGGGAGGGGGAGGAGTGGGGGGAGGGGAGGAGGAGTGGGAGGGAAATGGGAGGCGGGAGGAGGCAGAAATTTCTTTTTTTTTTCCAATAAAAAAAATAAAATAAAAAAAAAGAAGATGATGAGTATCATTGAAATTCCACAAGGAGTTTATTTTCTTTACGGCAAAAACTAACCATATGGGCAAAGTATCACCTTTTCATCAATTGCTGATAGTTACCGTCCAAACTAGACCAGCATGATACAAGAAAGGTGACTGCAAAACTTTGCCAAGACAAGATAGGACAGGTTTTCAAAATTCCATGCTTCACAGGAAAACCTGTCAGATATGGTAGGCTGGTAGGAAAAGATGGATGGCTCAATGTTACAGACAAACTTTGAGTGACTGTCCAGGCAGTCTAATATCCCTGTCATTAGGCAACATTTTATTCTTCAGGATTCTTTCATGGAGTTGACAACTAGATAGTCAAGACCATGATAGAAATACCCACAGAAACAGTTGATATGAGCTAATGTTAGCTCACTAATCCTTGACTGACAGTGGGGGAACCTCTGCAGGGCTGAACTATGCTCTTTAAATGTAGTTGACAGTTGTATGGTTTAGGAAGTTTTGGGGGCCACTGGCAGTAGTGTAGTGCATGAACTCACTATTTAGAGCCCATAAACTTATGGAGGGATACCTTTCTCAGCCTAGATACAGCAGGGAGGGCCTTGGTCCTGCCTTGAGTGATGTGACAATCTTTCTGAAATCACCATGGGAAGCCTCATCATCTCTGAGGTGATGGGGTGAGGTGGGGAGAAAGTGAGGGGAGTAGGGGGAGGTAAGGGAGTAAAAACTGGGATTGGTATGTAAAATAAGAGTGTTTTAATTTTAAACATAATTTAAAAAGCGTACCTTCAGCTAAATTTACTAAAATATAGAGAAAGCATATCCAAACTAATAATAGTAGATGATAAAAAAAGTACATTGCAATGGATACCAAAAAATTTTCAGAATCATAAAGACATACTTCAAAAATTTATGTTACAACAAAGTGGAAAACCTAGAAGAATTGAATACATATCTCAGCCACAAAAGTGAAGTACGGGTGAAATAAATAATTTAACCTTATAACCCCACTAAAATAGAAGCATCAATTAAAAGCTTCCCTACAAAAAAAATAGTGAAAGTCTGGATAAATCTAACAAAGAATACTACCAAACCTTCAATGAAAAATTAGAGAACTTTTCTCTGATGTAGGATTTCTCTTTGTATGCTGTGACTATCATTGATTAATAAAGAATTTGCTTTGGTCCTATTGAAGTGCAGAACAAGACAAGGTAAGATAGTAGGGAAAAGGTGTATGGGAGAGTTTGAAGAAAGAGAAGGGAAAAGTGTATTAAATTATAATATCAAAAATAGAGCAGAGTATAAAATGAACAAAAGGGAATAGTATATCAAAAAACGGTTGTGAAGATGATCAAAAAATTAAAAGTACACTTGTTAACTTCATGTCAACATCTAACACAATTAGATGAATCAGAAAAATTCTATAAGAAAGAATTTTTTTTTGTGATACATCTGTTCAGGAAACTGCACCTGTAATTGAAAGTCTGCAAAACAAGAGGACAGCAGCTAAATAGAATGTCTTTAATAACAAATTAACCAAATACTAAGGAAAGGATAACACATTAAAAGACTATTCAAAAGAAAAGAATGAAAGTGTGTGTGTGTGTGTGTGTGTTTGTGTGTTGTGTTGTATTTGGGTGTACATAAGTGGGATTGGTATTTGTGCATACAATGTACGGTTAAGTACGCATTTTGCTGCTGGAGCACTAGTATTATAGTCACAGTATGAGCCTGGTTTTACATGTGTTTTGGGCTTCCATCTCAGGACTTAAAGGTTACAAGGCAAAGTTTTAACTACTCTGCTTTCTTCTCAGACCAAAAAATGATTTAACTGATATTTGTTTGAGGAGAATGCTTGTTCCGGCCGCCAAGAATCCTGAAATAATCACACAGACATCTGTATTCATTGTAATACTGTTTGGCCAATAGCTTAAGTGAATTTCTGGATAACTCTTATATCTTAAATTAACCTATTTCTGTTAATCTGTGTATTGCCACATAGTGATGGCATACCAGGGAAGAGATGTCTGTCTCCTGCAGGTGGCCACATGGCTTCGCCCTGATTCTGCCTAGTCTCTCTAATATATCTCCTCCAGCCTGGCTATATTCTGTTAAGGCATTGGCTGAAAGCAGCTTCTTTATTTAAAAAAGCCCCAGTTAATATGTTCTGAAAAAGAAGTCATGCTATCAAAATAGACTTTATAGCAGTCTACTGCCATTGCATACTCAATGATGGAAGACAGAATGCATCCTTGCCAATGTCAAAAAAAATGGGTATTCACCTGATTATTGGGTTTCTGAAAGCATAATACATAAATTAAAATACAAGTGCATGGTTTAGAATATGGTGTCATTATTTCCAGATAAAGTAGTTGTCTAATGTTCAATTTTCATCATATGAAACCCAGCTCTATATAAATCAGTAAATATTTTGGAAAGTGGATCAATGCACATACAACTATTTATTTACACTCTAAAAACAAATTGGACTGTGAAATGAAGGCATCAACATCCTTAACGATAGTTTATAACAAGTGATATATATATATATATATAATATTATCACTGAAGGCAGCCAATTATTGCAGAGAAATATAATAGTTATGAATGTAATTCATGTGAGGTTACCATGCTTGTGTTAGAAGACACTGTTGGTTAACAAGGGTGATTGAGACAAAATTCCACCAAATGGTGATTCAAGCAATAAATATTTATATTTATTTCTCAATTGTTAAAGTTGGAAGATAAAAGATCACCTTGCTGACAAATTCATTGTCCTGTGAAGTCATGGTTTGCTGAGAGGAGAGAGAGACCCTGTTGTTCAATTTTCAGATTACTTTCTTATTAGAGACTCATCTTCATGATTTTGTCTCAACCTCAGTTAAATAAGAATCAACTCTTCATACCATGGTATCAAATAATTAGCATTTTCACATGTGAATATACAAATATTAGGGCAATATAGTCTGCAAAGTGACTAATTGAACCCAAAGTCTTCTGTGGCTAAAGTGAATTGACAAATTCTTATTAAGTTTTTAAAAGAAATTATTAAGGAAATAGTAAAATTCTTATAGAGATGTCAAGAACTTGGGACAATAACTTAGCAAAATTATGTGTAAAACATGTTTGCGCACGTCAGTGACTGGTGACTTGTGACTCCATACAGTCAGTATAAGTGAACAGTGAAGTCTACTGTCCCAGATGCTCTATAGGAGTTGTCCTTCTAAAATTCACACAGGATTAGTGGTACCTAGGAGGCTCAAGAATTAGTCTCAAATTACTGTGTTTGCATAAAAAAACAGTTAAAAACCAAAGAAAGCCATGCACTCTCAATATAATAAAATTCATTTAATAAAATGAGTGACCCAGTGAAGTAATTCATAGCTGTTCATCTTCTAAAATGTTGTTTATATAATTTGATTTACCCAATATGATTGATTTATGACTGCAATCATTTACTTAAGTACATACCAAAAATTGTAAGTTTAGATATGCAATTCATATGGAATCTATTATATTCAAGAGAGTAGTTAATTTAAACCAATTTTATCTCATAAACATACTGGGGTTTGTTTTGTTGTTGTTTTTTTGAAACAGGGTTCTTTGTAGCTTTGGAGACTGTCCTGGACCTAGCTCTTGTAGAACAGGCTGGCCTTGAACTCACAGAATTCTGCCTGCCTCTGCCTCCCAAGTGCTGGGATTAAAGGCATGTGCCACCACTGCCCGGTTCATACTGATTTTTTAACTACCACTTTTCTGAACAAGGGCATTGTCTCTGAATTTCTTCACACCTTCAAATGACAATTAGATATTTAAATCACAAAATTAAAATCATTTATTAAGTTCAAAGCACTGGTTACTCTCTTTCTTCTCTCTTAATGCTTTCTTCTTCCATTCAGAAAGATTTTACCAAATCAATGCTGAGATACTTCTGTTTAATAGCCTATGATTACAAAATGTCTATGAGCTCAGTATATCTGTGTTTTTGAAATTGTTAAAAGAATTTACACCATATCTGTGTTGTTGAATGTCTCCATAGAACAGGAAAAGAAGGTCATCAATAACATTTTTAAGTTACATCGTCTAGACTAAGTTTGGATTTCTACTTTGGCATGTTGCTTCTGAATATTAAAAAGTGAGTTTATCTTTTTAAGTTCTAAGATGAATTATTCTGCTTGAGCAGGCCAAGCTGTTCTAAATAGCCTACTGCTGACAGTGCTTAACTAAAGTCAACAAAGAGAAGATAAGGCTTACTGGGATTGTTTGTTGAAATATTAATACTAATTCCAGCTGTAAAAATGATAAATAGTTTAATAAAGATAGCCTGTTCTTCCCCAACGTTTGCAGTGCTCTTTATTCCATCTGCACAAGAATATTCCCACCAGACAGATTTAATCTTACAAAAGATATGGGTTACTAAAATGTGGCTATCTTACAAACACCCCTAAAGCTTTTAAAATAAGCAGACAAAGTGTGTTGGCTACATTTCATCTTCTTTAAAATAACACTTATCTTTTGTTAATTAGCTTATTTCAGGACACACGTTCATTTGATCTAAGATGTTTTTTCAAATCTATATCAAATGCATATCTGTACATCTGTACTGTGTAGTCCCCTTGTTTTCTCTCTTTCAGATTTTGTTTTTCCCTTTGTTTATGTAACTAGGATCCCTTTTCTTTTCTATCAAGCACATTCATATGAGCTGCATGAAGTCAGACAATGTTATACATTATGGATTTCAGAGGCAAATTGTTGGGGTGAACTTTGCCAGTGGGAATGTTAGGTGCTAATTTGTTGTCAAAGACACTCTGTACCATGGGCTGTGCATAATTATGAATTATAAAAAGTTTTATGTGGGGCCAGTGCCACTTCAGTTTCATAAACTTTGTATGTGATATGGCATATTAAATTTGCCAAGCATGGGAAATCTGTAAACAGAGTAGTGGCGGTGAATTGAGTATTAGTTTAAAGAAAACAATATAATTGATTAAAAAGCATAGGTATAGGTCAATAAGAAATTCATGCATAGAAACACAGAATTTGTCTATATATGAATGCATATTTTTATATACTCATATACATGTTAACTTTATAGAGCCAGCTGTCAATTGCTTTGCCATAATTCTAATGAGTGCATACATTTCTAAGATGCATTTTTGTAAAATCAACTATTTTACTATTACACAAATAATATAAATAATAGTACATTAAATACAGATACCCAAATATTCAAATAATATTTACAGTTCTTCAGTCAACAACAAACCATGAAATATAGTATACCAAGTATTTTATTATAAAATGCAGGATTTCATTGGAACATGGAAGGAACTTAAATCAAACTTTGTAGTTAAAGGAGCTGAAGATAAATAGAGGCTGAAATCATAGGTATTTTAAAGTAAATATCAAAAACACATATTATATTCTTCACCAGTTACTTTATACTATTATAATTAAAAATCATGATTAACCTCAGTGACATACTTCCTCCAGCAAAGCTAAACCTATTACAGATTATATAATATCCTAAAGCCACATCACAAACTAGTGATCAAGTCTTTAAATATATGAACCTGTGGAGACATTTTTATTTAAACAGCAGTCCACTTTCTGGCTCACACGGACCAATATATGATGTAAATTGAATTTATGAGAACCAGGCGGTGGTGGCGCATGCCTTTAATCCCAGCACTCGGGAGGCAGAGGCAGGCGGATCCCTGGGAGTTCGAGGCCAGCCTGGACTAAAAGAGCTAGTTCCGGGACAGGCGCCAAAGCTACAGAGAAACCCTGTCTCGAAAAACAAAAAACAAAAAACAAACAAACAAAAAAAGAACTTTAAATTCTCCACAGTTTTTAAATGGTTTCGATGCTATTCAGAATTCCAAAGTCCAAAGACTCTTCTGAGATTCAAGACAGTCTTTATTCTGTGACCCCCACACAATAATAATAGCAAATTATGTATTTCTAACACACAATGATCCAGTGCATACCTTTCTATTCCATAAGAGAGGCATTCTAAGTTATTGGAGAAAAAAGTATGAATCAAAACAACATGAAACCCAGAAATGTAAGCACCAAATTGTATATATAATACGTGGTTGATTCTCTCTACGTAACTCTCCTTTGTAGCTGTTTCATTGCTCTGATATCACTAAACTTTTGAGGGTCTCCATTGCAACCCAAGATTCTTTCTCTTTCGCAGAATAATGTAATGCTTTCTCAGAGCTTTCTGCCTTTTCGTGACCTTCCTGTAGTTATTCCAGCACTGCCATGTGTTCTCTGGCTTCAGTGGACTTCTTAAACCAAGCAGGAAGAATTCATTACCCACTCACTCTAATATTTTCATTGATTCTAAAGACAGCAACATGCAGACAACACTACCTAATTTGATTGTCAGCTTGGGTTGGACTGTCACATGCTTGGGCCACAGGAGTAGTAGATTTTTAAATTAAATTATTTATTTAATTAAAATTTTATAAAACAAACAATCTGCTTTCATTTTACATACCAATTCCAGTTTCCACTCCCTCCCCTCCTCCCCTTATCTCCACCTGGGACCCTCACCCAACCACTCATCCACTCCTCAGAGAGGGTAAGGCACATTGCTTTGGGGAAGGTCCAAGGTCCTCACTACTATTTCTAGACTGAGCAAGGTATCCATCCAAATGTGAATGGCTTCCAAAGAGTCAGTATAAGCAATTGGGATATATTCTGGTGTCAGTGCCAATGACTCCGCAGTCTGCCCCAACCATACAACTGCTACCCACATTTAGAGAGACTAATTTGGACCTATGCTCTTTCTTCCCCTGTTCAGCTGGAGCTGGTGAGGTCCCATTAGCTCTGGTAAAGGGTTTCAACAGAATTCCCTTAGGCTTTTTTTTTTTTTATTAAATTGGAAGGGTGGGTGAATTGGGCCTTACCCTGAAGGCAACACTTTTCTACTGTTAAAATGGAGAACAGAAAGCTTCCTTAATGGTACTAATTTTAACAAGCATAGCTACTCTTTAAACATATGCCTTAATTGTAACATTAAGCTTTCTAGAAATCTTTTTTCTCCAAACTTCATTTTATTTCTGCCTTCACCATTTGAGCTTTTGTTGTTGTAGAACTGCATAAGAGTTACTATTACTAATCATTCCACAGACTCAAAATTATGTGCTTTGGAAAATTCTTTTTTCAAATAAATTAGTCCACTACTTTTAAATTTAATGTCACATAAATTCTCAAAAGACATTGAAAAAACCAGTCAGTTTTTAAACAAAATATCAAGTAATTGTCAATACTGGTAAGCCCTGCTAATAATAGACATTTTTTTCTCTGAAATTTCATGAACCAGACCTCAGCAACAATGGTAGCCTTAGTATTACTGCCTTCCAGATTCTAAATGAAGTGACTCATTAAATTCCTCTTACACATCTAATCTCTGTTCTAGTCTAAAGTTCCAAAACCACTCACATTTCTCCACAAATAAATACACAAGTGAAACAAAAATAAAAAAACCATACAGGATCAGGTTTTTCACAGCAATGTAGAACCCTCTAGTATAAGCTTCTGTATCAATCATTTTAATTATTATGACAAAATACTATATCAAAATATAGTTATTTCTTATTTAGTTAAATAAGAAAGTGTTTATTTGTGGGTCATAGTTTCAAGAGAATCAAAGTCCATTATGAAGGTATGGTATAGATATAGATATATATAGAGAAAAATTATAGATTATTGAATGTACTTTAATCCAAACAAGAGCTATTAATCTCAACATATTTTATATTGGTATGGATTTTAATTTACTGATACAATTTTAAATTTTATTTTACTATACTGTATGTATGTATATACTCTTATTAGGGCATTATGTTTATGCAGCTCATTTTAAATGTAATGTATAATTTAGAAATACAGATTAATAGTCATCTATAAGAGTCAAAATTATAGTCATGTTAAGTATATTTTCAATTCCCACTTTCATTCCATATTGATTTTGCTCACTTTATATTTTTTCCAAAACAACTTCATATCATCCATAGCTACAGGATTCCTTTTGGTGTACAATACTTTCCTGGAATTGGACTTTGTCAACATTGTTCAATAGTTTGCTTTGGTTTTCACATCTTAGGTCCATAGGCTCATCTTTTATTAGAGAATTGGACTAACCCATCATAAAGCATTTTCTAACCTTTTTATTGTCAAACAAAACCAATCAAGGATTAAAAAGTAAACAACAAATCATTTAAAAAACACACAAAAAAAGGAAACTCCATGTATTTTAAACCATTTTATTGAAGGGAGATGAATACAAGATTAGAAGTGAATAGGAGAAGAAGGAAGTTGGTTTTGTTAAACTGAGAAAAATGCTTAAGTACATAAATGTGCACCTTTTAAATGATATATATTTAAGAAGTTCCAAGTAGCTCATACTTATTTGGAATGGGGAAAACTGAAGTAGTAGGCGTGATTATTTGTTGAACATTAAGATCTTGCTATGGGAAACTTTATGTGAAGTATTCAACTTTGGAAGCATATTTTAACTTTCTACATTCTTGTTGTGTTTGAAATGCCAGCTACCCAATTCACATATAAGGTAGTAGATAAGATGAACTTTCTACTTTAAAGAACTTCTTTCCAGTATTCCCATATAGCATGTAATTTCCTCTGCTACGATTTTATATGGAAGTTGTTTCACAGCTGATCACCCATCTCCCTCTGAGTAAATTGTTTGGAAATTTCAAAGCTGGGTTTAGGCCTAGTATTGTATCAGTGGGAGCTGCGGTGGGGTTTATAGTGGCTTGTTCCTTGTTTGGAGACCTCCCAGGTGTCTTTGACTCTGTCTGATCCGGTGTTTCATTTGGTTTTATAGATCACTGAGGGCTCCACAGCACTTTGATCACCATGTGTAACTTCTGAATTCTAATCTAATACGCTTTTTTCTCAATAATATAAACAGTAACAGTGCATTAGTTTCTTGTACAGTTCCAAGGTCAATCGTTGTTAGCATAGGGAAAACTACTTGTCTGAATAAATAAATCTAGAATTAGTTGGATTAGTTTTAATAAGAGAATTGAATTACTACTTTTTATCTATAAGCCCTTTGCCCGATTTGGACTGTTGCCCATTCTTTGTTTTGTTTATAAATAGTTTACACTTGTTTAGTGAAGTTAAATCCTTAGGTTGATTTAGATTACACTTTTATGATGTACTTTAATGAAAAACATCTGCTTCATAATATATTCACTACCACCAAAAGTGTAAAGGAAATTGTTAAGATTCTTTTATTTTTGACTCATTACCTGGATGAAAGCAGTTATGTAAAGAGCTGGGAGGAATGCCTTACAAAACACAGTGCCAGGGGAAGTTGAAGCAATGAAACAACTAGTAAACAAGAGACTTGGTTGCACAATAGCACTTAGGCATTTTATTCAGCACTTTCCTACTTAGTTCAATGTCAAGAGTAGTTCAGAACTGGCTGCTCTACTTTTACCTAATCTTGTGGGTACCCTGTGGAATAATAAAGCATTTATCACTTCTGGCATGATGATTCCTTAGGTAGCAGAGACAAGAGTATAGGGCTCCTAGGTAAAGATATTTTTTCTAAGTTACAAATTCAGTACATCTCTGTTTGATATTTATTAGATTTTTACTCATATTTTGAACCAGTAGTATTTCATTGGGATATTTAGCTAAAGTTAGATTGCTAAAGTATGTCTAAGGAAGCTCACAAAACCCTAGTAAGTGTTTATGTCTCCATCTCTATCTTTCCTTGCTTTTTACCACTCTGGGCATGTGGTGGCAAAAACTAGTGAATTGTGGATCCACGGATAGAATGTGTTATTACCTTCATACTGTATTTGATTTTTTATCTTTAACATATGTGTATATTCAACACATCTGCAAATGAGTATCAACAGCTACAATTCTTCAAAGAAATCTTAAGTATATTTCTCTGTGTCTAGGTTATACAGAGAACAAGTGAAAGTAAAAAGATTCTACTAGTACATATAATTCTAGTCCCTGGCTATTAAAGTATAATTTAGAAATAGCTTTCCTTCTTTGTTTCAGTGTTCAAGATTAAAGGTAGGGCTTTTTTTTCACGGTCACATGGGTTATATAGCCAGTTTCCTTCTCTTATTGTTCCAATTCATGGTTTTACTTTAGATATACATCTTAAGAGTAAGTAAAATGATGGAATGCTAATACTTGGTTTCAAATATATTATATTTAAATATTTTTTGAAAAAAGAAAGATGACCTAATAATTTTATGTATCTATCCATACACTAATTTTACTTAACAATATTTTAGGTGTAGGTAAAAACAATAAGAAAAATTTTTAATAACTGGGTAGTATTCAATAACATATAATTCTACTGTGTTATTTGGCATTTATCTACATGAAACAAACCTAGACATACTAGGAAGACAGAATCACAATAAACTCCCTCCATTAGGTTGTCTTGTAGGAATGTGTATGAGACATTTTCTTGATTAATGGCATGGATGGTCCATGACCATGAGGTAAAATATCACCCCTGGGCAGGTAATTATGAGTTGTATAGGAAAGGAGACTAAACAAGCCATGAAGAACCAGCCAACAAGCAGTGTTACTCCATGTCTTATGCCTGTATTATTGCCTCCATATTCTTTCCGTCTTTGAGTACCTGTCTTGGCTTCCCTTAATGATGGACTGTGCCAGTGATTTGTGAGCCAAATAAACCCTTTCCTTCCTGAGTATCACTGTGTTTTATCATAGCAACAGAAACCATAAGACACCCGTCAACATAGACGTAAGACTTTGTAGTAAACATCTCATATTTGCAGTTTGAAATTGTAGTTGTCAGTGAACCCTAAGAAAAACATACATAGATCCACCTGGAAAGGGGAAATAGACAAGATCTCCTGGCAACATTGGTAGCCATGGTGGGGGGAGAAGGGAGGGTGGAAGGGTAAAAGGAAGGGAGAAGGGGGAGCAAGAGGAGAACTTGAGGGAACAGGATAGTCAAATTGGAAGAAGGACACAGATGAAAGCAAGGGAAGAGATATTTTGATTGAGGGAGTTATTATGGGGTATCAAGAAACCTGGCACTAGAGAAATTGCCAGGAATCCACAAGAATGACCCTAACCAAGACTCTAAGCAATAGAGGAGAGGGTGCCTGAAATAGCCTTGCCCTGTAATCAGATTGATTAATATCTTAAATGTCACCATAGAATCTTCATCCAGCAACTAAAAGAAAGAGAGGCAAAGACCCACATGCTTTAGTCTATTCTTTCCCAAGCTTTCCCAAGCTTTCTGTGGATTCAGTTGTCCACACATTGGGCAGCAATTCTGTAGAGAGAATCTGCAGGCTGCGTTTCTGCCACCCAGCTCCTGGCTGCCTGGCTAGCTTATGAGCCAAAATAACATAAAAACTGTATTCATATAAACACTGATTGGCCCATTTCTATTAATGTGTGTAGCACCACGAGGTGGTGACTTACCAGGGAGATTCTAGCCTACATCCATCTTGGGTCGGAGCTTCATCGCATCTCCCTCAGAGAGGAGAGCTATGGCGTCTGAGCTCACTTCCTCTTCCTCCCAGCATTCTGTTCTGTTTTCTCCGCCTACCTAATTTTCTATCCTATCAGGCCAAGCAGTTTCTTTATTAATTAACCAATGGAAGCAACAGATTGATATGACACTCCCACATCAGCCATATTTTATTTGAGTGTTCTTGGAGAAGATGCATCTTTATTGACAACGTTTTCCATGAACACAAGATGCATAGAAGCAGGAAATTTATCACAGAATCTTATTAGTTTATTTGTATAACTTAGGTGAGTGCCCACTGCAGGGTAAATGTAAGATAAATTCATATTTTTAATGTATAACATAAAACCTATGACCACAGAATCAGCAGTCACAGTCATATGTCTTACCTTTTTTTCAAGTAGTCTTCTCTAATATTTCTACAGAAATACCCCTATGTTTCACTCAGACTTATCATCAGCTATTTTCAAATTCATTTAGGGGAAAAAATGAGTCTGATACCATAGCGAAGAATGTGTGCACCTACCTTACATACAACACTTACAGTTTTATTCATGGGTCCCATCTTATACTTTTATTCCATTGCAAAGGTTGTATCATTCATAACAAGATGCATGGAAAGGCACTGGTATGTATTCTCATTAAGGATGTGGCATCTCAAGAACGTCAGTAGACAAGCTACAGCCTCAAAAGCAGAAAGAGTGGTAATTTTAGTTCCAAATAAGCAGTCTCAAGATCCAAGAAGAACTGATATGTTCACCTTATACATTAGACAGGAAAAGATAAATGTCTCAGCTTAATAAGGACAAAGAAACCCTCTTATTCATGGAAGAGTCAGCTTCTACTTGGAATGAGGGCAACCACTTGAATGAGTGAGGCAGTCTGTCTTTAAGGAAGGCCACTCACTCAAAAACTTTCTCAGAGAACCTTGAGAAAAGCACTTGTGACAATTGATGGCCTAGGCAAGTCACCATATAAATCTTATAATACATATAAAATTATTTTCCTCTCATGTTTTTTAGTTCAGTTCCATTTTAAACCTAGTTTGAAGAATGAAGATTTAAGCATAGAAATTTTACAGTTAGAATGTTAGTTAAAAAATATATATATACATAAATGTGATTTTTAAACATGTGTTTCTATAAATATTTGTTTGCCTATACACACTTCATAAACTATTCTTTTTTGTATATTAGTTTCTAATGAAAGCAAGGAAAATGCAAACACTTAAGAGATGTTTAAGTCCAAGCTAAATAGCAAAATTGGATGTTATTCTACCATGTTAAAATGTATATATTTTAAGGTCTAAAATACATCTTCATGGGATTATTGCACCTTAGCTTACAATTCTTATTGAATTTTCAGTCTTTTGTTCTTTTTTTTTTTTAAATTTTCCTTTTGAGTGTTAATATGAGCTTCATTCTATCTAATGAGAAAATGACATCCTAAAATTTTATGAGAGCAGAAGAAACAATATTGTGGACTCGCTAATTTTAAAACTAAATGAATCTGTCCTTTAATTTTCTTTCAGAGATACTGAACAACACATTTTATAGGACATTGTAGATTCATTTGCACATTTTTAGACATTCTTCACCTTATTTTATTGCACTGTCACCCATAGATGAGGCATTCCTGTTCTACTTTATTTCTTACCAGAAGAAATATATTTTTATTTTAGTGGGGTGAAAAACATTCCATCAATACACACCACAGTATACAAAATATGTTTACATTCTACATTCAAATATAATTTCAAATGTGAATGATGATGTTAATCTGCTCACAGTTCAGAAATGTTTGCCACAACAAAATATTTTTATTTTTAAAATTAGGAGTGCTATGAAGCAATTAAAAGCACATGAAGATAGTATAGTTATATGTAAAAACATGTTTGATCTCCTCATAATTATACTAACTATATTTTTCTCTGTGATCGAGTGTCTGAAGTGGTATTACTTCAAGCAGCTAATTTGCTGTCAAACTCATACATTACATAAGCTAATACACTTCCCTGCATTTTCTATGGGGATATTACTATTTCTACCTAATCATCACTGAAACAATAAATCTTCCAAAGTTACAGAGCTAAGAACAGGATGGAAATAGGCTTGCTGAAATAATACCACATTCTAATTTGACAAATTCTACTTCCCATGAAATATGGCATCCTTTTCTTTTCTTCAGAAGCAGAAATATTTTAAACCACAACTACATATACTGATGAATGCCTTGAAAAATGTGGATAATGATTTCCATTTAGCGTTCTATATATTAATGAATTAATACCAGTATGTTAAGCAGTATGGTGGGGGTGGAATGAATTTCAAGCATTGCTCTGCATAGAACATATCTTGATGGTGGATCATGTTTTATCCCAATTGTCTGACAGTTATGAATTATTTCCAGTCCATAGTAACTAAAGTGACTCTAATCCACTTTAAAATTAATGAATTCTATTCTATTGAGTAGATTTATGCTCATTGCAGAAATAATATGGATGGAAAGATTTTATTAATTCAAACCAAAGTTGTGGGAAAATCAAAAAGAAAGACAGACAAAGTTAAAGAATATTTATTTGGCAAGTTTAATAAATTCTAACATTCTATAACAAATTGTTCAAAAAAGGCTGGGAGCTAAACTCTTATTAGCCTAGTCAAGCTCATATTGGCTCATATCTATACCTGTGATCCCTATATATCCTCTGTATAGAAGTGGTTTTGAAGTCTAATCTTTCAAAAGTCTGAACAACCATTGTCTGGGAAACAAGGAATCTATATGCAATCACAAAATAACTACAGAATTGTGGGCAAGTCATCAATTTCTCTGTACCTTATCAGCTAAAATTATAATTTATTTTAAAATTAAGCTACAAGAATAATCTAACAAATTAGACTTACGTATATTCAGATTCTAAAAATTCTGCTAGGAGAGCAACAATTCTACGTGGGAAGTATCATTCAATTATACTCTTTCTTTCAGTGAAACCACTGATAGTGTTTATCAAGCCTGCATGTGAGTGAATTCTTATCCTAACCCTTAGTGGCAGCCTAGATCAAACATATAAAGCAGAAATTCTTTAGAACTTATCCATTTGAGAACAGAGCAGATTCATAAAAGGCATTCATGAAACTCTAATTCAGAATTACTTCACCTCAGAATAAGCTATGCTATCAATATTCTTCAAGATGCTTAGCTGTAAAATGCAAATATAAACATTGTGTCAAAATATTGCCTTGTATATATATTAAAAAAAAGGTCCAGTCGAGTTTTCCCAGCACATGTCCTCTTAGGTCTGGCGCCCTCTTCGGCCTGCACCCAAACAGAATATTTATAATGAAATAAATAAAAAAAATATTGCCTTGTGTAGTCATTGACAAAAGGCAAATACGTGAAAAAAGAACAAAAATGTTCTTTGGATTTTGGGATAATCTATTAACAACATCAATTCTGATAGGTTAATCGTCATAGACATGATTCTATTTATGTAAAGAAATGCGATGACTAAGACAAACCTTATAAAAGAAAGCAGTTAATTAAGGGTTTATTTACAGTGTCAGAGGCGTAGTCCATTATCATCATGGCAGAGAGCATAGCAGCAGGCAAACATGATACAGGAGAAGTAGCTTAGAGGTCCATCCTGACCCAGAGGTAGGGAGTGACCTTGGCATAGACTTCTAAAACCTCAAATTACATTCTCAGTGACACACTTCCTCCAGAAAGGTCACACCTACTCCAACAAACCCACACCTCCTTAAAGAGTGCCACAGCCTGCTGACCAAGCATTTGGATATAGATGCATAGCATGCTGTCAGCACACAAAGTGACAGGGAAGAAATCAGTAGTTGTCCTTATTCCTGCCTCTGCAGTGTTTTTTTTCTCTGCTTAAACAATCAGTCCAACTTTATTCTAGAATACAATGTGAGTTACAACTTGAAAGTAGATTTTTTGTTTCCTGACAACGGCTAGGTACCACATTCCTAACCTAGGCCTGTTATGTGAAACTCAAATAAAGTATCACCTCACAGTGAGTTCTCAGGAATCACACTCACTTCCAGTGTAAAGAGAAAGGAAAGGCAAAAATGTCTTTACCAAGACTCCAGAGCCCTGATTTTCAACTGGTGGCACATGGCCCATTTGAGAGGTTAAATGATCTTTTCACAGGAGACGCCTAAGACCTTTGGAAAACACAGATATTTGTATTACAGTTCATAACAGTAGCACAATTATGGTTACAAAGTCGCAATTAAAATAATGTTATGGTTGAGGTTCACCACAACTGTGTTAAAGGGTCGCAGCATTAGGAAGATTGAGAACCATTGATCCAGAGGAAGTCAGTTAAAATAAGAGTATACAATGCCTATCCTAGGTTCTGTGTAGAGCTAGCTCACAGTTTCTCATCAGTCAGAAGCAATGGAAATGAATCACATATTACATGTATCAGTATTTCGTGGAAATGAATATTTGCAAATACATAAAATGCACAGTTATAAAGAGGAGGAGAAACTAATTAAAACCTATTTCTCTTAGGAACCATCAAATTAATTGTTTTCATCCAGAGCTGGTACAATTAGGATATTTTTAGTTTAGTTTTATGTGTATGGGGCTTTATCTGCATGTATATTTATGCAACTCATTCATGCCTAGTGCTCATGGAGGCACAAAGAAATAAACTGGATGCACTGGGAAAGAAGTTTCAGTTGGTGTAGCCACCATATGCCTGCTGGTAAGTGGACACAAGTCCTCTGAAATAACTACATGCATTTTAACTGCTGAGACTCTCCTCGGACCAACAAAATTATATATTTTTAATTAATGAATGATAGCATTATATTTACCTAGAGTAAAATTTATAATAGTTTCATTTGTGTTCTTCTAGTGAATTAATAAGTTTATGATTTTTATTCAGCCATGCTTTAATACTTCTTTTTGAAAATAAATGTCTAGTATTTATACTTTTTCCTTTTATTCTTCTCACATACATTTCATCTTGACTACAGTTTCCCCAGCCTCAACTCCTCCTAGTCCCTCCCCCATGTCCTTTCTCCCTCAGATCCAGAACTCACTCATTTCCTTTCAAAAGAAGCAGGTTTCCCAAGGATATCTATGTTGAACATGGCCATCAAGTTACACATAATAATAGGCACAAGCAATCGTATCATGACTGAACATGGCAACAAAGCAGGATAAAAAACGTTCCAAGAGCCGCCAAAAGATTCAGAGAAACCCTCCACTCCTACTGTTGGGAATCCCATAAGAACACCAAGCTATACAATTATAAGGTATATGCAGAGTACCTGGCTCAGACCCCTATTAGGTTTGTATTTCCTGAATATGAATTTTTGCAAATATATAAAATGAATTATGAAGAGGAGGAAAAACTAATAATAGCCTTTTTCTTACTGCTTCTCTCTTTGATGCTCTTTAAGCCTTGTTTACTTGATTTTGGGTCATGTTCTCACAGTGCCCTAGACCCCTCTGTTTCCTGCAGTCCTTCCTCCACTTCCTCTTCAGGGCTCCCCTGATGCTTTCTACTGTTTTTCTGTGGGTCTCTGCATCTGCTCCCATCAGTTTCTGGACTAATCTTTTCTGATGACAACTGGGCTAGGCGCCCAACTATGAGAATAGTAGAAAATCATTGGGAATATCATTGACTTTATTGACATTTTTGCCAGTTGTGTTTTGTTCTATCCCAGGGCTTTGGACTGCCCAGCCTCTGGTTACAGGCCATCTACTTACTGGAAAAGAAAATGGAGTATAGCCCTGAACATATTGGCATAGGAAACAATATTCTTGAGAGAAAACTAATAGCGCAGGCACTGAGAATAACAATCAACAACTAGGATTTCATGAAAATGAAAAACATCTGTAAGGCAAAGGATACCATAAATAGTACAAAACAGCAACCTACAGAATAGGACTAAATTTTTACCAACTCCACATCCAACAGATAGCTAATATCCACAATATATAAATAACTCAAGAAACTATACATCAACAAACCAAATAATGCAATTTATAAATAGGGCACATATCAAATTAGCAGAAATTGAATCTCAAATGGTTATTATTTAATCTTATCGCCAAAGAATGGCTAAGATAAAAAATACCACAGAATTGGAAAGGATGTGCAGTAAGGGAAGTGTGAGCTTCTATGTCCACTGTAGAAATCAACATGGCAGTTCCTAAGAAAACTGGGAATTGATCTACCTCAAGATCCAACTATAACACTTTGAGACATATATTCAAAGGATACTACATCTTACCACAAGGGTACTTGCTCAACCATGTTCATTACAGCTTTATTCATAATAGTCTGAAGCTGAAACCAACCTAGATATCCCTCAACTAAAGAACATATGAAGAGATTGTGATGTAATTATACAATGGAACATTACTAAGCTGATTAGAAACAATGTCATCATGATATTTGCAGGAAAATGGATAGGACTAGAAAAGATAATCTTGAATGAGATAACCCAGACTCAGAAGGCAAATATAGTATGTACTCAGAAGTGCATATTATCTGTATAGAATAACCATGTTGCAATCCACACACCCAGGGAGGCTAGGTAGCAAGGAGGGTTCAAGGAGGGAATGCCTAGATCACCCTGGAAAGGGGAAAGAGAAGAGATTTTGTGGGTATATTGGGGTAGTTGGAGATGGTAACACGAAGGAACAATCAGGGTTTGGGAAAGATATAGGAGAGATTATTGAGAAAGATACATTTGGAGATTAGATAGATAGATAGATAGATAGATAGATAGATAGATAGATGATAGATAGATAGATATATGATAGATAGATAGATGCTAGATAGATAGATAGATAGATAGATAGATAGATAGATAGATAGATAGATGATAGATAGAGCAGTAGAAACTCCCTCAATTCTACAAGAGTAACCCTAGCAAATCTTTCCTATTAATGGGGACACAGAGTACAAATATCCATTTTCTATAAGTAGACAATAATCCTAGAAGTGGAACTGGAACATGAACGCAGAAACAAAAACTTTGACCTACTCTCTATCCTGCTGCAAGGTGTGCTGGGATCATGGTGGCACAGATTTGTGGGAGTGGCCAGCCAATGACTAGTCCAACTTGAGGCCCATAGCATAAGTGGAAGCCCATGCTTCCCACTGCCTGGATGGCTTTTACTCTTTCATACTGTAATATTTTTAAAAGTTCTTTGAGAATTTCATTCAATATATTTTGATCATAACCATCTCCTAATCATACCAGAAACCACTGGAAGATCCACCTTTAATCTCCCCATCTACCACCAACTTCTGTCCTATTTTTCTTTTTTATAAACTACAATCTACTGTATTCAATTCCTGTTTGTGATGGTTGTGTGTTCATAGGTTTATAAGAGCCACTGGAGCATGGTTGACCTATGAGGGACCACTTAATTTCCTCATTAACTCTTCATAAATGCTCAGGTATGGTATTAGACTGATGTACTCCTTTTCCTCCTATGCCAGAATGTTGGATGGTTTGATCGTATGCAGGTCTTGTACAGCCAACTGCTGTTGCAGTGATATCATGAAGATGGTGGTCCTGTCATGTCCAGAATACAGTCTCACTCTAGTCTTTCCAGTTCTCTAACTAGTACAATCCTTTCCACCCATTCTCTATGATGGTCCTTGTGCTTTGGGAGCAGGAAGACAAAGCTGTTCAATTTGTGTCTGCTTGAGCACTCCAATTTTTTTATCAATAGAAATACATATAAATGAAAATCTATCTTTTAAATTTATATGAGTACATTTTATACCTATATGTAAATGTAAGTATGTATCAATCTAAATTAATATGTGCACATTTATTCAAACAACTGGATACTTGTAGTCATACAAATGAATATATTCAAATATACTCAACATTTCTTCCTTTCAGGAATAATCTATAAGTCAGTAAAAAAGATCAGTATAATTTTTAGGCCTTAAAGAAATGTCATGAGAAATAAGACTGGACATGAAAATTTTATATAGTTTTATTCTTTTCTATTTTTTTTAAATAAAACAAACTATCTTTTTTTCATTTTACATACCAGTTTCAATTCCCATTCCTTCCTCTCCTCCTATTCTCAACTCCTTCCCCATCCCACTCTCCATCCACTCCTCAGAGAGGGTAAAGCTTTGAGGATGGACCAAGGCCCTCTGTACTATATCTAGGCTGAGCAAAATATCCATCCAAAGAGAATGGGTTTGAAAACTTGTACTGCCAGTAAAAGCAGTATGAATAAATCCTGGATTCACTACCAGTGGCCCTGCAGTCTGATGCAGTCATACAACTGTCACCCACATTTCTTCCCAATCTGGCTGGAGTTGGTGAGCTCCCATTAGCTCAGGTAAGTTGTTTCACTGGGTATCCCCATCATGGTCTTGACCTCATTGCCCATATTCGTACTCCTCCCACTCTTCAACTAGACTTTTGGAGCTCAGCCCAGTGCTCCACTGTGGGTCTCTGCCTGTTTCCATATGTTGCCATATGAAGGTTCTATGGTCATATTTAAGATAGTCATCAATCTGATTACAGAGAAAGGCCAGTTCAGGCACCCTCTCCTCTATTGCTTAGAGTCTTAGCTGGAATCATCCCTGTGGATTCCTGGGAATTTCTCTAGTGTCGTTGTTTCTTGCTAGCCCCATAATCTTTCCTTGCTCTCTGTCTCTGTCCTTCCTCCATTTCGACTATCCCATTCTCTCAATCTTTTCTCACTCTGTTATCAAATTCAAAGCATGAAATGATGCCATTTTAATTGGAAACCAATGAATAAAGTAAGTATATATTTGTTCTGATGAGTTGGTTTAAAATAGATAAAAAAAATCTAATGACCAACTCTTCTCAATGTAGATTTAATACTTGTAGTTCATACTAAATGTTCTCCTTATATATACCCTGAACAAAGTCATAAGTGTATGGGACATTCACAAAAATGTCAACAACCACCTATGTGAAGTATTAAAGTGATCTAGTAACTTTAGTTGGCCTATCCTATAAATATCATAATAATTTTATTTCTGCATTTCACTTCTGAAGCATCTGTCATAATACAGAATTATTTTTTAAAATATTTTATAATTTTGATTATTATATGTTGAGGGGATTTTTTTTCAACCCAGTCTATTTGGTGTTCTGTATGCTTCTTGAACCTTCATAGGAATATCCTTCATTAGGTTGGGAAAGTTTTCTTTTATAATTTTGTGGAATATATTTTCTGGGCCTTTGAGCTGTAATTCTTCTTCTTTTACCCATATTATTCTTAGGTTTCATCTTTTTTTTGTGTATCCCAGATTTCCTGGATGTTTTGTGATGAGAATTTGTTGGATTTGCTGTTTTCTTTGATCAGTGCATTTATTTTCTCTATAGTGTCTTCAGCATCTGAGATTCTTTCTTCTATCTCTTGTATTCTGTTGGTTATGCTTGTCTCTGTAGTCAGGTTCCTATGTTGCTTCTTTCATGTTTGAATTGTGACTCCTCAGGTTTCTTCCCACCATTCTCTTTGTCTCAAAAATCCTGCCTAGTTATTGATCAATGAGCTTTTTATTAAAATATACTCGATTTTGCTCACTTGACCTTTGACCTTGGGGTTTTATTCTGTTATGTCTGTTAAAAAGGCAGAGAGCTTTCAAAGTATAAGCCAAGTAATTCCCTAGTAGTCACTAAATATTTACCAAATAATACTGCTCCTTTAAATATATGTGTACTATATACTGTACATACTCCCATTGGCATAGATTGCTATCATTTTATATATTTAGAAATTGAGAGTAGAACTAGCTAATGCTGATCCGTTGGTAACAGAGCTAGAATTTGAAATATTTGTTGCTTTAGTTTTAATCTGGAAACCATGAACACAGAGCTCACCTTAATTAATGCTTAAAATAAGAGAACATTTTATAAATTTTGAACATTTCTTATGATGAAAATAATTTTTGAAAATTTCTATTTAAACACAGCATCTTCATCCATTTCTTGAGAAGCCTTTATTATCTCTTGAGTATGTATAATTATCTTAATTCACCCTTTTCTTCCTTTTACACTGTCCTTTCTTTGAACTTATGAAATTATCTTTCTAAACAAGCTCCAACCAAGGTTCAGAAAATAAAGGAAAAATCACAACATCCCTAATATTTTTCCCAGAGCTATGAATATGGCATTAAATATTTTGAATCTTTATGAGTTGATGCTGTGTCTAGCCTTATCTAATTCTTTTGACAATAATGTATTATTTTTGAAAGGTATTTCTCAGGGCAATATCTACATAACCCAGATCTTAAAAAATTGTGTTTTATAAATGTGGATTTGTAGAAAGCAGCAAAAAACCAAGGTGCCATAAAGAGGATAAATTTAAAACACAAGCAGAATATTAGCTGTAAGTAAACAGAAATTGATAAAATAGAATCATTAAACCTGTATACTATGACCCCTAGTCTCACCATTTCCAGTTTGTCTCAGAATTTATATATTTATATTTGAATAGAAGATTCTAGAAAAATGTCAGACTACCCTCTTACCTTTCCATTATAAATAAATAACTTGTAAGCAATTTATATGTTGCTAACTGTATTTTTTTATGTGATTTGATCTTCAAAGAATTTTTCAGGGAGTAAATTTGTTTTTAGAGAAAATATTCATAAATTGAAAGACTTTCTGGCATGATAGGTAGAAAGACAGACCACATAAAGAATATATGACTTAAAGTAGTTTTCATTAAAAATTGTTTGTTTGAAGCTTCACTTACCCTGATACCCAAGCCACACAAACTACACAAACACTCAACTGTGAAAGAAAATTACAGACATATCTCCCTCATGAACATTTATGCAAAATTAATCATTACAATGCTATGAAACTGAATCCAAGGATACATAAAAAAATCATCCAACATGATCAATATGGCCTCATCCCAGAGATGCAAGAATAACTCAACATATGAAAATCTGTCAGTGCAATCCACCATATAAATTGAAAGAAATAAACCATTTGATCATCTCATTAGATGCTGAAAAATACTTCAACAAAATCCAACAACCACCAACGATAAAGGTCTTAAAGAGATCATGGATACAAGGAACATATCTAAACATAATAAAAGCAATATGCAGTAAGCTGACAGTCAACATCAAGCTAAATGGAGAGAAACTCAAAGTGTGTCCACTAAAACCAGGAACAAGGCAATACCGTTCCCTCTTTCCAAATCTATTCAATAAAATATTCAGGTTATAGCTAAAGAAATGAGACAGCTAAAGGAGGTCAAAAAGGTTACGGATTGGAAAGGAAGAAGTCAAATGCTTACTATTTGTAGATGATATAGTAGTATACAAAAGTGATCCCAAATATCCTACCAAACAACTTCTATAACTCATAAACACCTTCAGTAATATAGCAGGATAGAAGACTAACTAAAAAAAATCAGTAACCCTTTTATACAAGCAATAAAAGGACTGAGAAAGAAATCAGATAAACATCACCCTTTACAATAACCATAAGCAACATAAAATATTTTTGGGTTACACTAACCAAATGAAGGAAAGACATGTAGGAAAATAAATTTGGGGCTGGAGAGAATGGCTCAGAAGTTAAGAGCACTGGCTTCTCTTTCAGAGGTCCTGAGTTCAATTCCTAGCAACCATATGGTGGTTCACAACCATCTGTAATTTGATCTGGTTGCCTCTTCTGGCATGCAGACCGAACACTGTGTAATAATAAATAAATAAGTAAAAAAAATAAATTTAAGCTTTTGAAGAAATAAATTAAAGGAGAAATTACAAGATGGAAAATCTCTCTTGTTCTTGGAAAGGTAGGATCAACGTAATAATAATGGCAATCTTATCCAAAACAATCTACAAATTCAATACAGTCCCCATCAAAATCCCAAAATAATTCTTCATAGACAAAGAAAAAACAATAACTTCATATAGAAAAAAACAAAAAATCCATGATAACAAAATAATCCTGTACAATAAGAAGCTTCTGGAGGCATCACCATCCCTGACTTCAAGCTCTATTATAGAGCTACAGTAATGAAAATAGACAGATGGACCAAGGAAGTAGAATCGAAGGCTCTGATATTAATCCACACACCTATAAACACATATTTTTTGATAAAGAAGCTAAAATTTTACAATGGAAAAAAACATTTTCAACAAATGGTGCTAGTATAAGTGGATGTCAACATGTAGAATAATGCAAATCCATGCACAAAACTAAAGTCCAAATTGATCAAAGACCTCAATATAAATCCAGTCACACTGAACCTCACAGAAGAGAAAGTGGGAAATAGTCTTGAACACATGGGCACAGGAGAATACTTCCTATATATAACACAGACATGGACACTGAGGGCAACAAAAATAAATGAGAACTCCTGAAACTGAGAAACTTCTGTTCGGCAAAGGACATGGTCAATAAGACAAAATGGCAGCCAATGAAATGGGAAAAGATCTACACCAACCCCACATCAGACAGAGGACTGACTTCAAATATTTAAAGAACCCGAGAAACTAGACATCAAAATACTAAATAGTCCAATCAAAAAATTAGTGTACAGATCTAAACAGAGAGTTTTCAGCAGAAGAATCTCAAATGTCCTAAATACACTTAAGGAATTGCTCATCATCCTTGGCCATCAGGGAAATGCAAATCAAAAGGACTCTGACATACCATATTACACCAGCCAGAATGTCTAAGATCAAAATCGCCAATGATACCTTATGCTATAGAGGATGCAGAGTAAGAGGAACACTCTTCTATTGCTGTTAGGAGTGTAAACTTGTACAACTTTTTTTTGGAAATTAATATGAAGGTATTCAGAAAATTGGTTTTCAGTCTACCACAAGACCTAGCAATACCACTCTTGGGTATATTCCCAAAGGATGTGGACCCATACCACAATGACATTTGTCCAATTATGTTCATAGCAGCAGTAATAGCCAAACCCTGGAAGCAAAGAACAGATAAAGAAAATCTGGTACATATACACGGTGAAGTACTACTCAGTGGTAAAATAATGATGGCAACTTGAAATTTGCAGGCAAATGGATGGAACTAAAAAAAACAATCCTGAGGGAGGTAACCCAGATCCATGAAGACAAACATGTTATGGCCTCACTCATCAGTGATATATATGTAAAGCAAAGGTTAACCAGTCTATAATCCATGATCCCATATAAGCTAGGTAACAAGGAAAACCCTAAGAGTGGCATATATGGAAACCTCTAGGAAGAGGAAACAAACAAGAACTCCTGAGAAAATAGGGGCCATAGGTGAAGGGAACAGACGGTAGATGGGGAGGGAAAAAAAGGAGAGGACAGGTGAGCATGAGGAAATGAGGAGGCAGAGGTGGGGGAAAGACAGAGACGGAGAACAAGGAAAGATGTATCTTTATTGAGGGGGCCATTATGGCACTCAAAAAATTCTGAGGAATCCACAATGATGACCCTATATAAGACACTAAGCAATAGTGGAGAGGGTACTTGAACTGGCTTTTCCTTGTAATCAGATTTATGATTATCTTAATTGTCGTCTTAGAAGCTTCATCCAGCAACTTATGGAAGCAAAGTCAGAGATCTAGAGCTTGCACTGGGCCAAGCTCCCAGAGCATTTTCCAATATGGCCCCTTGATGTATGATTTCTTTTATGATTGTCATTAAAATTGTCTTAAAATAGAATTTCAATATCATTTAATTGGCATTTCCATGATTACTAAGTATGTAGAACAATTTTTCACATGCTTATTTCTGCATATTTCATATTTTGAGACGAATTTGTTTATTTCATTAGCTCATTGATTTGATTTTTTTTGGTATTGAAAGTTTTAAGTTCTTTATCTGTTCTAAGGATTGGTCCTGTATCCATTGTATAACACCAAATATTTTCTTTCACTTTGTAGACTTTTTTCACTTGATTAATTCTTGATATTTTTAAATGCATTTTACATATTCTATTAATTTCTACAGAAAAGGTTTGTTGAAATAATGATTGAATCAAGCATGGGAAGTTTATTTTTAAGATCTTCGGATACATATTTATAAATTGTCATTCAAAATATTTGTGCCAATTTGCACTTCAATCAGCAAATACACAACTGTCTCATATGACTCACAGAACTGAGTTGCCAAATGATGCAAAAAAGAAAAGAAAATGGAAATGCAGCTATCAACATGCTGCTTACTTTCTCAGTGGAGAACTAATTAAATGAGTTGTAGAACAACATGAA
This sequence comes from Microtus obscurus, assembly GCA_963919715.1. NCBI lineage: Eukaryota > Metazoa > Chordata > Mammalia > Rodentia > Cricetidae > Microtus > Microtus obscurus. The sequence continues at coordinate 136,126 of CAWTZC010001756.1, read as the reverse complement.
TGTAACTTATTACAGAAATAAAATATGTCTTTACTTACAAATTTGTCAAAATGTTCATAAACCTTAAAATTACAAGAAATTATAAGCAATTTCCTGATTGCTTTGCTCTGTTTTAAGTGTATATTTTGTTTCTTACTTTGAAGTCGCCAGATTTTTGCAGTACTGAGGTTCTAAACCAAGAAGTTGTATATACTACAGAAGCTTTAGACCCAAGTTTCTAGATTTAAACAGTGAATGTTTATGATAAGTGTTAAGTATTAAGCCTGTGACTTCTTTTGTCCTCAAGACTGATATATTACTAAAATACTCATAAATTATTCCATCAAATCAATACGTGGCTCAATAAGAATAAAATGAAATTCAACTAAGGATCAGGTGGTGTTGGTGCACTCCTTTAATTTTAGGACTTAAGAGGCAAAGGCAGGAGGATCTCTATGAGTTTGAGGTTAGCCTGGTATACAAGAGCTAGTACTAGGACAAGTACCAAAGCTACACAGAGAAACATTATCTCAAAAAGCAAATACAAAAATAAAAAGCAAAACAAAACAAGTCAAATAGGGATCATATTTACAATGGCACTATTGGGAAGCAACACAAACCTGTCTTATCTGTTGATCATCCTCAAAGCATCCTGCTCTTTGCATGCTGATAGGATTCTAAAATGTATCTACTCAGTCTATTACTTTGTTGATCGGAAGGTGACTAAGACCAAAGATCAAGATCTTAAATGTGTAAATCCAGTCTAAATCAAACCATTTGCTGGCAATTTGGAAATATTGTGGAAGCAACTGCTCGCTGTAACGAGTGCCTACTCTGTTCCTGGTGCATGCCTTTCTAAATAGACTTTAAGTCAAAGATGAGAACTGATAAATTTTGAGCAAGCTAGTATGTGGTAGTTTGAATGCAATTTGTCCCCATTAGCTCATATGGAGTGGCACTCTTAGGAGAAATGGCTTTGTAGGTGTGAGTATGGTCTTTTTGGAGAAAGTGAGTCACTGTTGGGGTGGGTTTTGAGGTTTCTTTTGCATAAGATTTGCTCAGTGAAATGCACACATCATTTTCCTATTGCGTGCAAGATATAAAACACTCAGCTAACTCTCCACTACCATGTTTACTGCATGCTGCCATGTTCCACAATGATAAAAACGGTCTGTGTCTCTGAACTGTAATCAAGCCAACTCAATTAAATATCTCTTTTGATGTCTCTTCACAACAATATAAGCCTTAACTAACACACAGTCTAAGCACAGAAGTGCTGGTATAGAAGTTCTTGATCATGGTCTTTTTTGCTGGGTCTATAGATCATCATTACACATGCACTTGCTGTTGTGATACCATACATAAATATAACTTTGCTATTATGTGCACATTGGCTACCTAATGAAATAAAACAAAATATGTCACATTAGAATGTTTTTATTGCTTCCTCATTTGATGCACATCTATTTAAAGATTGTTAATTTTTATAATATGAAGCCTTAGTCTTTAAGCTTTATAAGTATTAAGAATTACAGGTAATATTCACCCGCGTTGCCATATTTATAGTTAGGCTAGTCATGTTATTCAGATGCACAGCTCTGCATAGATAGGTAATATTCCAACACTCCAAATAACTATGGAAGATGGCATTTAATAACTCAGGATTCTGTTTATGTTTGACACACCTGCTCCCTGTAATCACCCATCTATTTCTGAGAGAATGTTGGGCACCAAAGACACTTCACTTGAAACCTGTTTTCTTCTTGGAAAAACTGGTCTTTGGACAAATAACTGGCCTTGCCTTGACTACTGACAATATATAAGCTGTCCAAACAGGACAAGCAGGATACAAATAAAAATGACTGCTGAACCTTGCTAAGAAAGCCTCAGACAGTCTTTCGAGTTTTCCTGCCTCAGCAAATAGTCTGTCAGATATTTTAGGCCTTAGTCAAATTTGGTTGCCTCATTGTAAAAATGATACTTTGGGGACTTTACGTAGCCAGTTGTCTCTGTCCTTTTTTAGACGATTTGGAAGTCACATGTTTTTATGTCCTGCTTACTCAGGTATTATTATTTTTCTTTCTCGGTCTTTGATGGGGTTGAAGACTAGATGCTCATAGTAACTTTCCCTTTATAAATTAACTAAGACATTTTTAGTATATATCTTAGACTCCCCAGGATAGGACAACTTTTAAAATAATATCTGTTATTTTCTAGTTATTAGACTGGTAATTGTTTAGCATGTGTTTCTTGCTTGATGTTGTTCATGATGGTTGTTGCTCTATTTTTGTGTACGTTTTTGCCTTTTAGTTTCCTGGAAAATACTAGATATTGTTCTTATTGTATATAGTTTTCTATTAAGTTTAGAATTCTCTTATTTAGATAATTAAATAAGGGGAAGTGTTGTGGGACTTTATTCAACCAATAGCCTTTTGGTACTGGTTCATTGAAGAATACTCAGAAGTACTATGTGTTGACTGATAAGCACAGACAAACAGTGTGCTCATTCCTTAGGGTGGTAGTCTGGGTTCTGTTTGCATCTTCCAGTGCCCACAAAAGACTGCGACTCTCTACCCTAATTCTGAGTTTTTCCCCAAATAAATACTTTCTATCTTTTATTTCTAGCAGTGGTGAGCCTTATTAATTATGATTATACATGCACATACATACCTTATTTTATGTAATCTCACTGTAAATATATTTGACTTCTGATGTGGGAGTGTCATATATCAATCTGTTGATTTCATTGGTTCAATAAAGAAACTGCCTGGGCCCTCATAGGACAGAAAATTAGGTAGGCGGAGTAGACAGAAGAGGATTCTGGGAGAAGGAAGCTGAGTCAGTAGGAGTCGCCATGATGTTCCCAGTCCCTGCAGATGCAGGCTAGAATCTCCCCGGTAAGCACACCTTGGGGTGCTACACAGATTATCAGAAATGGGTTAGGTCGATATGTAAGAGCTAGCCAATAATGGGCCAGGCAGTGATTAAAAGAAAACAGTTTTCGTGTAATTATTTCAGGGCTTAAGCTGGGCCATGCGGGCGGCCGGGTACAGGGGCACAGCCAGGCCACTCCTTCATACTACAGATTGGCGCGCCAACGTGCTAATGAACTCCACGTAAAACCTGAGAGGGCTTAAAAAGGACATAGAGAAAATTTAAGACAGCTTTTTGCTGTTTCTGGGTTGCGTACTGCAAAGAAATTGTCCTGACTCAGCAGCAGGAAAAACTGGCTGTTTTAAAATGCCGGCTTTCTGGGCTGTGCCGCCATTACGATTTCTGTCTGGCTCCTATGGGAGACAGAGCTTTTGAATGGAGCATTTGGAATAAAGTGCTATGGCTTGCTTGATGGCAATGTGGACTGCTGTGTGCCTGGAATTGTGCTCAGCTCAGGGGCACCCAATGGCTCTGAGGCAGGAGCAGCTCAGCTCTGCCATGCTGAACTGAGCTGGTCTCAAGCAGGAACTACTGTAATTACTGTGATAACAGCGCACATAAGGTTTAGACTTTACAGGACACAGGCAGTACCGTATTACTCCTACATGGTGCAACTTAAGTTTTTAAGAAATGCTTAACATTTTAAGAAATGCTCCTGGATAGTAAAAAAATTACAGATTCACAATAAAACAGATTCAGACAGACCACTAAATGGGTCACAATGTTGGATAAATGTACGTGGGCTTGAGAGAGAAAAAATATATATATAGAAAATAAAGTTAATGCCTTTAAGATTAAAAAGGTAAAGTCTTTAAAGAGACAGAGTACAGAGAGTTAAGAGATTAAAAGAAATAAAGAAAAATAAGCCACGTAAAAATGGAAAATTCACAGAGAGTCTGGATTATGTGCATTGTGTTTTCTTTAAAATTTTTGACTGTGAAGGAGCTAACTACAGAGAGTCATTTCATTACATGGGCTGCCAAGCTAAACCAGAATGGATATAAGGGTATTACGATTTCAGAATTTGGGTCTAAGGATATGATGCTTCGGAAAGGGTCTTCTTTTGTTTTCACAGAGGATGAGACCCTGTGGATTTCTTCTATTCCAATTTGGTATGATAGACCACGCCCTCCTGAAAGGTTGCTGTGAACACCCTCAAAAAATTACTTCACTCAACTGCCAACTGAGATGACCCTGGCACACAGGTTACACCATGACAGATCTGATTAACAGCGCCCCCATTCAGCAGGAAGCAGTTTAGAGAGAAAAAACTGCGCCCATGTTCCCAAAACATTGTTTATAACTGTTGTTTTATATTTAAAGGGGGATATGATATAGATATAAATAATTTACATTGATGTGGATTTTAAGGTCAATGTTGTTATATGTATATGTATTTCTGATATTGATTAAGGTATTGTGATTGTGTAGTTCATTTTTAAAATGTAATGTATAATTAGGAAATATAGGTTGTTGTTAAATAATCGTAAATAATAGTCAAACTTGTAGTCATGTTAGATTTTCTAGATATATGGAGATATATGTCAATTAGATAGGCATTCTTCATATCTTTCAAGGACTGCAGAATATGGCATTTAATGTTTTAATAATTTAGGGTTTTTCATGACAATGAGACACGTCTGCTCCTGGCAGCACCAATCTACTTTGAGATGAAGATGGGCATCGAAGAGGATCCTTATGGAACTGGATAGCCATTTGGGCAAGAGACTGTTCTTGCCTGGACTGATGCATAAACTGGACACAAAGAACCCGCAGAGAGAGGACTGCTGAACTTGCCTAAAGGTGAGATGATCTTTCAGGGTTCCTGATTCATAAAAGAGTCTACGAGACATTCTACAGGATGCAGGACACAGCGGAAAATGACTGAACTGTCTTTGGAATTTCCTGCTTCATGGAAATGTCTGCTGGATACTATGGGCCTGGAGGCCGAAGATGGATGCCCCAACTGTACAGAGGAACTTTGGGTGACTGTCCAGGCAGCGAGATGTCTCTGTCATTTCTAGAGTTTGGATTTCTTGTTTGTTTAAATAATTTTATATCCTTCTGGAGTCTTTGATGGAGTTGAAGAATGGTTAGTTATAGTTGTAGTTTTCCTTAGTTATGATAAAAGATAAAATAGATACAAATATTGTAACTGTAATTCTTACTTAATAACTGTTTTGCTATATGTAATTTTACTATGTTAAAATGAAAGCCTTCCTTTTTGTTTAAACAGAAAAAGGGGAAGTGATGTGGGAGTGTCATATATCAATCTGTTGATTTCATTGGTTCAATAAAGAAACTGCCTGGGCCCTCATAGGACAGAAAATTAGGTAGGCGGAGTAGACAGAAGAGGATTCTGGGAGAAGGAAGCTGAGTCAGAAGGAGTCGCCATGATGTTCCCAGTCCCTGCAGATGCAGGCTAGAATCTCCCCGGTAAGCACACCTTGGGGTGCTACACAGATTATCAGAAATGGGTTAGGTCGATATGTAAGAGCTAGCCAATAATGGGCCAGGCAGTGATTAAAAGAAAACAGTTTTCGTGTAATTATTTCAGGGCTTAAGCTGGGCCATGCGGGCGGCCGGGTACAGGGGCACAGCCAGGCCACTCCTCTTACTACAGACTTCCACACCTAGACAAAGATACTTTAGATAAAGTAAAGTTATGTTATACTAATGTCCTTAAAGCACAGTGTTTTTAAAGGCATGACAGAAATACTCTAAATCTGAATTGATTTCTTTGAACTATGTAGACATAAAAATAATCTGGAAGTCCCAATGAAACAGGAAAGAGTGAGCAACATACTCAGATTTGAGCAGAATTCCACAATGGTGTTTCAAAGTTACATTTCTAACAAATTCACAAATAATGTTTGCATTGTCAAATAAATCATATTTTAAGGAATATTGTCCTCTAGTTGATAGTTTACTCTTGTCCAGTCCTCCAATCTATGTGCATTTTCTCCTTGGTTAAAAAATTTACAAAATGTAAAGGAAAAATCGTAATACTAAACTAGTATATCATGAGTATTTTTATCACATTTAAAAGAAAGCTTTTGCTTTATTTATCCTTGTGTTTTTATTCATATTTGGCTGTTTTTCTCTTAGATCCCTGCTCCTTTCTGAATAAAAACAGGGGAGAGGATTTTGAGGGGAGGGATGATGGGGAGGAGGTTGGAAGAATGGAAGGGGGGGGGACTGTGGTCAGGACATATCATATGAAAGAAGAATCTGTTTTCAATTTTATAAATAGGATTATCTGTATTAGAGTGGATTAAATTTGTTCATTGTATTTGTACAATATAATGATGGTGCAGATGCATTAAAGTAGTAATGCCATACTCTAAACACAAAGAAGCAGTGCAGGGTGACATCCTGGAATAGAAAATGTTTGATTCTAATATGCAGTATTCCACTAGGTATTGGCAACACATTATAAATATCCTTTGAAAGAAAAAATTTTATTTTCTTGATAAAAAGGAATATATAAAAATGTAATTCAAAGGAAAATGTCAAAAAATAAAATAATATGTTACTGTAGATGATAAACAATTTTTATTTTGAAACGTGTGACATTTTTAGTTTATATAGATGGAATGCTACTTAGTTTTTTGAACAAGAGTTCAGGATTAACATTTATGTTCCATCAAATATATAATCAACATATATACTTATATATACAATAATATAGTATACTTGTAGCAGAACACTTATAATCAAATATAAAACAAAATATAAGTAAAACAACTCAGAGCACAATGAAATTTTATATTAAATATGTTATTTAAGCAATGAATAAAATTCACTGAACTATAGACTGTCTTAGTTTGGGATTTATTACTGTGAGGAGATACCATGACCACATGACCATGACAACTCTTTTTTGTTTGTTTATTTACTTTTTAAAAAGAAAACAGTCATTTTTTTTTCATTTTACATACTAATCCCAGTTCATTATCCTTCCCCTTCTCCCCTTCCCTCCACCTAACTCCCCTATCACCCATCCACTCTTCAGTGAGGGTAAAACACATTGGTTTGGGGGAAGGTCCAAGGTGCTTCCTACCATATAGAGGCTGAGCAAGGCATCCATCCAAGGAGAATAGGTTCCAGAAAAGACAGTACAAGCAGGAGGGATTATTAATCCTGGTGCCACTGACTGTGGCCGTGCATTCTGCCCCAGTCATACAGCTATCGCCCACATTCAGAGGGACTAGTTTGGACTTTTGCTATTTCCTTCACTGTCTGGATGGAGTTGGTGAGCTCTCATACACGGATGATCCCAGGTAAGACCCTAAACAATAGAAGAGAGGATGCAGGAACTCACCTTGCCCTGTAGTCAGATTGATGAATATGTTAAAAAATCACTATAGAACCTTCATTCAGCAACTGATGGAAACAGGAGGAGACCTGCATTGTAGTAGCACTGGACTGAGCTCCCAAAGTCCAGTTGAGGAGTGGGAGGAGTGAGAATATGAGCAAAGACCATGATAACTCTAATAAAGGAAGGAAAACATTTGATAGAGGCTGCCTTTGTCTATTATTATCATGATTGGATTCATGGCAGTGCTTGGGCAAACATGATGCAGCAGGAGGAGCTGAGAGTCCTCTATCTTGACAAACAGGCAGTAGGAAACAGTATGCTGAACTGGACATAGTTTGAGTACATAATACTTCTAAGCCTGTCCTACAGTGAAAAACTTCTTCCAGGAAGGCCACACCTAATCCAACAACCCATTCCTTATCATAGTTCCTCTATGGACCACACATTTAAACACGTGCATCTATATGTGTCATTCCTATACCACTGCACAGTCCTGCCAAGAGATTTACTTACAGGTTGACTTCTATGTTTCTTTTACATCAGAAATCACCATGTTTAAACATGTCTTTAATTATAGTAAAAATTATGTGAATTCATCTGCATGACACAAATATTTAAAATTTTGTATATTTCAAAGGAAAAAAATCTCAAGAACTTTTCACAAATTTTATTATAGTTTAACATTTAAAATTAAGATAATAACATATAGTACAGTCTTCAGTTTTAATGATTAGCTTCCATTTATTATTAATTTCAGAAACAAGTGATTCAGAAACAGACATGATTAAACCAGTTTTAAGAGTTGAGACCATATCTCATGGCACACTCTGCTAAATACTTCCCAGCATGCAATATGTAGAAATGTGTGGGATGTGTGTATGGTGTGTGTTTGTGTGTGTTCATGCACGCATGTTATATGCTTGTATCTGAGTCCTGAAGGCACCCACTGAGATTGCAGATGTAGAATAGTTTCTATAAAGTGCCCAGTTAACTAATCCATATTTTTGTATCTTGGAACAAAATGCCAGAGACACATGGGCAGTGAGTGGTAGAAGCTGTTTATTTAAGGGCCAATTCTGAGTGTGGAAACAGGTGAAAGACCCTGGTAAAAGAACAAGAACAAAGACTTTGGGACCCTAGACTCATACACATAGAACTTACATGGTTCTTCAACTGTGACTCACATGTTTTTCTTCTGCTACACTGCCCCTTACATGTAGTTCACATGGAGAAGGTTTTCTAATCTTTCTATAAACTGGATTCATTTGTTTGTTAATCTTGATACATTTGTGTCATTGTGTCATTGATCTATTATCTTGCCACATTCAATACAGAGACCTTTGGTACCAGAAATCTTTCTGGGAAGTAGAAGAATGATCATCAATCTTGCATAACTTCTGCCATGTTCAGAGGGATGTGGCACCTGCGTAAGAGTTATAAAAGTATATTTTTATTTTATCCCTTATTGGATAAGAGTTTTTGCATTCCCTGAAGTAATAGTTGGTTCACATCTCAGTATCATAATAAATTTAGTGTGAAATTACCATAGGACAGAAGATACACATTATGGAAGATCAAATTGCATAAGCAAGACTAGCATGATTATGGCAACCAATGGCTTCAGGAAAGGCAATAGAAAAAGAGATAATTCTTGCGAAGTTTCCTCCTAAGGTATTAGTCCTTAGGTTTTTAAGAACACATGATCATGACAGTTGAGTATGTGACTGAATATGAGAAAAATATTTCTATAGGAAACCCAGTGATGTGTAAAGCTTAGAAATAAAATAGTCTTAGTTTACAATTGGTAAGTCATAACATTGCTAAAATAAAAATAATGAAGAAAATTTATGACTACTGATAAATATAAACCAACAATTAATGCTTGTACCTAGAAAGTCAAGACATACATTTTTTGTTTAAGAAATGTTTTAGGATTTTTATACACTTAGAAATATGTGTGTTCAATTGACTTTGTCTTTAAGCGGTTATTGAGATCGTGGAGAATCAGAAAATATTATTAAAGTGAATAACGTTTTTCAAATCTGGCTTGGGTAGGCATTTACCCATCTGAAAATGTCAGAAAATTTTATTTCCCTAAGCAGCCTGATCTGCTGGTTTCAATTTAGCTTTTATAGTTCTAAGTATACACATTATAGTTCTAGAAATATACATTATAAATTTTAGCTGCAGAAGTAAGCTATGGATCTAAGAATGTTTCTTGACTTTTAGGTTGGGGACTCTATTATACCTTATTATTGGGCCACATACTGTGACTTCCCAATGTTAGCAATAGGTCATTGGACATTTGGGAATTTCTTTTAACACAATACGCAAAGCACATTTATTCAATACAAATCCCTGAATTATTGATTAAGACAAAGGATAAACCCGAATAATGGACAAAAAATGAAGAATTTTCACTGTCACATCAAGAGTCATTTCAGTGGCCTCAAGTAGGGTGTTTGTCAAGTCAACTTGGGAACCATCAGTTTTTAGAGGCAACCATCACTGAACCCAAAAGCTCATTCCCCTTCTGAGGGGCATGCGTTATCCTAAGTAGTGATTTTCCTCTCTGTAGATTCAGGTTTTAGAATCCTTATCCAAGTGGTCTTTCTTCAGTTAATCTTTTGGAATTTTTTTCTTTAACCTGATGTTTCTCTGTGGTGGTCATTTGTTATCTGTCTAGAAAGCATATTATTCTTAACGTTCAAGTTATCAATTGGCCTCACTCTTGTGACTGTAATCACAAAACTTTACTCTCTTTATTTTGATTGTTAAGAGACCCAAACATGGATGGAGAGCGGGCTCAGCAGTTAAGAGCACTGACTAATCTTCCAGATGTCCTGAGTTCAATTCCCAACACCCACATGGTGGCTCACAACCATCTACAAAAGGATCTGATGCACTCTTCCAGCATGTAGGTGTACATGTGGAGTACTCATACATAAAAATAAATAAAGTGAAAGTTAATATGAATATGAAAGTTAAGGTAGCGTGTCTGGTTTCGGATTGTTTCCTCATAGTTTCTTTTTAATTTTGAAGCAGTTAAGAATAGCTGGAGAGATGGCTCAATGGTTAAGAACATTCCTGTTCTTCCAAATGATTACAAATTTCAGCAACCACATGGTCACTCACAACTATCTGTAATGTTTGTATTTTATTATTCAATGGGCTTTACGAAGGCCTCTCACCTGGTTATGGTTATGAAACTATGCATTGTACTGTGAATAATTCTTCAGTAGCTATATTACTTCCTATTCTACACCAACCAGTAACCCTCATGAAGATTACTGGTTCAGTCTCTTGTAGGCCCTAGGTAGACAGGAATGGCTCTTTTAACAAATCCCATCTGTTGAGTGCTTAATTTCGTTATGTGCCCCCTTCTGCAGTGTTCTCTGAGCCTTACAGTGGATAGTATTTAGGTCCTGTTTAAAGTTAAACACTCAACTGCCTCTTCTTCTCAGGACCTTTAGCAGTTCTACAATAACCATTATTTACTGAGCATAGAATCTACTTTGATCAAGGCTGTTGACCTTGCCAGTCTATAGACAGAAAAAAAAGTGGTTGGTCTACACACACACACACACACACACACACACACACACACACACACACCTCACACAATGTTAGACCTTCCAAATCATTATCAAATTTAGCAATGAAGCATTGAAAATAAAAAAAAAGATAAAGTGAAAAAATGTGGACTGTGATCAAATAAATGTTAAGATATTTATAGTTAGGAAAAGGGATATAGCATTTTTAGTATTAAAATAGAGAAAATACAATTAAGTTCTGACTACCCAACCTACAGCTTCACAGTTTTCATTATAGAATTCTGTCAAGCCAGGGACTGCATTGTATGAGAGCAAAGACAGATAAATCAAATTGCTAACCTGTTTGCTATCAGACTTTGCATTGCTTATGTAAGTTCTGAATAAGCTTATTCAAGTTGTAGCATTAATAGAATGAGAGTGATACATACAGCTGTCATTTGTTGAAAGCCTTTTACAGAATAGTATTTCAAAGATGTCATTCACTGTGGGAATGTTGAAGCAAGCAACACACAGCCAAAGGAAAGTTACAACCCAGGTGAAGTTGAACTCCAACAACAACTATTAAAAATATAGGTATCCGTATGATAAAGAGATACTGCTCCTTACTCACTGGTGAAGACAGGAAAAGGAAACTGAAACCTACTATAGTAGGTGGACAAGTTCCAGTCCTCAAGAGTTTAAGAAATATGAAGGTTTAGGGCTTTGTTATAGTTTGGGGTCAGTACTTGGACATGGGCCCTTGGGTTGGATCTTATTTTTACCTTCTCCAAAGAAGCCATGACAGTTCTCTATAAGGACTTTAGCTTGAGGCTAGTATAGGTGATAAAAATTCTACTGAGATCATTGTTTGTAGTCTTATGTATTTGGAGACTTTCAATGAGTCTCTTACAGCATTTGAGAATTTTTAGAATTCTGAAAAAAAAATCAAATGTGTTTTTTGTAGGGTTTGTGTTGTGTTGTGACTACAGTGTGTATGAAGATAAAGAATCTCAGTTTCCATTTTAAGTTTGAATGAGATAAAAAATCCTTTTGTTTATTACCCTCAAAGTACTAACCTTGGAAAAGAAAAAGCTCACAATTAAGTATTCTTGATGACATAATTCATCCTTATGATGCTATTCAAAGAAAATAACTGGCATGACTCAAGTGAAAATTACCCTATTTTTTCAGAGGATGTATGAGTCAAAGTATTGTGAGTTGCTAGCACGTTTAGAAAGGAATGAATTATTTTAAGTCATTGTTTTTTAGAATGTCTGTGATGAGAGAGCTTTGACTTAGTTCTCAAATACAGGAGCAGACTAACAGTACTTAGGAAAACAGCACAATAGAAAACATTGAACCCAGAAGAAATAATATGGGAATGCCTAGATCAGGTTAAGATATAAGAAGTCAGAGCATGTTCTGAGAAAATGAGACTCATGGTTTGGGAAAGATAAACCGTAATAAAAGGAAAAGGATTACAAAGCATACAGAATGAAGGCTTAGTGTTGTGATACACAGAAGGAATGTATGTTAATATTGTTTATCATTGATAACTACAATACATATGTGTGATGTGTCAAAAGGAAAAAAATAAATGGCAATGTGTCTTGTTAAAAATTTCCAGGACCACAGCATAATCATATCGAGATATAATGCTTACTTTAATGTCTCCTGTTTAGAATATTTTCTCTTCACTGATTTTTAAATAAGGCACTGATGTCAGTAATTTCATATTGTAGGGATTCTGCTCACCCAACACAAGGTTCTGAAGGAAGATAGAGATGAAGAAATAACTTAGTTATTTATAAATAACTTAGTTGCTTAGTAGTTCAATTTATTATTTTATATTAGTGAGAAAAGATGTTCCTAAAACCAATGAATTGGTATCAATTTTTATTGGCTATTGCTCTGCAGTATTTTATAGTACAAGGCAAAACAACTTAATTCTTCCTCTTCCTCTTCCACTCTTTCTTCTTGTTGTATGAACCAACACAAATAATGTTCAGGATTTCCTTGTCTAATAATGCATGGAGCACTAGTTAAACAAAAGTAAACACTATCTCCGTGCTAAACATTGCCAATTGGACATTGTCTAGGAGCACATATGAGAAAAACCTTGGGTGATGTTTCTGAGGGTAAAATCTACTATATTAACTGAACTGAGAAGACAAAAATTTGGGAGTTGGCATTTCATGGATTGAACTCCTGAAGTTAGTTAAGGAGCAGTACAGATGAGGAAGAACCTTCATCCCATTCATCCTCCCAGCGGTAGACATGATATGACCTTGAGTTTCTACAGCCATAATTGCCCAACTGTGATGTATTGAGAACTTGTGCTCTAGGAATTCTTACAGCCAGTAGCCTTTAAGTTACTTGCCTACTTGGGCGTGGACTCTTATAGTAAATATGCCGATGTAAAGCACACATGCAGCCTCTCTTCTGGCTGCTAGATTTAGTGCTGTTCCCCGTTTGAGCTGGGGACTGTAATCAGTGAATCTACCCCTAAATAAATAACCCTGTATTATACTCAATTCTGAGCTAGTGTGGGATTTCTTTTGAGCGTCTTTCTTAAAATTGTGTATGTCTCGAAAAACCAAAAAAAAAAAAATTGTGTATGAAAATAAGCCCTTGTTTTCTGAAGTTGCTTCTGTCAAGCTTTTTTTTTTTCTCCATGAGACAAGTAACTTACACAGTTTTGAAAGAAAACAAAATAAGTCTTTTCAACTAAAGCAGATGAAATCATGTAATTACTTAATGAGCAACATGTCATAACTGGTACAACGCTAGTCAGTGACAAGTAAATAGGAATGAAGTAACATTATTTTCTGGACCACCTTCTTTTCAGTTATCTACTATTTCTCAGAACCTAGCAGGCATGATTTGATGATATTGGAAAATTAATGTTATCAAAACTGTTTAGGATAAAAATAACTCTAAATAGCTATTTAATCATCTATCTGAGGACAAGAGCCAAGACTATCCATAAGTAAAAAGAGAAGCATGTTGAAAATAGTACTTTTTCATTGAAAAAAAATTTCCGCCTCCTCCCAGCCTCCCATTTCTCTCCCCCTCCTCCCACTCCCCTCCCCATCCCCCCACTCCTCTCCCCCCTCCCTCTCCAGTCCGAAGAACAATCAGCGTTCCCTGCCCTGTGAAAAGTCCAAGGTCCTCCCCCCTTCATCCAAATGTGAGCATCCAAACTGGCTAGGCTCCCACGAAGCCAGAACATGAAGTAGGATCCATGTCCCCAGTTAGTTCCTTGGGCAGCTGAGGATAGGGAACCTGAAATGGCCCTATCCCATAGCCATACGATGAATATCTTGCATATCACCATAGAACCTTCATCTGGCGATGGATGGAGATAGAGACAGAGACCCACATTGGAGCACCGGAATGAGCTCCCAAGGTCCAAATGAGGAGCAGAAGGAGGGAGAACATGAGCAAGGAAGTCAGGACCACGAGGGGCACACCCACCCACTGAGACAGTGGGGCTGTTCTATTGGGAGCTCACCAAGGTCAGCTAGACTGGGACTGAAAAAGCATGGGATAAAACCGGACTCTCTGAACATGGCGGACAATGAGGGCTGATGAGAAGCCAAGGAAAATTGTACATTTTGAGTAGGTCTATGGAATGTATCATAATTAATCTTTCTGTTCTTTGTTTTTAGAGATGAGGCTGCTAAATTTGCATTGCAGTTTTAAGTTGCACTTCCTAAATCTACTTTGGTTCCACCATCACCTGATGTTTCAGACTCATATTTCTTATTAGGAAACTTTTTTTTTAAGTAGTAGAATAACACATCACTTAATTGTCTTATTTTATGTGACAAGGATTTCCTGTTCTAGAAAATTCATTATGGTTGTTTTATATAATATTTTTAAAACTTGTTTGAACCCTTGAATTGAAGCTGAACATTCATCGACAACCTGACCACTGAACTCAGATCACATTTAGAAGAAACAGATATTAATTGTACAGCTACTACATGCCAAGCTCTGAGAGTTCTGAAAGTTCAAAGAAAACTTATTATATTTATTTGCTTAAAGCTGATGGTATGAAACAGACAAATCATACTAAAAAAAAAGCACAATATATTAGGAATGAAATGTTTGGTAGATACCGAATGTCTACATTGTTTAAACTTTATCTTTTTAATGCTAAGGAATTACCATTCTTGTAAGTAAGGAAACACCTTCCAAATAGACAACATGCTATAAGTTCGGCAACAAGGATTGGTAACATAGATGGTTCAGGAGTATTGAGAATGTATGATTGCCTATCCAAAAGCAATACTCCCAGAAGGGGACAATTTATAGCTTATGCTCTTTGCCCATGTCATCTCACAGAGAAGGGTCTTTTTGAAGTATATTATTCTGTCATATGAAACAGTATATCCTTATATTTTTTTTTTTTTTCTCTTCGCTTTGTCAGAACTAGCACCGTTTCTGGAACTAAGCTCTTGCATGTAAATAGTGTTGCCTAAAACCAATAAAAGTCATTGTGGTTTTAAGAAGAGGTCTCTGTCTAGTAAAGGCTGTGTGTTACACACTTAGTTTTCCACAGTGGACATTCTGAAGGAGACTTAACAGCTCTCTTATTGGTGTGTAGACTAATATCACATAATGTGGATCAACTCCAAGTTAATTTGAATCACTTATGCTACCAATCTTTTGTTCAGTTGTCTTGTCATAAAGAAAGTGAAGAAGTCTGAAGTTTAATCCAACAAGGTATTGAGTCATCCTACATTTTTATTTTTTTATATTTATTTATTTATTATGTATACAATATTCTGTCTTATGCCTGAAGGACAGAAGAGGGTGCCAGACCTCTTTACAGATGGTTGTGAGCCACCATGTGGTTGCTGAGAATTGAACTCAGGACCTTAGGAAGAGCAGGCAATGCTCTTAACCACTGAGCCATCTCTCCAGCCCCCATCCTACATTTTTAAAGTGACATCATAAGCCGTTTGTAAAATAGGATCACAGGGATAATGCACAGTTTGTAAAATTGATATTTTACATAGTATGGAGAAACTTAGAGAAGTGCATCCTGATCTTAAACATGAGGTAAAATTATAAACTTCATAAACGTAAGAAATTAATGTATCTTTACTACAAAAGAAGGTTAGTGGTCTCACTTGTGAGATTCTCAGAGGAGTGAGGCTCTATCTGAGGGCATGTAGCTTTAAGCAATAGGCCTGCTTTGTAGTGGTATTTTGTTTGTAGTTTAATAAATAATACATCCTTGAAGTTCAGAGAGTAAAATAGCTGCACTGATCAAGCGTACAGACCAGGCAGTGATGACACACACCTTTAATCCCAGTGGTCACACTAGTTTGCCATCGAAATTGGGCAGAAGTGGTGCACACTTTAATCCCAGTGCTAGAGAGAAATATAAGACAGGAAGAAACAGCTCTCACACACATTTATTCTGAGAATCCTGGAGGTAGGATTGTCATTTCAGATTAAGTTAAGAGACAGTGGCTGGCTGTTTTGCTTTTCTGACCTTCAGCTTGAACCCTAATTTCTCTCTCTCAGTTTTTATTAATTGTTCTACATTGGTTTGTTGATATTTTAAAAGGCATATTGTCTCTGTGCAAGAAAACTTCAAAGAAATTGCTGAAATGCTTAATAGTCATCAGACAAAAGGCTTTGACCAGTCTCGGGTGATGGGCTTTTTTAATAACCCATGTCTCCATCATTTTCTCTTTCTATCCTGCCTCAAAGTGACATTTCTATGTAAGTTGTACAAATATATCTTGGATTACATCATAAAAGCCAGTGACCAAATGGGGTGCTCATTATAGCTTACTTTTCTGTTTTCTTGCTTTTCTATTCCTATATTCAGCAATGAACATGATTATGGAACCACATTAAAGGGGAAAAAGACAAGATGTCCTGATAAAATTGGAGGCATGGGGGCAGGGGGAGGGTGGAAGAGGAGAGGGGAGAAAAGGAGTAGTAAAACATATAGCTCAATAAAAACAATATTAAAAACAAAAGTAAAAACTACTGGAAAAAATAGCTTAAAATAAAACAAATAACTAAATAAAATAGAACCAAAGGAAGCTGCTGCTGTATGAAAATACCATGTAGACATTATTGGAGGTATCAGCTTCATAAAAATCTATGCTTTGTACACAGAACTCTTCACACGGCTCTCTCATTTACTAACAACATATGCTTACATATGAAATAAACAACCCTTCCACTTCACAAGATATGTTAACAGTGGGCCATGTCTTTGTCATTTTATTCTGGAAAGAAAGGACTCATCATGTCTCAGTTTGTTAGGTGTTTCCTATATCAGTTGCCATTAAACTTTATTTTCCTAATCTAAATTGAAAATTCAGGTGACAATTGAGGTCAGAAACTGTGAGGGAAATATTTTAGTGCTGGATTTTGCTTTGCGCTATCTCAAATCACATTTCTTTCTTCAATGAAACAGCTCTGCTTGTTTTAGTGGTTTGTTTATGCATTCATGTTACAGAAATGAGTTGTGTCAGAAATTCCAGGTCATGGGAGTAGGAGTGAGAAATATCTCATGAAAAGGAGAAACACTCTGCTTCTCTGTCTCAAGTTTATTCTTTTATGTCACTCTTAGTTTTGATTGATATTTCTTTGAAAAATTTATTCTTGTTCTTATATATTTGAACCTCTGTTTCTCACTCTCTCTCAGTATTGTATAATTTTGAAAAAAAAAATGCATGACTCAAGTTTCCATATTTCAAAGCTGTCACCTCTAACATTCTCTTTAAACCTATACATGCCTTTGTTTCTACTTTCATTTTAGAGAGAAGGGCCTGATAGAGTCTAATATTTTACTCTGTTTTCTGTTTCATTTACACTTAAACTTTATTTTCCTAATACAAGTTAATTATTCAGGTAGTACTTGTAGTCACGGTTAAGAAGGGAGCTATTTTAATGCAACTTCTTGTTTAGGACGCTCTCAAGCCACATTCCCTTCTACAGTGAACTGCAGTTCTAATTGGTTTGTTTGTTTGCTTGCTTGCTTGCTTTTAAGAAAATCAAAGATGTTGTATTGACTCCTGTTTCATAAGATTTGAAAACTATAGAGTTCTCTTTCAATATAACAATGATATAACAACTTCTGACATGCTTAGAAATGAGCATAAGTAACTGTCACTATTGTTATAATTTATTAGCTTCCCATTTGGGGTAAGGATGATACACTCACTCACGTTGTTAAAGGGGAAATCTGCCAAGTCATTGCCTTGCACTTGGGGCTCAACCCATTGCTAACTCTCTGCAAATCATGCTTAGTAATAAATTAATGCTGGTTAATTAAGTGGTGCTGCCCATTGGTCCTGTCAAAGAGATAGAAAATATTCCATTCTGAAATTCTAGTTCATAATTAAGCAATTATGTATTGACACTTAGACATTTCTTTTTACTTTCAGAAGAATTTTATCAGGCAATTTCTATGTGAGAATCAAGATGTTCCTTCGTAGGAATATAATGGTAAACAATTCCTGATCTGCTTGTGCTTTATTTATAATAGAGAAAATTTATGTGTCAATAGCATACTGAGGAAAATGCCAATGGGAAGGTTAAGGATTTGTACGATGTTCTTCTGGGTGCAGCAAAGATAAATAATTTAAAACTTTTTTTCTAAACTAAAGATACAATTAATAATGGGAAAATATAGGTAATACCTTAAAATCATAAATTAGAAAGGTACTTAATATAAGTATGAGGTATAGCTAACTAATGTAACCCTTGATATATGAATATACCTTTGGGAAAAGGCCATTAATTGCTATAATAGATTACATATCTCATATTATTGAGATTTAGAGCAGATGAACAGCAATATCAAACTATATAAGGTTGGGTGTTATTGTTGCACGTATTAAATCACAACACTCAAGAGAGCCAGAGGCAGTTGGATCTCTGTGAGCTTAAGGCCAGTCTGGTCTACAAATTGAGTTCCAGGACAGGATACAAAGAGAAACCTTGTCTCAAAAAAACAAGAAAAAACCATTTAAGAAGTTCCTTGTTCACTCATTTATTCATTTATTCTTTCATTAGTTTTTATTCAAATTTTTGTAAGCTGTTAGAACAAACCAATAGATCTCAAGCACTAAAATTTGTATAGTTTATGATAGATCACATTCAAAATTATGTGTGTTGAATTTTGCTTATGACCGATGTGAACCCTAAGAAGCCCTACTGAATGAGGCAATGTAAAAGAAAATTGTCTCCATGGTAGGAAAACAGAGCAAAGACTAATACCATAAGTCCCATTTCTAACTGAAGTGATGCTTCTTCCAAAACTGGATTACTCTACTGAGGAATGAGCTGGCAAAGGAGCTCCTTTTGTGAACAGCACACCAGCCACTTTGTGCATTAAGCCCATCATTCAGCCAGAACTCTTGTCTCTGCTGGAAGAACTCAGCCCAGCTTGCATCTGACTCATTCTACAGGGATCAGATTACTCCAGCTCAAAATGAACTCAGCTGTCCTATTGCAGATCACAGTATCTAAACATTTCTCTCGGCTAACATTGTTATCAAGTTCTTTCTTAATGGGGGCCTTAACTCAAAGCCTTTCATCTGACAACCTTGTAGACTACAAACAAATATTTTTTGATATGCAGTAACAGTGCCGTGTCATGCAACCATCTAGGCTCTCTGTCCTAGAACACAATTTTAACAGTCACAGAATATACTTTTGTTGTTGTAGAAACTGAGAAATTGTAATATATTTCAAGTTAAAATGAAATAGGACAGAGGGAGTTGAATAATTCTCTCATTCTCACCATCTTAATAAATTCCTATAAAACATTGCATGGTAGCATAACACTACCAAGAAGACAAAATGAATTTCTCTGATGTGCCTAGAATGAGTTGATGCAATACTTCATTCACACTTCATTTCCTTTGCTTTTCATTCATACTTCATTGTGAATTTGAAAAATAAATGTTACTCATCCCTTTCATTTGCTGCTAAAGTTGTGTCTCCAGGGCAACAATGTCAATTTTTATAGCTTTGTGATGACTTTCATAGCCTACCAGTGGATGAACATACATTAATTTGTATGCAAGGACTCAGATTACTTTTGGCTACACATAGTCCAATTTGCAAGTACCCTACAAGGTTGCATATAGCCCAATTTTATGGAGGCATTTTCATAATTGAGGTTCCATTCTCTCAGATGACATTAGTATATATCAAATAGAGATAAAACTCTTCAGTACAATATATAAGCATATGTTTAAGGTAAATGTAAACAAATCTGCACTCAAACCAGGGATTCTTATGAAACTCCTGCCTCCAGGAAAATCTCTGTGTTATTTTTATATGGTAGTTACTATTTAGTACTTTCATTAATGTATAGAGGTTTAGCAGAACACCTTATTTTTTCACAGGCTTTTATGATGTAATCAAAGATGTATTTGTACAATTTGCAAAGAAATATTACATTGAATCATGATAGAAAGAGAAAATTAAACAGACATGGGATGTCAAGGAAGATCATCACATTAGAGTCTGGTCATAGCCTAGTGAATATTAAGCACTTCAGCACAATTTCTTGGAGGGTTTTGGACACAAAGACAAGATATCTTATAAAAATATTAAAATAAAGCCGGGTGATGGTGGCGCACGCCTTTAATCCCAGCACTCGGGAGGCAAAGGCAGGCGGATCTCTGTGAGTTCGAGACCTGCCTGGTCCTGGTACAGTTCCAGGACAGGCTCAAAAGCCACAGAGAAACCCTGTCTCGAAAAATGAAAAAAAAAAAAATTAAAATAAGAAAAAAACAGGCAGGCTATATTTAGATCCCCTCCTCTCTCTCTGTTCGCTCCAATCCAATTCCCCACTCTCATCCCCAGTTTTGAAAGAAAAAAATCATGACAGCCATTCCTGCAGGTCCCTTGCACCTTGCTCTCATCTGCCTTGAATACCACAGTTCTTCCCCTTCTAACCTCCCTACCCTCACTTGTTGCATTATCCCAGACTCCTATCCTAGAAAACATTACCTGCTAATCCAAGGGTTGCTTCTCCTAAGGCAAAAAGTAGGATGAAGTCAGACCCACACCTCTCCTATTGCTTCTGAGATCCAGTCCTGCCAGTTTCATACCAAACTCTGTTACACGAAATCTGTTATGGTATCCCGTTCTTCTCTGACCCCATCCTCAAGGGACCATAAAGACCTCCTCTAACGTTTCCTCCCCCAAATCATCCCAGTAGCCCAATCTCCAACACCTGCAGGCATTCCCTGTGAACACACTAGCTAAACATGCAAGGAAAACAGGCAATACACAACCATCAAACTCCAAATATCAAGGGAGGAACAGAAACCAAGGAACTAACCCAAAAAAGTCCAATACAGAAATTGGCACCTAGACACCTAGACCTATAATTATGCAAAGCTTAAAGGCTTTAGACACCATCTTAATAAACAAAATTGACACCAACAAGGACAATATGTCTCCAGTAGATTCCAGTTATTCTGTCAGAGCAGACTCTGAATATTCCAAACTAGTTGAAGATCAAGGAAAACACCTCACAACCAATTACATGAAGATGACGGAGGTCTTTAAAGAGGAAACAAATAAGTTACTTAAATAAATACAACATACACACACACATACAAACACACACTCGTGTGTGTGCACACAAAAAAACACAGACACACACACACAATGAATAACCACCTAAAAGACTAAAGAAAACTAGGAAAATAAGCAAACAGTAGAAAGAAATGAAAAAACAAACTGTTCTAGGTTATCCCTACTTTCTGTTCTTTCAGATTCAGTGTATCTAGTTTTATGCTGAGATCTTTGTTCCACTTGCATTCTAGATATGAATATTTTCATATTTCTCTATATGCAGACATCATGTTTGACCAGCAGCATTTGATAAAGATGCTTTTTTTTTGTTTCAGTGTGTGTTTCTGAAATTTTTATAAATAAAATATCAGGTATTCCCATGTGTATAGGTTTATATTTGGGTCTTCAATTAAGATCAATCAATGCTTCTGTTTTTATGTCAATGCTATGCAGTTTTTATTACTATAACATTGCATAAATATTGCTGCAGCTTAAATCATAGTTTGGCTCCCATACACTGATAGTGGGAGACTTCAATACCCCACTCACAGCAATGGACAGATCTCTAAGACAAGAACTAAACTGAGAGATACTGGAGCTAATTGACATCATAAATAACATAGCACTAAGATAAAAAATTAGTAAAGGAGACCTCATGAAACTGAAAAGCTTCCGGAAAGCAATGGATACATTCAAACTAAGTGATAGGTTATAGAATGATAAAATAAATTTAACAAATTTACATAAATATATATTAAGAACTCAAGAATCTAAATAACAAGAAAAGAAATAATCTAATTTAAAAATATTGTACAGACCTAAATTAAGAGGTTTTTGTCAAGGAACTGAAATGGCTGAGAAGCACTTAAATAAGTGTTCAAAATCTTTAGCCATCAGGAAATGCAAATCAAGACTTCTTTGAGATTCCTTCTTATATCTGTCAGAATGCCTATGATCAATAACACAACTGACAGCTGATGGCAAGAGTGGAGAGCAAGGGCAACTCTCTTCCCTTGCTGGTGAATTGCAAATTTAAATAGCCACTATCAAAATTAATATGGCAGTTCCCCAGAAAGTTGGGAATCTATGTACCCCAAGATCTCACTATTCCATTCTTGGGCATCTGCCCAAAGGATGCTCTGTTCTATCACAAGGACATTTGCTCAACAATGTTCATAACAGCTTTATTCACAATAGCCAGAAACTGAAAGCACACTAAATGACCATTAGTAGAAAAATAGATAACAAAAATGTGGTTTTTACACAATGGAATATTACTCAGCTTTAAAAAATAAGATATAATGAAATTTCTAGGCAATGGATGGATCTAGAAGAAAATCATACTGTGTGAGGCAACTCAGACCCAGAAAGAAATTCATAATATGCACTCACTAATGAGTGTTTCATAGTTGTTAAGTAATAGATAAGCAGGCTTCAATCCATAGGCACAGTGAGGTTAAGTCAAGAGAAAGGGTATGGGGGAAGACATGACTCTCTCTGAGAAGAGGTAAGAGAATAGAATGCATGGGCAGACTGAAAGCAATTGAAAGGTGGAATGTGTTTATTACATAGTGGAAGAAATGAGATAGAGTGAGAATATAAGTAGAGATGCCTAGAACTGGCAGGTTTTGGGGTATTGGTATTCTAGACAGGATTTTCTGTCCCACTTGGTCCCACAGTTATTTACAGGATTATATTAATTGTAAACTCTTGGTCAATTACACAGTTATATTCCTGGCTAGGTCTTATATCTTAAATTAACACATTTCTACTAATCTATGTATTTGCTACTAGGCTGTAGCTTACCAGTAATGTTTAGGTATCTTTCTCTGCCTGCAGTTACATGGCACCTCCTTGACTCTGCCTCAACTCTGCAAATATCTCTGTTCAGTGTTCCTGCCTGTCTTTATTCTGCTAAGCCATTGGTCAAAACAGCTTTGTTCATCAACCAATAAAAGTAACACATATATAGAAGGACATCCCACATCATTGTATAGAAACCTAGTGCAAGAGAAACTGTCTGGAATCTCTGAAGGTGATCCTAGTGAGGAATCTTGCTAATGGTATATATGGAGTCTCAACTGGTCATCTTTTATGGCCAGGGAAGGATTCCAGTGGTGGGACTTGAGTGCATTCAGTTTAGTAGTTGGTTAAGTGGTTGCCATGAAAATTCCCAAAGAACCCAGGCTGTTGCTGAGGCAGTCTGTGAAACTGATAGTGTGGCCCCATTGCTGAGGGAAAGACTTATACAACTCATTGAATATAGAGAAGTTGAGTTGGTGCCTACATAAATCTTTCACCCCTATGTTTTAGCATCTTCAGTTAGAAAGAGTAATCTATCTGCTACTGAGAGAGCAACAAGGGCATCATCTCAACTACAAAACTTTTGACTTACAATCCATTCTGCCTGTAAAATATGCTAGTACAATAGTGACAAAGAATTTGTGTGACTAGTCAACCATTGTCTGATTTGACTTAAGGACCATTGCATTAGAAGGAACATATACCCAAGACTACTAGGAAAACCAAGGTCCAGGTAATCCAAGACCTTGAGTAAAACCAAACACTTCTGGACTTAAAAAAAATCAGTCCAATATTTCCTAATGATATTCAGCGATTTTCATAGAACAGTGCCCTATCTAGTTATTATCAGAGAAGCTTCTTCCAGCAGCAAATGGAAACGATTCAGAGACCCACTGCCAGACATTTCACTGAGTGAGAGTCTAAATGAGATGCATCCATCAAATCTTCCATCTCAGAGCTCAGGAATTTCTCTGGAAATTGTAGGAGTTAGAGGGGATGGACAATACCAGGATAACAAGACCCTCCAAATCAACCAAGATACAGAGATTGACGTAGCAAGTCAAAGACCTACATAGGCCTACAGCGGGTCCTCTCCATATGCATTATAGCTATTATCTTAGTATTGTTATCATACTCCTGACTTTTAGAGTAAGTAGATCTCTGACTCTTATGTCTGTCCTGGGAAGCTATTTCTCCTGTTGGGTATAGACTTTAAACTGTCTATGTTGGTCCCTGGTATGTTAGTTTTTACATTATCTCATTATATTTTAATTTGTCATTTTTTTAATCTCTTAGAAACCTGTTTTTTTCTAGTGAGAGACAATGTATCTTGATGGGAGGCAAAGAAAGGTGGAATGGGGCAAAGTAGAAGGATGTGAAACCTTAACAGAATATAATTTATGATGAAACAATCTATTTTCAATAAAAGAAAACATGTTAAAATTTCAACAAGCCGAGATTGTCTTCTAAATACTTTTGTTCTCAAGTAGACTCCCTGATTCCTTTCAGAATCTTACAAACAAGACCATGAAACCTTTTTTTTTTACAATAAATTCCTACATTCCTGAAATTAATAGTTTTACCATATTGCTGAGTTTGGGCTATGTTCTGCTTTAAGTTTCATAAACAGAAATTTTATAGGCTATAAACTGTCTTAGAGACCATTTTACTTACTTATTTTTCTTTTATGAAGGAAAAAACTTAATTGGAACTGGTTTACAATTTCAGAGGATTTGTTCATTATCCTCATGGTTTGGAAGCATGGCAACACACAAGTAGACATGGTACTGGAGAGGTAGCTGAAAGTCCTACATGTGAATTGGTAGGCAGTAGGAAGAGAAAGAGCCACATTGGGCCTGGTTTGAACATTCAAAACCCAAAGTCCACACTAGTGACACACTTCCTCCAACAGGACCACATATTCTCAAACAAGCCCACATGTCTTAACCATTTCAAATAGTACAATTCCCTATGAGCCTAAAAGAGTCATTTTTAATCAAATCACCACAGAGGAAAAAAAAATGATCTATTTTAGTTTACAGTTCCAGAGAGATAGAGTCCATCATGGTAATGAAGGCATGGTGTCAGTAGAAGCTGGCTGATCATGTTCCATTCATGAGATTTCCCTTTAAAAGCAGCATTTGATTCCATTTTAAAAATGGAAGATGGGGGGAGGGGGGTAGAGAGATGGCTCAGAGGTTAAGAGCACTGACTGCTCTTCCAGAGATTCTTAGTTCAGTTCCCAGCAACCACATGGTGGCTCACAGCCATCTATAATGAGATCTGGTGCCCTCTTCTGGCATGCAAGCATACATGGAAAAAATGTTGTACACATAATAAATAAATAAATCATAAAAAAAAACAGACGATGGTTCTGCACCTGGCTAGTCACATGAATGGTACCTTCTTTCTCATACCACTCTTATTCCAGAAAGTGAAGAATGACATACCCCTGGTAATACAAAGAGTGTCACTCTATTCATGTATTGCCATGAATTGCGACTATAGGAGCACAGAGAGTATTAAAATTATATTTAAAAAAAACTAGATTTAGAAAATTTTACTGGACATAAACTAGTGAAGTATTTAACTCTTGACAGGTCTTACAATATGGTAAATGCCTTGTATATTGATAGTGATGGTTTCTGTCACCCTACTGTCTATATATACATGAAGGCATGAAGAACACAAGCAGAGAACTTCTGTTTCTGACAATTTAATGCAGCCTGTTCCTGCCATTGATGAAGTCTACTCAAATTATCCATTGCAATCTTCCCATTCCCCTTTTGGACCTGCCATCTATTTGCCTAAGCATTCATTTATCTTCAGTTAGTCCTACACTTTTGCTGGTAGGAAGTTCTCCTAAAGTCTGTAATTCATTTTGACCTGGCAGGCTGACTCTATGGCCAGCAATCAGCAGCCCAGGCTTCCTCTATCTTATGCATCTGGATTTGGTTATCTTATTATCATAGACACCATTTGCATTTCTCTCAGCTTTCCTGTTTCCTTAGACATCTGAATCATTTTGAAATACATTCTAGCCTCTGAAGCCATTTAGCTATTCTTTATCCTATATATGTGCATGAGTATGGGTAGATGGATAAATAGATAGATAGGTGATGTAGGAGTGTCATATATCAATCTGTTGATTTCATTGGTTAAAATAAAGACACTGCTTGGCTGGTCCTATAGGTTAGAAAATAGGTGGGTGGAGTAAACAGAATAGTATACGGACAGGAAGAGGAAGTGAGCTCAGAGAAGCACGCAGCTCCGCTCAGAGACAGCAGCCTCCTGTCTAGCGGGCAGACAGGATGGCCCAGCTCTCTGAGGCATGCTCGCGATGAAGCTCCGACCGACCCAAGATGGACGTAGGCTAGAATCTCCCAGGTAAGCGCACCTTGGGGTGCCTACATAGATGATTAGGAATGGGTTAAGAGGTTGAAGTTAGTGGGCCAGGCAGTGTTTAAAAGATTACAGTTTCCATGTAATTATTTCGGGGCGTAAGCTAAACCATGCCGGCTGCTCCTATTTCAACAGATGGCTGCCCAACGTGTGGACAACTGAATCCACAGAAAGTCTGAGAAAGCTTGGGAAGGGGTAAAGCATGTTTTCTTGGTAGCAGCACTTTCTCGGGTATGCTCTGTTTGCTAGAGGCAAGCATGTGCTCTCATTTAAGAGAGGCTTTCCTGACTCAGCTTTAGCTGCAAAACCCTGCAGCTCATTAAGAGGTCCTGCCACGAAACACTTAAACGTTGTTGACGAAAAAGCTGAACGCATGGTTTTCGGTTTTCCGCCCGTAGCAGGAAAAAGCTGCGCTGTTTAAAAATGCCGGCTTTTCTGGGCCATCCTGCCAGGGGCAACTCTGACTGTTTGAGGCAGGAGGGCCGACTACAGAGAAAGGGACTTGAGTGTTGTCTGTTGCAGCTTAATTGCTGGCAGGGACCTTGATACACTGTAGACTTATGACACTGAACGCGGCTCTGGCAGGTACCTCAGCCACAAGGTTGGAATGGCAAAAAGCTAAGGAATGGACTGGATCTAGCTGGCAAAGCCACACCTTTAGTCCTACTGAGATTGCTTGGTAAATTAAAGACTGTGTGGTCAGAAAAACAGAGAGAGATACAGTAAAAAGAGATTCAAAGATAAAGAAAATTTTTAAATGGTTTACAGTGTGTTAAAAATATATGCAAGCTAAAAGTAAGTTCTTAAAAGTAAAAAATAAGGAAGAAAAAGAGAAGTTGGTTGTGGTAGTACACGCCTTTAATCCCAACACTTGGGATGCAGAGGGAGATTGACCTCTGTGACTTCAAAGTGTGGTAGCACACGCCTTTAATCCCACTGCTTAGAAGGCAGAGACAAACAGATCTCTGTGAGTTCAAGGTGTAGTAGCATACACCTTTAATCCCAGTGCCTGGGAGGCAAAAACAGGCGGATCTCTGAGAGTTCAAGAACAGCCTGGTCTACAGAGATATTCCAGGTCAAAGATATACGCTCAAAAAGCAAAAAGTTAAAAGTAAAAATAAATGAAATAAATGAAATAGAGGTTAAAACAAAGCGCACAAAGATGGAAAATACACAGAGAATCTTGATACTGTATGCTATTATGCTCTCTTTGAATTGTTTGAATGCTGAGGAAGGAGCAAGAGCTGCTAAAAGGTATTTGCTTATAAATGCTGCTAAACTAACCCAACATAGACATTGTGAAAATGCCTTGACTTTGGAATTTGGATGTAAGGACACAATACTTTGGAAAGGAGTTTCTTGTTTTGTTTTCACAGAGGACAAGACCCTGTTAATTTCTTCTATTCCGATATGGTATGATGGACCACGCCCTCCTGAAGGGTTGCTGTGAACGCCTTCAGAAAATTGCCTCACTCAACTGCCAACTAAGATGAAACCACTACACAGGTTATACCATAAAAGACCTAATTAACAACGCCCCCCATTCAGCAGGAAGCAGTTTGGAGAGAAAACTGCGCCCATGTTCCCAAATATGGTTTATAAGTGTTCTTTTACATTTAAAGGGGGAAATGGTATAGGTATGAATAATTTACATTGATATGGATTTTGCTTTAGTGATTTAAATTTAAGGTCAATTTTGTTATATGTATATGTATTTCTGATATAGATTAAGGTATTGTAATTGTGTAATTCATGTAAAAATGTAATATATATAGGTTGTTAATAGATAATCATAATAGTCAAGTTTGTAGTCATGTTAGTTAAGATTTTCTAGATGTACATAGATAAATTTTAGATAGACATTCTTCATATCTTTCAAAGATTACAGAATAGGACATTTAATGTTTTAATAACTTAGGACTTTTCATGACAATGAGACACTCTGCTCCTGGCAGCACCAATCTACTTCAAGAGGAAGATGGGCATCGAAGAGGATCCTTATGGAGTCTGATAGACATTTGGGCAAGAAAACTGCTCTTGCCTGGACTATTGCATAAACTGGAAACAGAGAACCCACAGAAAGAGGACTACTGAACTTGCCTAAAGGTGAGATGATCTTTCGGGGTTCCTGATTCATGAAAGAGTCTGCAAGACATTCTTCAGGACAAGCAGATAGAGACTGCCTTTGAAATTTCCTGCTTTGTGGAATGTCTGCTGAAAACTATGGGCCTGTAGGCCGAAGATTGATGCCCCAACGGTACAGAGGAACTTTGGGTGACTGTACAGGCAGTGAGATGTCTCTGTCATTTCTAGAGTTTGAACGTTGCTTATTTCTTGTTTGCTTAGGTGATATTGTATCTTTCTGGAGTCTTTGATAGAGTTAAGAATAGTTAGTTATACTTTTCCTTAGTTATGATAAAGATTATTGTAATTTTTACTTGATAACTGTTTTATGTAATTTTGCTATGTTAAAGTTAAAGCCTTTCCTTTTTGTTTAAATAGATAAAGGGGAAGTGATGTAGGAGTGTCATATATCAATCTGTTGATTTCATTGGTTAAAATAAAGACACTGCTTGGCTGGTCCTATAGGTTAGAAAATAGGTGGGTGGAGTAAACAGAATAGTATACGGACAGGAAGAGGAAGTGAGCTCAGAGAAGCACGCAGCTCCGCTCAGAGACAGCAGCCTCCTGTCTAGCGGGCAGACAGGATGGCCCAGCTCTCTGAGGCATGCTCGCGATGAAGCTCCGACCGACCCAAGATGGACGTAGGCTAGAATCTCCCCGGTAAGCGCACCTTGGGGTGCCTACATAGATGATTAGGAATGGGTTAAGAGGTTGAAGTTAGTGGGCCAGGCAGTGTTTAAAAGATTACAGTTTCCGTGTAATTATTTCGGGGCGTAAGCTAAACCATGCCGGCTGCTCCTATTTCAACAGATAGGTTTACTATTTGAAGTATAGTATGTGGTCTGAGAGTTAATTATAACTTTAAGTTTGAAATAAAAAAATCAGTGTATGACTAGTTTGAGATATCTAGCTAATTGGCCTGAGAAAATTTTTGCTATTGAAGTCACCATACTTTGTATTATTATTATTTCTGATATTTAATTAAGTCTGTTTTTATTAAAAATATGTTCAACTATGTTTCTCTCATAGTATGTAAACAATACTACCAAATATACTTCTGTAAGACATGCTACAATGTACATAAGATCTAATTTAAACTCCCTAGTATCCTTTTGAAGGTTTTGTAAATAGCAGTAAATATTATGACTGTAAATAACAGTCATAATAGATGATTATAAATGCAGATATTTAGGTAACAATTTGATAGGCACTTCACCCCCATTTAAGATAACAGCAGTTACCTCTATTCCTGATGATAGTGAGTTCACTAGCCATGTGTTTTTACCTAAACAAGTTCATGAATAAAAATGAGTTGGAAAGGTGTGGTAACATATTCCCTTGAATGGATACTAAAAAATGCAGCAATTAGCATAGGCAATCCTGATATAGCTAACTTTCCCCAAGTAGTTTGGGGTTTGTGTGCATCCTTTCTACACTTGTGGTTGCATGCTCTCTATGATGGGTCATAGGACATTCAAACAAGAATGAGCCACTTGAGGGTACCTATGTAAGTAATTTGAGTTTAGTTATCTTTACTACTTGGCATGGGCTGGCATCCCTCTTTGACGAATTTGGTCTACCACATAAGCATGTGAATGTTCCCTGATATCACTGAATGTCTGGAGAGTATATTAGGCTATTTGATCATAGCACATATAAAAAAGCACACAAGCAGGATGTGGTTCCACTTGTTTGTGCTTTGTTGTGGTCAGCAAGACATGCTTCCAGGGCTCAATTATATGCCCAGAAAGAACTTGACTAAGAGAGGAATGACAATTGAGAAAATACATGCAGATGCTGCCTGATGCAGAAGATTCTGATTTGGTAGGAAAAATAGAAAATTAAAATAAAAAGTGGGTGAGATGAGGTTTTGGGTTGCCTTTTCTTACAATTAGCAGAATGCAAGGAAGGAACTAAAAGTCAGATTTGTGCTATCAAGTACTTCCTAAAATACAAAAACTTGGAAAACATGGGAAGAATCTGACAATGAAGAGGCAGACAAGTACATGGGTAATGAAAAGTAGTTTTCAGAACCAATAATTAATAGGAAGAGGTGAAAATACACATCAGCATATTGACAATGACAACAATGGCTATCAGAAACTATGATAATCATGAAATATTCAGAATCTGAACTTTTTAAATTAATAAAGATTTTAAATAAACAATCAAGGAATACCCCACCAAGTCTGGCTCATGAAAATGTGAGGAGAGACATCGAGTTTGTTGAAATAGCTAAATATGAAATTGATGATAATAAGTAATATATTTACCAATTTATCCTTGAGACACAGGCTGCATGAAATGATCTTAAGATATTGAAAGTCAAATGTGGAAAGATTGTTGCTCAGTAGGATATTTGTAGGTAAGTTTTGACCCTGGTTTTCTGTCCCACTTGGTTCTTTTGCAGCCTGGTTCCCGCAATTGTTAGGTCCCAAAAAAATAGCACAGAGGTCTATATTAATGATAAACTGATTGGCCCATTAGCTCAGGCTTCTTATGAACTCTTATAACTTATATTAGTCCATTATTCTAGTATATGTTAGCCACATGGCTCGGTACCTTTTATTTTTGTTTGTTTGTTTGGATTTTCGAGACAGGGTTTCTCCGTAGCTTTTGGTTCTTGTCCCGGAACTAGCTCTTGTAGACCAGGCTGGCCTCAAACTCACAGAGATCCGCCTGCCTCTGCCTCCAGAGTGCTGCCACCGCCCGGCTGCTCAGTACCTTTTTCAGCAGGGTAGGTCACATCTTCCTTCTTCTGTGTCAGGGAAGGACTGTGGAGAGAGCTGCCTTCATCCAACAATATTCCTGTTCTCATTGCTCTGCTTCTACTTCCTGTCTGGTTGTCCTGCCTATACTTCCTGCCTGGTTACTGGCCAATCAGCTTTTATTCAAAACATAATTGACAGAATACAGACCAATCTCCCACACCAGGTAAGAATGAAATTAACAAAAGGCTAAATATTTTGTAACTTTAAAGCCTGGAGAACAGTTCATGTAAGGCATAAATGTTCAAGCAATGCAGAAGAAAAAGCTTGAATTCTAGAGCTGAGCAATCCCACTCCACACAAGTGAATAGTGTGTTTATTTTACCCTTCTAAGAAACATTGGTGTGAAAATTGTGTGCCCAGCCAGGGACCCTTTTGGCAGCTGGGCATGGGCAATTGAAAATCAAGAGCCATAGTACTTGCTTTCGTTCCACTCGGGCTATAACGGAACATTGCTCTGCTCCCCAATAGGCCTTTGCCAGGCAAAGCAGCGCAAACCGGCAGCACTGAGACCATCAGTGATGAGAAGCTATGGAGCAATTGTGCAGCAATAGCTACAACCCAGAGTGAGGAAGCCAGATGGTTCATAGAAAGAATATATCTGAATGATTGAGAGGTAAATAGGATATTTTCTTCCACCAATTTCTACTGTACCCAACATGACTTTGCAATAATTTATAGAGGAAATGAGACCTTTTACATCCCCTTATGTGCCTGAACCAACTGGCATTTATTTGAATAGATAATGATAGGCATTCAGAGATCCTGCCCACCATCTGTACAACGGCTTCATTGAATAATTCTAAACAGTTGCATGTTTTATAGCCAAGGAGAAACAGCTGCAAAAACAATAAATAATAGTTAATAAGTTTCAACAAAGGTATATGCATGTATAGGAAAGGCAAACCCAGAAAACAGATTATTTAATGAAATTGCATTACCAGGTATTAGCTATCTTACCACAAGTTATAAAAGGAGGCCTTTGACGCTTCATAAATGATAAAAACTTTTGAAACTACTCTTGGTTATAAACTACAAGTAGGTGGCACATTTAATTACTGATATACAACACTTTTAGGTGTAGAACATGAAGTAAGGATGGGACTGAGCCAAAAAGCACCTCACTTATGGTGGCTTTCATACTGAAGGTAGATTAAGGAAAAGAGAAGGAACTCATTATAATTTGGTGAGCCTGATGCCCTTTTATGGAACTTTGGACAGGAATTATGTCAAGACTGATATCATAATTGTTAAGACTGGCTACTTTTGAGTGCATTACTAGCAAAATCAGTAAGGAGTCCCCAAACCTTATACATGTTCCCTTGGCCTAGCCAGAGAGGTTACCATGCATTACTTATCCAATAATGAATGTGGCCACGTGATCAAACATGACTAGCTCATGAGCTATTAGAGATGCTGCCCTGTGTAAGGAAAGTTAGTTTGATAACCAAGCTGGCAATACCTTGATTACTATCATGTGTAGACTTGAGCATCAGTGGAACTATTTTCAGTTAGATTATTTCATTGCCAAAATGAATGGACAAAGTTACCTCATCTCATTGCCGATGTTGGAGTGGTCATAGTATGCCCAGTTAGAAACTATACTATTTACTACAACTTCTTCCTAGTTTATACTCTTTCTTGCTGGGATAAACAAGTCTGACAAAATCACCTTAAGGAAGAAATAGTTTGTTTAAGTCAGAATCTCTAGTTATATTCTTTAATCAAAAGGAAAGTCACAGAAGCAGGAGCTGCAGACAGTCATTCTTATATCTACAGTAAGAAGAGACAAATGAATGCATATCAATGTTCCACTTGTTTTCTCTGTCATTGTACACTTTGAAGTTCACTGCCTTGGAATAGACTCATTAACAATTAAGATGAGTTTTCCTACATCAATTGGATAATCAAAATAATTCCCCATAGGTATACTTGGAGGCCTGCCATCTAGTGTTTTTCTAGATTGCATCAAGTTTATAACAAAACCTAGCTCACAAGCATCCTACCTTTTTTCTTTGCTTCTTACAGTTACTTGCTCTTTGTGATGGTCTCTGCTCCTCGGAGTTGATGATATGTGTACTATCCCTTTTTGAGCAATGGAACCCATATCACAACAAAATGCCAGTTCAGTCAGTTATAACACTTTGATATAACTTTAAGATATTGGGAAAAGATTTTACTTTGATTACTTGGCATAAAAATCACTAAAAATACACTTGATTGGCACATCACATATATTCAACTAAATGATTTTTGTTGTTTCCCCACTGGTGAGACAGGCAGGTATATATGAAAAGCTTAACATCATGGGGCCCTACTTGGTTGAGGCTTTGCCTATCCCCATTTGTTAGCAATAAACTTAACAACCTGGGATACATATCTCCCAGGATTTGCTCCAAACAATACCATAAGTACCCTTCTTATAGATACTGTGTAACAAGGCTCCAAACAATATCACATAATCTTGGGCATTATATCTTTTGAAACTTGTTTGTTAATTGTAGTCTACAATGAACTATCTTTTCAAATAAAATGTGTTGTTTTGCCATTAGAAATTATTGCATTTAAAAATAGTCAACAA
Organism: Microtus obscurus; assembly: GCA_963919715.1. Classification (NCBI taxonomy): domain Eukaryota; kingdom Metazoa; phylum Chordata; class Mammalia; order Rodentia; family Cricetidae; genus Microtus; species Microtus obscurus. Next base: position 102,103 of record CAWTZC010001756.1, on the reverse strand, counting down.
GAAACCACCAATAACATTGCTATTCATGGTACACCTCTGTGGGTCTTTTTCTTTGTTTACTGAAACAATTTTAAATCACTCCAGTGTGTAACAAGCTTTATATCCAATCTAACAGTAATTGGTTGCATCAATAAAAACTGTGGCAAAATTATGCTAGTAGGTACATATTATTTGGTATATTGACAATTTAATACATAAGGTGCTAAACTGAACAGGGTTTCTGATGTGAATTATCCTCCAGAATCTTTCATTCTGCCTTCCAAGCAGGACTATGATTTCCAGCCATCTTCACAAAAACTTTGAAGCTGAGTTGTAAACTGACTTCTCAAAGTTCTGTAACAAATGCATGTAGGTATCATCAGAAATAGGGTTTTACAGTCTATTCCTGGAGAGCGAGCACAAAGAAAGTAACAAGCAAGCAAACAAAAAAAACCTACAATAGTGGAAATATTATTGGATTTCAGGTCCTAAAACACTCCATGTTTAGCAATTAACAAGAAAATAACTCACCACTCGCACTGGAATTTTATTCAACAATTTTAAGACTTCTCAACGTACTTTTTCTCACTCACAGAGGATATCTTCATTCAACCATTTCAATTGTTTTTAATGATTCTCTATTTATAGATACAAAAAATATAAGACACATAAAAGTTAGAAGTATATCACAAGTACTTTCTATAAAGAATGGGCAGTTTTCTGAAGGTCTACTGCCATCCAAATCCAAGCAAACACCAATTTGTCTCAGGTCTTCAGTAACAGAGAGATACTAAAACCAAGATGTTGTCAAGGTCCAACACAGTGTGAAAACTTTCCGCACTAACAGTTGTTTACTCAAGTAAGCAAGTTCACTTTAGTGGTGTGCATGAAAGGCACAACCTTCCCTGAGCCATTTGGTCTCCTCATCTTGCATATTGCTATGAACCCACTCTACATCTTCTCTCACTCTACTTGGTCCATCAAGGAAATTTCTTGCTATTGCTCTGCTTGGTCTGGAGATAATACAGGGAAGGTTCATGCTTGTGCCTGCTATATCAACCATTTGAGTTGATGTGATAGTCTCTGAACTGGTGGTATTATAACTGTGTTTACAGCTGATGCTTTTTAGCCCCAATTCACTGGAGGAAAGACCCTGGGTTATTTCAAAGGGCTGCATAACTGTGATGAGAATACTACATCAAAAACAGAATGTGCCACTTGTTCTATAATGCTTTCTTTGGTAATATCGAAGAAGTAAACTAATTTGTTTTATTATAGTAATTACTACCTCTCCTGTCATGCATCACACAAGAGAACCATCATCTATTTCTATCTATCTATCTATCTATCTATCTATCTATCTATCTATCTATCTATCTATCTGAAAGTAATTATAAATATTTCAGTTACAGAATGGATAAAAATTCTAAAGAAGACACAGTAGGTATTTCAGTTGCTTTTTTGTCAACTTGACACAACTAGATTCACCTGGGAAGGGAGAACCTCCATCTGATTGGCCCATGAACATGTCTATTGGGACATCCCACTTCAATATGTGTATATACATATGCACACTAAGTAAGCAATGGAAAGCAAACCAGTGTGCAGCATTACTTTATGGACTCTGCTGAAATTTCTGACTCTAGGTTCATGTCCTGAGTTCCTTCCTTGGCTTTTGTCAATAGCAGGCTTCATCCTGTAAGATTGAATGAACCCTTTCCTCCTCAAGTTGCTTGTGCACAGTCTTATCACAGCCTAAAGAAGCAAACCAAGATAAGTGTGCTGAAAGAATGTAAATAAAATCTATACTGAGAAGAAAATGAACCCAAACTGACTCAGGGCAAGGATCTGCTATTGTAGGGTCAGCTTTGTACATCTCAAAGTTGAGAGTGAAACTACGAATTTGAGCCCATCTGTAGAAGAGAAAGGGCAAGACAAAATGCAGGCATAAGAGTGGTAAGTCCAGATGGACATATAGAAAGATGGACAATTGGCAAATGTGTAGGATATCATAACAATAGAAATGAAGGTAAGCTTGAGCTCCAAGGAGAATTTGTATTTTTCTGCCTGTTTGTCCTTGACACATGTTATATTTGTTAGATTTTTGGCTTAAGGGGCTGCTGTCATCAACAAGGTGGGCTTTTACCTCTTTAACCTCCTGCATAGGTTCTTAGGGCTGGGTTTCCTGATGTGGTTTTAGAATATCCATGTACCAAATAATGTCAACTCATTCTGATACATTTAATCTTAGGAACAAGTCATCTATTAGCCTGTGCTGCTTGAGTGATACTAGAAATTTGGTTTTATTCATGTGTACATCCAGGTACACTGGATACATCCTCTATCCTCCAAAAGAGTCAAATGATGATTTCAGAATGGAACCTTATAGGTGGTGCCAATGTCTGTAAATCATAATATAGAGTAATTTATAGCCAGGCAGAGTTTGATTTCAATATCCCCAGTGTATTGCTTCGAAGTGGAGAAGGGTAAACAGCTTGCTCTGAGGCAATAACTATCCACCCTTGTGCTTCAGGATCTGTCTTTTTCTTACTTCCCTTGGCACCACAGTCCATGTGCTCTGTCTAATGAATTTAGAGGAAGGATGCAGAAAATACTGTAGTACACACATAGAAATATGAGGCACTCTTGAAGGTGAGAAAAGCAAACAGTCAATGGGACTACTGTGGAAAAATACACACTCACAGTCAGGACACTGACTCACAACATCATTACAAAGAAAACACTCTGATGAGATGAGTGCAGACACTTATGAGTCCATATTTTCAAGTAGATTTTACACTATGTCTTGAAGTTTCTTCAACGGATAAATGACCTGTGGGAGTTTTCCTTCCTGGCAGATTGGAAAGCCCATTTGAATAATGTCTGAGCAAAGGCACTATGTTATATCTCTATTCTTTGTTAGAAATCCCTAAATAATTGTAAGTGTATGATATTTATGGCACTTTAAAAAACTATGCCTACAAATGGGTAAAGAGATACATCCCAGATCCAACTCTTTTAACCAAAAATCATGTAGCAACACATTTAAATGAATTAAGTGTAGAAAATTATGTGTAAATGAATCTATAGAAACAGCCAATATTTATCATAAGAATTAACCTTTTATCTATTGGCCTTCAAAAAGTCCTGTTTTCTTTGCATCTTTATATTTCTATGGTATTTTATGTATTTTATCATATCATAAGATATTTTAAATATTATAGAAGAAAAATTATGAGGTTTTTCCTTCTTTTCCCATGGTATTGAAGTGTTAAGAACAGTCAATTATGATACAGGACATAGACCCCAATGTTCATTATGAGGTCATGATCCTCAGTGGCCTTTAATATGGCTTATCTCTAACTAGCTACTTACCATCTACCACCAGAGGCAAAACCTACTCTTCACTTGAACTGTTTTAACTCTTATGTATTCAGTGAACTATGTTTTAGACTTTAAACTCTGCCTTACTAATACATAATTTGACATTTTGTCAAATGTTTTTTTCTGAGAACTTCAGTTTGATACAAATTATGTCACATTTGTTTTCAAGAGACCTGGACTGGAGCTCCCCTTATTTTCCTCTTCTACTATCTGCTTTTGATTGCTTTAGCCGTTGATGAACTTACTATATGTGTTAGGCTAAGTTACTTAGATTTTCCAAGGCCTCTTATAATTCCTAAAAGCATTTCTCCATCATGTAGCCCAGAAAATTTATCACAGTCATATATAAGGCCTCAGTAAGGACACACTCGAAGAAAGAAGAAATACCTAATTTTCTTAAAGAATTAAGAAAATACATAAAAATAAATGATAGGGAGACTACAGTTTCATTTTCCCAAGCTAGTTTTAATGTGATTCCACAGCCAGACAATGCACAAAAAGAAAACAAATTGATTAGCCATTGTGACTAATGAATGTAGATGCAAACTTCTCAATAAAACACCGCCAAATGAAACCCAACAGCATATCAAAAACGTCATTTGTCATGATCAAAAGAGATTTATCACAAGGATGAAAGTATGAATCTCTATCTATAAATCAATAAATGTAATGTAACTCATGAAAAAAGAAAGGACATAAGGCATGTATATTATTTCTCAGTAGATGCAGAAAATATGCTTCATAGTGCTCAATGTTTCTTTATGACAAAATCTTGTTACAAATCAGATATAAAAGGATTATGTGTCAAATCAAGGGGACCATTGACTGAAATGTCTAGAACTGTGACATAGCATGTGACCCTTCTCCCATAGATGCCTGAGAAATTTTGTTATAGGTGAACAATGAATATAATGAAATCAGTGTGTATATTCCATCAACATGGTGATTGACTGTTGGAGTCAGAGCTCTGTAGTAAAGTTTGAAGCCAGGAAGAATGACACCTATAGGCTTGTTTGTTTTGATAGAGTCTACTTTGCACAACTGGATAGTATATCATTATATGAATAATCATTTTTACTTACTTTATTACTTTCTAAATTGATGTCTATTATCAAAGAGTGGTACCTTTGACTCTTTTAATGTTTTAATTTCTAAATCTATTTTTTTTAAAAAAACAAGAATACAGTCAGGTAGTGATGGTGTGTGCTTTTAATTTCAGCACTCACAAGGCAGAAATAGGCAGATCTCTGAGTTAGAGGGCAGCTTGGTTTACAGAGCAAGTTCCAGGACAGCCAAGGCTACACAGAGAAATACTTTCTTGATAAGAACAAACAAACAAACAAAAGCAAAAGAGAATAGATACCTTTGCTTATTTATTATTTTGTTTTCATAGAATATTTTTTCTTTCACTGTCAGGTCATGTGTTCACATAGCTTTTGAAGTTCAGAAGTATGCTTTGTCCTGGAAATTTGTATTATAAAAGCATGTATTCAGTATAAATCAATAAATAAAGACATTTACTTAAATATCTGCCTATATTATTACTTAAAGATATGTGTCGTTTCGAGCACAAATTGATTACAATGTATAGTCACTTTTACTTGTATGCCTTTTAACAAATAGTTCATCAAAATAAGAATATTTTCCTGTTACCTGAAAACATTTTTGCAATGCAAATAGTAAGAATGCTTTTCAGACTTGTATAGCAGATAATATGACAAGTGGCTAACAGATTATTTTTGAAGATTTATTTGATCCTATTAATTAAACTTAAATGCTATATTTGGAAAAAGATGAGATTTTAACATTTTCCTTTCAACCTTCAGATGCAGTGACAAAATATTTCATATGTAACATGCATAGTGTATTAAAAGAACAATTAAACTTCATCTTTTAAAGATTCATTTTTATTTTGAATTATGAATATGTCTCTGTATGTGTTTGCTATGTATACAGTGATCAGAAGAATTCCATGTAGCTGGTATTGAAGGTGATTATGAGCTACTCCCACTGCAAGAGTAATATCTACCTGCCCTTAACTGCTGGGCCATCTCTCCAGCCTTGGAAGCACAGCTTTTAGAAATGGAGAACTTACTAAGTAGATAAAGTCTCTTTCTGCCCTTCCTAATGTACACAAACTAGATCAGAGTAAGGACACACAGAACTCCCCAATTTACGGTGATAAGCATGCCAAATGTTGCCATTTGTCTCAAGTAATTTATATTAAAGTTAATAGGAACCAAACCTCTGAAAACCAACATTTGTCATTTTCTGCACTGTCTGACAAATTTTCATTACTCTTAATCTTCATGCTGTTAGGCTATAGGATATTTTTTTTTCTTTTCCAATTTGCTAGTCATACAAAAGAGAGAGGATTACCTCCACTGGAAATTTAACTGAGGGTGATTTGGCTCTCTGATATGACTGAATAACAGCCTGAAAGAAGTTAATGATTTTCAGAAAATCTTAAGAGAAAGAAATCATACCTATAAATTCAGTACAAAATAGCAAAAAACCAATGAATCTCTGATTACTAAGCTGTATCTAAATTTAACACACTCAAAAGAAAGAAAATCGGGTGGATATATATTTATGAGTATTTTATGATGCATTTTTCTGTTTATTCACTATTTTTATTTTTGGCAACATTTTTCCTTTCTTTTAGAGGCAGGGTCTCACTATGCTGCTAGTCCTGGTTGTCATGGAACTGACTCTGTAGACCAGACTGACATTGAACTAACAGAGATTTGTCTGACTTGGACTCCCAGACTCCCAAGTGCTGGGAATAGTCAAGGTCTGTGCCACTGCCTGTCTTACTTATGGAACTTGATGTAGATATAAGTTTCTGTCCCAACTCAGTCCTGCAGTCATTCAGTCCCAAATAAACACACTTGAGACTTATATTGAATATGAACTATTTGCTATATTGCTCAGGATTATTCATAATGAGCTCCTACAACTTAAAGTCACCTATAATTCTTGTCGATGTTATCCATGTGGCTTGGTACTTTTTCTCAATAAGACAGCCTCATCTTGCTTCCTCTGTGTCTGGCTGATGACTGACTCTCTGACTTTCCACTTCCCAGAAGTCTCCTAGTCTGGTCACCCTGCCTATACGTCCTGCCTGGCTACTGCTAATCAATGTTTTATTAAACCAATATTAGTGAAAATATTTACAGTGTAGAAGAGCATTATCCCACAGCAACTTGGAACCTAATTTTGAAAAAAAAAATATTAGAAAAGAAAACATACAATCTTTTCATTCTTTGAACTTTTAAATATTTAATTCCTTATGTTTATTTGTTAAATTTAGTTTTTTAGAAAGGGTTTCTTTGTGTAGCCTTGGCTTTCCTGGAACTAGCCAGACAAGAACTGTTTCAATCTCAGAGAGATCCACCTATCTCTGCCTCCTCAGTGCTGGGATTAAAGGCATGTGCCACCACCACCCAACTGAAATATACATTTTTAATATGAACTATATCAATAAGATTATTCTTATGGGACATGATTAGATATTGGGTTTAAGAAGCAGCAGCACGTTCAGAATTGACTTGAATTTAGTCAAAAGACCATATAACCAAGGCTGTCAAAATAAAGAAGGGAATTCTAATGAGCAGACAGGACATATCATCATTTGCTAATTTCTAAAGCCTAGACTATTTAGTGGATTTCTACACACCTTGAAGTAGATAATGGTGCTTCATCCCTATAATCCAAATAATCATGAGCAAGAGAATTGCCATAAGCTCCAGGTTAGCTCGAGCTACACAGTGAACGTCAGCTAGTCAAAACATATCACAGCAATGAAACAGAAAGTAGCTCTGTGATGTGTGATTGATAAAGAACAATTATGTAACAATATTAAATTGACCTCCCTGGGTTTTCACTTTCCTGGGGTTGATTTGATACAGTTGTCATTTATCAGCTCTTTTTATCCTTTTGTCTTTATGCCATATGCTAAGTATCAGCTGCAGAGTCTCCTGACACTTGGTATGTAGATAACATTACATACAAAGCCATTTTTAGACTCTATGACATTTTTACATTATTCAAAATATTTTTTACTTCTGAACTCTTTCTTCATTGTTTTGTTAAAGGCAATGATTGCATAAGTTATATAATAGATCCTTCTCTAAGTCATTTCATCAAGTTCATTCCTTACCCTACTATCTCTACCAGGTACATCCCTCACAAATACTGTATATGAATTCAGCAGTAAGACAGGACAGTCAGAGGCTTAGGGATGTGTCATAATTCATCTCTTGCTCAATTTCTCTTCTTTATACCATAGCTAGAACTATGATGCATTTAATATTTGTCTTTAGCTTCGATATCTTATATAAAGGCATTCTGTAAAAGAAAGTAAATTTTACTTTTAAAAATGATTGCTATACAAGTGTAGTTCACAACTGTCATCCCAGTACTGTGGAAGCTAAGCTGTAAAAATTTTGAATTTCAGGTTAGCTTGAGGTATATAGCAATATAATGACCATATCTAAAAACACATAAACCAAAGCCCCTTTGTGTGTGTGTGTGTGTGTGTGTGTGTTTGTTTGTACATATGTGTATGTAAGTATGTTCTTTTTTTTTTTTTGTAACCAAAACTTTAATCCCAAGGACTCTCACAAACATATTACAAATGACAGCATGAAAAAAAAATCTTGCACAGTAACTCAAAGGTTCAGCTCTACAATGTACCCTTAAACCAACTGGTAACTTAAGTCTTCCGTTTCCAAATAAAGAATGTTACAAACAGCTTCCTCCATAGATAGCAATCAGTGAGGAACCTCTTTGAAAGTCTTCAGAGTGCAGTTCCCACCCTTTTCCTGTTAACTTGTGTTAACAGCAGCTTTTACAGACTGCTTATCATTTCACCCACAGCTCCCGACTGTAATCCAGCTAAGAGACTAGTTTTTCAATTTCCATCAGTGGTTTATCATTAGTACATCACACTTTAACTGGGCAGGATCTAGGTTTATTTCAGTCTATGAAAAACTAAAGTTCAAAGCAAATTCAATCTTGCTTAAGGGAACATGAACAGCTAAAACATCTTAAAACTGCACCAAGCTTATGAAGTCTCAAACAAAACTTGAATTTCCTGTACATACTCCTGTCAAATGAAGTTACTTCCTGTACACCACTTCTTTTGCAAACTGGTCTTCTACTTCCTTTCATTTGACCTAGATCGGCTACGAGACCTAGAGAAAGATCGAGACGGCTTGTGGTTTCTCTCACGAGACAGAGACCTCCCTCTTCTCCTATCTCTAGAAAGTGACCTGCTCCGGCTTCGAGAGAAGCTTCTCCTTCTTGGAGATCTTCGCCAAGGTGGAGGACTCCTCCTACGGTAATCATCTCGAGGGCGACGACCCCAAGAGGGAGGGGGGCCACGATTCCGACTTCTTTTCTCACCATTCGACAGCTCCACTCTTACTCGGCAGCCACATAGTGTTCTTCCATCTAGCTCTCGGACAGCGTCAGCAGCATCTCGGGGATCCTCAAATTCAACGAAAGCAAAGCCAGGAGGGTTTCGAGCAACCCACACACTTCGGAGCAGTCCATAATAGCCAAATGCCCTTTCTAATTCAGTCTTGTTCCCATTGTTTCCAAGATTACCTACATACACCTTACAATCTAATGGACAGGAATCACGATGCATTTCGAGATCCTGGGTTCGAGAACCGCAGTTCAAATCCCAACACTCCGACGAGGCCCACCCGCACCCTCGCGATCTGCTTCCGCAGATGCTCTCAATGCCCTGGCGTCCACGAAATGGCCGTAAGTATGTTCTTGAATGAATTTGTGTGTTCATGTATATATGCATACACACATACATATATATGTATATATATACATATACCAATGCATACATATTATAAAACATCCAATGAGAAGGTAGAGAGATAACTCAGTAGTTAAAATCTTAACTAAAAGTAAGCATTCCTCTTGCAGAAGACCAAGATTCACTTACTAGTACCCATATCAAGTGGGTCACAACCACTTGTTGCTCCAGTTTCAGGGGATCTGACACTCCCATCTGGCTTCCAAGGGCATCTAGCTTCATATTAGAAAATAAAATATTTAAGGGAAAAAATCAAAATATTTCATGAAAAAATATTTTTTTTTTCAAGAGACTCTTGTCAGTTAATAAAATGTGATGTGGGATTCCCTTCTGTATGCTATGAATACGATTGGTTATAAAAGAACGGTCTTGAGCCCATGATAGGGTAGAGTGGGGAAAACTAAACTGAATGCTGGAAGAAAGGATGTGGAGTCAGGGAGAAGCCATGGAGCTGCTGCTGGAGACAGACATGCTGGAACCTTGCCAGTAGGCCACGAGCCTAATGGTAAAACATAAAATCATGGAAATGGGTTAAATTAATATGTAAGAGCCAGTCAATAAGAATCTAGAGCTAATGTTCAAGCAGTGGCTTTAATTAATATAGTTTCTGTGTGGTTATTTCAAAAGTTTGGGTGGCCAGAAAACAAATAAGCAGCCTCTTATACAACAGAAATGGCTACTTTCTTATTTGAAGGGTAAGTTATGGCCAGAAGAACAGTTGACTTTTTCTGCTATCTTTGTTACCACAGATCCAATTCTCAGGGTTGCCCCTAGCATAGCACCAGAGAACCAGTTGCAGCTTCCCCTCACCTATGTTCATATCTCCCTGTGAGTCCCAAAGGACAATCTGCCCACCCCATCCTTGTTTTTGTTGTATGACCACTGGATTCTGATGTTATCCTGTTACTTTTTAGGTTCTTGAATGAACTTTTGCATTGGCACCTACCCATCTCTTCCTCCAACTGGTGCTGGCAGTGTTTTTGCCTCTTGGTCCAATGCTTGCAGTGGCTGTCTGTGTCTTTGGGAATTGTTCTTGGTTTATTTTGTACTATCACTGTCTGTGTCTCAGGCTATAGTAGTAGGGTCTCCCCTGGGAAATATGATGTCTAGCTACAGATTCTCTGTTGGAAGGCTTTTGCCTACTGGTAGAGGTTGCAAACTTCCTATGGCCTGGCAGCTTATCTCAATAGCTCTGAAACATGGGGCCATCTCCCTTCAGCAGAACTTCCTGCCTCTATTTGCCCTTATCTGGAGAGTGTCCCTGAGTCTAGATGACTGAATTTATCTGAAAGTTGTCTCTAAACATTATACCTGATTTATCTTTAGCTTGACCCTTAACACAGATTTCTTCTAATAAGAGTTATGCTGGAGTTCTACTATAGGAACCATGCACAAAGGCTTGTGATGGGAGAATGCTACTTAGTGCGAATTATAGATTGTCCCCAGGCTCCCTCATCCTATATATTCCTTATACTCTTGAAATAAATGGAGCTGATTCACCACACTCTGTCTCCCAGAGGGCTGTCTCTATTCCCACCCACAGCAATTTTCAACACTATTCCCTGCTTCTGTTCTCTCCACTCTTGTGGACCAATGGAGTCAAATATCTAGAGCAAGAAGCAGAGCCACAGTTCTCCTCTTTAAAACACTGTTTTAAAACAAAAGTATGGGGTTATGTCTCATGAAACAAGCCTTAAATTTAAGCAGAAAGTAGATCATTACTACTTTGCATTCTAACACTATTGCAGCAGTGGGCATGGTTTGACAGTTTAGGAGTGATTGTAGTTCTAAGAATGTACAATTGGGTTACTCTTCTCCTTTTTGCAATACCCATAGCACCTTATACTATTATGAAACTACCATGCATGAATGACAATTATAGATATGTATTAAATTTCCTGTGTTCTATGACTCAAGTATGTGGTGTCTCCATCAATGAGTCTTACCCTCAAGGTCTAAAGGATAACCAAGAACATTTTCAATAGCCCTCTCTGCTACGTAGTCATATGTAACAATTCATAATGAGCTAGCATTATAACCATGCATTTATATTGATTAATCTTTAATCAATCTTGATCAAAGAGTTTTGTCTATTTTAGTTATCAATTAATAGAGACATACAACTAGGTCACAGTGCATAGCATAAGAGACTAGAAGACAGCCATAGATAGGATAACTGTGTCATACCTCATCCTTCCCAGTGTTGGGATCATTGCACATGATGAAGAAGAAAAATAGTAAAAGCTAGAGGTCACTATAAGAATCCAGTGTTAGATCACTATGAGGATGCAGTGTTATCAGGAAAAGCAGGGAGGTAGTACATATTATCTCACAGTGGTTGCTTGTGATAGCATGAAAAAAAAACCTGTATAAGATCAAAGAAATCAGCATCTCAGCATCCATAAGGGAGTTCAATAGGAGATGAATTCTCTCCTCTTACTCAAGAGTTATTAATAATTGATAACTTCTGGGAAACAAAACTCAGTTTTGTTTGTTGTTTTTGTTTTGTTTTAATCCATGGTGTGGCCCCTGGAATTCTACATATACAGTAGTGTTTAGCCAAGAGCAACTGGACTAGATTTTTAAAAAAAATAAATAAATAAAAGCAGGTCAAAAAGTTGCATTAATAGGTAAGGTGGGTAGATGTGGGATGAGTAGGGAAGGGGTGAATATGATCAAAATGCATTGTAAAAAATTCTCAAAGAACTAATAAAAATTGAAAAGAATTATAGAACCAACAAAATAAATAAAAGAACAAATGAAGATACCTACAAGCAAACAGTAATGTGAAAAAAAATCAATGGTCCATTTTTATCTTATTGATTTCTACTCTTCTCCAAATGATATCGGAGTGTTCATTTGTGCTTGTTATTCTTTCTCTCAGCAGCAATAGATTTATGCTCAGCATCAACCATGCTTGTTGGCCCGCTCCTGACACTGAAGACATTGTGGACCTAAGTGTAGTCTCCATATTGATGAGGTTTCCATGCCAACAATAGGAAGACAGATCCTGATTCATACTATGCCTTTATGGACATCATCAGTGGCCCAGACCTTAAAACCTAAATTCCTGGGTTAAACTCTTGACTCTGCCTCTTAGTGTCACTTTAAGCACATTGTTTAGATCTTCTTTTTATGATTCTTCATGTGGTATTTTAGAAATAGTGTTGCCAAAAACTAAATTTTTTTACTTAAAATTCCATTGTTATTCATGACAAATGATATTTATTGAGCACATTTTTTATCTTGTTGGGAATTTGGCCAGTTGCAGTAAAACTTAATTCACTAAAATATGCGATGCAAAGCAGGTAATAGGAACAGTAATTAAATTTAGTTTTTTAATGGCAATATCATTAGAAATTAATGCTTTTTGAAACTAAAATAACTAATGCAGTATAGGACAAAAGCTCTAAATTTATTCATTCATCTATGTAATTAGTATAGATGCTTGGAAATGCAGTGTCTGTGTGCACTCCTTTAGTTCTGCTCACTATCTGCCACACACTCCTGAAGGCCAACAGTTTTTATAATATTAATGTAATATTTGAATTCATGCCTGTAAGTATTTTAACTTATTCCAACTATGAGGTTTAAACTTCATACTAACAAAATCAGTGCCATAATTAAAAAGCAAAACTGGTACATCAGTAACCAAAATCTATATTTTGGGAGATATGTGTAGTTTCAATTAATAATAAGTACAAGTCACATGGATGAAATTTGAGATTCTGATATTTTTATAATTTGCTGCAAATAGTTTCTAAGTAACTTTCAAAATAAAAAGAGAAAGCAGAGAAAACTATACAGTGTACAAATTAAACAACAATGCTTCAAACTGGAAAGCTGTTTGGTAGTTGTTTCCTATCCCAAACTTTTCAAATATAGATTCCAACAAGGGAATCCCAGCTCTTTTTCCTAATCCAATTTATTTTACAGAGGCAGTTGAACCCAGGTGTTAAAGGCATTGCTGCTATGATATGGCACCATGAGTTCCTGCAACTCATGCATTTCAATTTACATAACTAAGTTAAATAATAGTGGCACTCAAATAACTTTATTTCATTTTTAGAAAGAGTAATTAACTCTGAGGAACTTCACCCATGCTGTTAGCTCTTCATTACATTCACTACTATTAAGTAGAAGTACTTTAAGATTGATGACTACAGACAGCACTTCTTCCTACCTGTGTTGGTGAGTGACGGGTGCTCAGTAGTTGTTCACTTCATGCAGTTGGCAAAGTTTGCAGTTGTGTTACCTCCTTGCCTTATGTCCATTGACAAATGGGAATAAAATAGAATTAAAAATAAAGAGAATCAAAGGATGAAAGTTTCTACCAAAATTTGAAAAGACTATGCCTGCATCCAGAAGGAGTTAGGGAGGGTGAACTTAATGATCTAAAGGAAGAAAGAAATTGTGATAAAAAGGACGAAAGTGCCTCAGAGGAGTGGTTGCTGGCAGCAATGTTCCATCAAAGCCACACAGGGCTTTCACAATAAAAACTCAAACGACTAAATAATGGAAACGAAACAAAATTGGAAAATGTATATGACCATTTACCATCACATAGAAATCATGGGAGCTACATAGAGGCTTTATGATGCAAAGAAGGGACGCACTGTTCAATGCCCTTTTAATAGTATCACAAAGGAATCAAACACTAATTCTCAACATAACTGAATACAATGGTGTTCACTTTCATGAATTTCAACTGTTAAGTTCAGCTTCACTATATATACTTTTTTATTTTCATTTCTAAAATACTGGTATAGTAAACAGGATCTGTTTTAAATGGTCATTTTAGTTTGTTTATTAGAGCTGATATGTTAATTGCTGCATTCACTACAGATTTAATATTAAGATTATTTTGAAAATTTTTGTCATATATGTTACCACACAGAGAGGACTTTCTTCATAGGAATCTATTAAACTTTCTGAAATGACAAATAATGAGGGTGGGGGTGTCCAGCCATGATCACTTTCCATTTGTGAAACTTTTTCCTGAAACTCCAACAGCAAAAGTTAATTCCAGAAAACTGCCTGTCTTATTAATCTACTGTAGCAGCATGAAGGTAGTGAAGTTCAAGTTCAATTAGAGCCAAACAAAGTTCAAAGCCAGAGTTTTAGATCTAAATGTAGTATAATGCATCTCAATTGCCTAGTGATTGTCATGTTCAGATATTGAGTCTTACTGGTCCAGATACCAATTTTCTAGTAAATTTACAAAACAATGCAACTTCCACTTTATATAATATTCTATTTTACTGAACACATATGAAGCCCAAAAAAGGATTAAAAAAAAGCAAATTTCTGTTTCTATTATTCTAGTTGTGAAATTAATGGTGCTATTATTTTTTGATTATGATGCTCTAACTTTTATAAAGTTATAGCCTTTGAAAATTATCTTATTTGTTTATGTTTCTGTGTATGTAAAAGAAAGGGAAAGCAAAGGAGAGAGAAAGATTGTGTGAGAAAATAAGCTACAATATAATATTGGAGGTCAAAGAACAACAAGTGGAATTGGTTTTCTCCTCTATCATGGGTTCTAGGGATCTAAATCTGGATATCAAGCTTACACAGCAAGTGCTTTTATCTATGGACTGTCTACTCAGCCTCAACACTATCTTATTACAGAGATTTCACTTGTAATGTTTAGACTTAATAAACCATAGGCTATTTTTTATATCTTCTCTGGGTATAAAATGAACATGTAAAAAAGTCAACAACAAAATAAATGATTTGATTAGAGTATTCTTTCCTATTTTTCACCTTAGAAATGTTATGCCTAGTTTTTTTTTAATTTTTTTAATTTATGTGTTTATTAAAGATTTCTGTCTCTTCCCCACCGCCGCCTCCCCTTTCCCTCCCCCTCCCCCAATCAAGTCCCCCTCCCTCCTCAGCCCAAAGAGCAATCAGGGTTTCCTGCCCTGTGGGAAGTCCATGGACCACCCACCTCCATCCAGGTCTAGTAAGGTAAGCATCCAAACTGCCTAGGTTCCCACAGGGCCAGTACGTGCAGTAGGATCAAAAACACATTGCCATTGTTCTTGAGTTCTCAGTATTTTTTAAGATTTTATTTATTCATTATTTATATAGTATTCTGCCTGAATGTATGCTTGCATGCCAGAAGGGGGCACCAGATATCATTATGGATGGTTGTGAGCCACCACGTGTTTGCTGAGAATTGAACTCTAGAAGAATAGTCAGTGCTCTTAAATTCTGAGTCATTTCTCCAGCCCAGTCTAGTTATTTTTATCCTTAAAAATCCTTGATGTTTTGAAGAATTACATGCCCCCTTTTTTCTTTAAAGTATTTGTGTTTCTGCAATATTTTGCAGAGTCTCAGAAAATCGGACATATGTCCTGAAGTTGCAGCATTACTTTGCTTTTACTGTTTTCCAGTGAGGGTTCAGAAGCATCACTTAATCTGTTTTGCCTCCTCTAACCCCAATCATCTAGGACTAAAAATGTGCTCTACTGTTATCCTGGAGGTTTTCTTTTCAGCCATTGATTTTTCTCTTTTGGATTTTGGGGAATAATCATTTTGTTCACCTTTGTTTCTTACGCTACAGAAGTTGAATAACAACAGGAGAAAATACTATTGTGAACTAAAAATTTGTGATAGTTTAGACAATGGAAACTTCACAGAGGAATCTAACTAGGTTGTGCCACCTGAAGTTTGAAAGACACTGCCATGTGTTCCTTTGCTGTGAAAACAATGCTAACATTTCTTTGACTTTTATTATTTTTGAAACAAAAACACTGGTTTAAATATTCTGTTAAGATTTTTTTTAACTTAAAAATTATTATGTGTGTGTGCACATGAAAACAGAGGTCAGCCTCTAGTGTTATTCTGCTATTTGATTTTTCTCACACTATTCTTGTATGCTTCTTCTTTAAACTAGACTTACTTGTTTAAGAATGGCAGGGAAATTCCTGTCTCTTGATTCACAGTACATGTGCCACCAGTTTTTATAATTATTATAGATTCTGGAAGTTGAACTCAGTTCTTTGAACTTGTAGCGCTATCTTCCTTACTGTAGCCTAACTCTAGTCGGTTTAAAATAAGTTCATCAAGAAATAAGATGATTATTTTATTAGAGTCTGAAAAAGCCTTTGACAAATTCCAAAACTCCTTAATGATAAAGGTCTTAGAGAGATCATGGATACAAGGTGCATACCTAAACATAATAAAGGCAATATATAGAAAACCAACAGCAAACATCAAATTAATTTGACAGAAACTCAAAACAATTCCACTGAAATCAGGAACAAGACAAGACCGTACAGTCTCTCCCTATCAATTCAACATAGTGCTTGAAGTTCTATCTAGAGCAATAAGACCGCAAGAGGAGACCAAGGAGATAGGAATTGGAAAGTAAGAAGTTAAATTTCATTATTTGCTGATGATATTATAGTATACATAAGTGATACTAAAAATTCTACCAGGGAAATCCTATAGCTGATAGGTATATTCAGTAATGTGATGGAATACAAGAGTAACTTAAAAAAAAATCAGTACCCTCCTTTATACAAATGATAACGGGACTGAAAAGAAATCAGAGAAACACCACAATAGCCACAAATAACATAAAGTATCTTGGGATAAAACTAATCAAAGAAGTGAAAGACCTGTTTGGTAGGGAAGCCTTGTTAACCAATTATCTTTAAGTGGTAGGACCAAGTTAGGGTATGACTTTCAGGGACCTGGAGAAAAACGTGTGCATAGCCTAGGTGCGCTCTCCCTGTTGTTCCCTTGCCACACAGCTGAGCTTGGGCTTCTTGTTCCAGTTTTATGAGTTTCCCCTTATAATAAATAAAAATATAATTGTTTATCTTTTAGCTAGACTGGTTATTTCCCAAATTGACTTGAATTCTACAGTTGGTGCCTGATATGTGAGGCTCGGCACTCTAGAGGTTCTAGCCGATAGCTGTCAGGCTTCACACCGTTTATTTGGATATAGAATTCCCGTGCAGCAGCCCTGAGTAGTCACTAGACACGATCCTTCTTATTTTCTCATTAAACATCTCAGCTAACGTCTGGGTCCAGTTTTCTGGCATTTGTGTATGCTCAGGCATGATGCAGGCTTCCCTGATTGTCTCTGTTAGGCATTTGTGCGTGTGTGGCTGCAGACCAATCAGGGTCCTCCGCGGAGCACACAGCCTGTGATTTATAGTAAATAGCTTTTTTTTTAATCTGAGCATATCTTTTAACACTTAACGTTAAAATTCAGATTTAAACTGGCCACACAGCTACAAGTGCATCACGACACCTGTGGTTATTGCACCTACTCCAGCTCAAACTCAACCACAGGTAATATTTATGACTTAAAATATAAATCATAAATTTATAATTTAAAAAGGCAAGATTAGGAACAATTCAACCATTCAGGAGTTCAATAGCCTTTTTACTTATATCATTTATGATGTTATGTAAGGTTATATAATTTTCCTCCTACATCCCTCTATTTAATTGTGGGCACTAGCTTTGTCCTTCATATTTTTTCCTTAAAATATGGTTTAATAATAGGGCCAAGAGTGATGCACTTTTAGAAATGATACAGTCTTTACAGACTGATAATGATCAACTTAAAAGGGAAATTCAGCACTCTGGAGAAGAATATAAGCAATTTTACAAACAAAATCCAGTCAAATGAGGCACTTTTAGAAATGATACAATCTTACAAACTGAAAATGATCAACTAAAAGGGAAAATCAGCACTCTGAAGAAGGATACAGCCAATTTGACAAACAAACTCAGTCAATGACTGAGGGTGCTGAAATATTGTCTGAAAGAATTCATACTGTTGAATGTATTAATCAGACTCTGTCAAAGGGTTGTGATAGATTGACTGATAGAATGTCTCTCCAAAGAAGGTAATATGAATGCTATAAAAATTATATCCAAGGATGAGACCTTATCTTTACTGGACAGACTTCACACCTTGGAATACTCAGTGAGGACATTAGAACGGGAGATCCAGACATTGCCAAAGGCAGTGGTAAAAATATTTGAAAAGATTGAGGAATTGAACAAATTTGATAACCAGGGACAAAAGGTACAAAGACAAAAAGTAGCCTCATCATTATGTACCAAAATCTGAGATGACTTACCCAAAGTTATACCTGCTTTTCTGGTTATATGATCAGAAGGAACATCTGGCACTAAATTCCCTATGGTAGTAAAAGAATATACATAAAAGCCCATACATACAACTGATCTAAAGGAAATTAAACAAGCAATTGTATCTTATGGAATATATTTATCCTTCATTAGGGAAATGGTGAAAACATGGACTTCAAGCAACAAAATAACACCACAAGACAGGATTCATTTCATCTCAATGGAGCTAGAAAATGGACCATAGTAACTTTGGGGGTGTTACAAGAGAGAAGAAGTGAAAATTTTAGAGCAACAGGGAAAAGCAAAAGGACTGAGATTTCCCACGATCAAATTCTGGGTAAGCGACTTTACTATGATCCTTAGGATGAGGCTATTAACAATGCCCCTATGTAGCACAGCAGCTTTAAAGGCTTGAGACAGGATTCAGGAATGAAGAAAGAGAATTAAATTATATATTAGGTTTAAACAGGGTCAGAGAGAACACTTTAGTAACTTTTTAAAAGATTAACTATGGTTGTACAAATATGGGTAACAGACCCAGAAGCTAGACACGTACTAATTGAATTTTTGTTTTTTGAGAATGCCAATTTAGAAGTAAAAAAGATCCTTGAGGCTTTAAAGGTCAGATCAGCACCAATGTATGAATGAATCTTGCATACAATGAATGTTGGGATACTCAACTATAGTACTAAACTTGGGTAGGAGAAGCAATTTCCAATGGTATGAGGAAACATCAAAATACCAAATGTTTTAATTGTGGTAAAATAGGACATCTGAGAAGAAATTGTAGATATGGGATTCCTAGGAATAATGTCTCATCTGGAAATGGCAAGGATTGGGGGGACTCAGCCTTCAGGTATATGTAGGAGGTATGGCAAATGTTGACAATGGACCAATGAATGTGGTCAACAAAAGACAGAAAAGGCGAAGTAAGTGTCATTACTCCAGAATCATGGCATCCAAATTGGCCTGTTCAAGAAGTAGATGTTTAGTTCCTAGGAATTGGAACCCTGTCTCAAGTGAAACACAGCAAATGCATAGGGTCAAAAGGACAGAGAGGGAGGCTGAGGCTATATGTAGCTAATATTGTAGTGAATTTTTGCAGGGTCATGACATATAGCAGCAATGGAATACACAGATTAACATTTCTGCTGCCCTAAAACTTATGTTTCTGGGGAAGATATTAGAAGATATTAGAGACAATGGTCACCAGCCATTCAGGCTGTACAAGAACACAAAATTGACCAATCCCACATTTGACAAAGGACTGGTCTTGAAAATAAATAAATAACTTAAGAAACTACATCAAAATACCAAATAATCCCATTAAGAGATTGGATACAGATCTAAGCAGAGAACTCTCAATAGAAGAATCTCAAATGGCTGAAGGACATTTAAGGAATTGCTCACATCCTTAGCCATCAGGGAAAAGCAAATCAAAATGACACTGATATACTATCGTACACATATCAGAATGATTAAGATCAAAAACACTGATAAAAGAAGATATGGAGTAAGGAATTCCTTATGGGAATCCAAACCTGTTCTGACACTCTGAAAATCAGTATGGCAGTTTATCAGAAAATTAGAAATCATCCTACCTCAAGATCAAGCAATCCCACTCTTGGGAATATACCCAAAGGGTGTTCTTATCACAAGTTTACTTGTTCATTTCAATTATATTCATAGCAGCATTATTCATAATAGCCAGAACCTGAAAACAATCTAGAAGCCCCTCAATAAAATAATGAATAAATATATGGTATATCTACAAAATGGAATTTTATTCTTTGGGAAAAACATGAGAAGACAAAATTTGTAGGCAAATGGATAGAACTACAAAAAAATCATCCAGATTCAGGTAACCTAAACACAGAAAGACAAATACATTATGTATTCACTCATAGAAGAATATTAGATACAAAGCACGGAAAACCAAGCTACAATTCACACCAGAGAAGCTAGATTAGAAGGGGGATGCCGAAAGCAATACACATGGTGAGTCTTAAAAAGGATAAATGCTTAGGATCTCATGCTTAAAATGTGAGGGGTAGTAGGGAGGAAGTGAGGGAATGGGAACATGAGGGATTGAGATGCCCAAGTGGGTGGAGTGATGAAGAGAGAGAGTAATGAAAGAAATACTTTGATGGAAGAAGCCATTATGAAGTTAAGAAGAAACCTGGTATTAGGGAAATTTCCAGGAACCCACAAGCATGATGCAATCTAAGATTCCTAACAATAGTGGAGAGGGTATCTGAATTGGCCTTCCCCTATTATGAGATTAGTGACTATCCTAATTATCATCATAGAACCTACATCCAGTAACTGATGGAAGCAAATGTAATGATTCACAGCCAAGCACTGGTTTGAGCTCCTGGAGTTTAGATGAAGAGAGGGAGGAGGGATTATATAAGCAAGAGGGGTCAAGATCATGATGGAGTAAACCATAAAGAAAGCTGACCTGAGCTTGGGAATTCACAGGCTCTGGACTGTCAACTGAAGAACCTGCATGGGATTAAACTAAGCCCTCTGAATATGGGTGACAGTTATGATGCTTGATCTATTTAGTGGGCCTCTCTCTGTAAATGGTACCAGGACTTATCCAGGGTACATGAACTGACTTTTTGGAGCCCAGTCCTTATGGTGAGACACTTTGTTTAGCTTTGATGTGTGTAAGGGGGTGTCTTGCCTCAACTTGGTATGTCAGATTGTGTTGACTTCCCAAGGGAGGCCTTACCCCCTCTGAGAAGTTGATAGGGCTGGGATGAGAGAAGGTGGGGAGGAAACAGGGACTGGGGTTGCTTTGTAAAATAAGAAAAATTTAAATGACAAAAGAAAGAAGATGTTGCATTTTTATTGTAACACTTTAATTGAAAGCTATGAGACATATATTTGATGGATAACTCTAAGACAAGTTTTTTTTTTAATATGATGCTTGGCTTAGTCTGTTTGTGAAAATGTGTTTAGGTGAAACATTCAAAGAATTGTGTTTTAAGAATAATTGCATGTCACATATGTCTTACTGTAAGTATTCGAGTATTGTTTCACAACAATCTCAACTTAATTGACTAAAAATGATTAATCATAGGCAACACGGCTGTATTATTTTATCTAGCTGTGACATGAGAGAATGTCTTACAGGATGGGACTATATATTTATTTGCTCATAGTTTAAAAGGGTTGTGTCTACAATAACAGGCAGTTCACATTATGTCAATTAGGAGATAAAGAAAAAGGAAATGAAGGAGGCTGTCACATACAGAACACACTTTTAGTGAGCAATCTCATCCAAATTGTCTGCATATATACTATATGTGTGTATAGGTTTATCTACTCCTCTTTTCCCTTCAGCTTACCCCATATCCCCCATCACCACACACTTTTCTTTACTGTCTGTCTGCCATAGAGTTTTTATTGCTGTGCAGAGACAACAGGACCATGGCAATTCTTATAAATTAAAACATTTAATTGGGGTGACTTGCTGACAGTTTCTGAGTTTCAGTCTATTATCATCATGGTAGGGAGCATGGTGTCCTACGGCAGACTTGGTACTTGAGTGTCTGAGGTAACGGGGAGCTGACTGAGATACTAGGTGGTATCCAGAGAATAGGAAACCTCAAAATTCACTCCCACAGTTACAGTTACACGTTTCCTCCAAAAAGACCATACCCACTACAACAAAGCCAGTCCTCCTAATAGTGCCACTGCCTAAAGGAATATGGGGCTCAATTTTATTCAAACTATTACATATCTATCTATCATCTATCTATCTATCTATCTATCTATCTATCTATCTATCTATCATCTACCTACCTACCAACCTCTCTTTCTACCAATTAAATCTGGTTAGTGCTGTCCTGCAAAGTTGTGGAGCCATCTACTTGATGACGGAAAAGTTACCATGTTATTGTCATGTCCTCTATAAAAATTATTCTCTCTTGCCCAGAAGCCATATATTGCCAATAGTTTCTCTGTAAGAAGTGGGAATTAGAGATCATCTTCCACATATACACAGGAATTGTGAGGGCTTGGTCTATGTAGGTATTCTACAAGGAAAAATGGCTCTTGTGACTTTATGAATATAGCAGTCAAGTCATGTTCAAAAGACAAGGTGTCACAGCATTCCTTCCCATCCTACAGCTTTTTAAATTAATCAGTTAATTATTTTCAGCCTGATCACATTTTCCCCTTCCTTCCTCTTCTCCTCCCAGTTCCTTTACATAACCTCCCTCCTCAACCCACTCCTTCTCCTTGCTTTCCAGAAAATGGCAGGCCTCCCATATATACCAGCTAGTCATAATATAACAAGTTGCAGTAAGACCTCTTCTCCTATTAATACTGGATGAGGCAACTGAGTATCCACTTTTATAGTCTCTCTGTCTACTCTTCAATTGCATTCCCCAAGTCTTTGTGGTGATGGAGTTACTGTAGCTTTTTTTCAAGGCTGAACACCCAATCTCATATTTTTTAGCATTTTCAACTAGTAATACATGTCTCCATTGGTGTTGCCCACTACAAAAAGAAGTTTCTCTAACCAAGTTTGAGAGTAGCCTATATCTGTAAGTATATACATAAATATTCAAAAAGCAATTTTGACAGCATGACTACTTAGTAAAACAACAAAAGCCAGTTCTACTTTGGAGCCTATATCCTATGCAGTCTTGGGCTTTTTGACAAGAATTACAATTCCCTTCTTTTGATCACGGCTCAAGCCCAATCAGAAAATTGCTAGCTGCTTTATCTCTATACTATTGCTCCAATAGACACAACTTGTCTGGCAGGTCTTCATTGTAATATGCAGGATGGAGCATAAAATAAGAAATTAACATTGTTTCTTTTCCAGTAAAGGAATATATTATTAGTGCTTTATAATATATCCTTCCTTCCTTCCTTCCTTCCTTCCTTCCTTCCTTCCTTCCTTCCCTCCCTCCCTCCCTCCCTCCCTCCCTCCCTCCCTCCCTCCCTCCTCTTCCCCCTTCCCTCCTTTTGCCCCATCTTCTTTTTGTTTAGACAGGTAGTGGTGACACAGGCCTTTAATTACCAGCACTCAGGAGGCAGAAGCAGAAAGTTATTTGAGTTTGAGACCAGCCTAGTCTATAAAGCAAGTTTCAGGACAGCCAGGACTATACAAAAAAACCCAGTCTTGAAAAACAAAGCAATAAAAAACAATGAAATGAAGTAAAATATATCTCTGGTAACCTAAAATCAATTTTAGTTGAATTAGAATTATATCATTTTTCCTTCTCTTTTTCTTCCCTCCTAACCTTCCAGTTACCCTCTCTATAACTTCTCCCATGATGCCCAACTTTCACATTGATAGTCTCTTTTCCTTTAATTATTATTATTATAGTATGTGTATATTTGTATTTGCACATTTATGTGTTTATATTATATATTTACACATACTTATTTATATAACATACAGAATCTTTTTGTTACATGGATATTATTTCACTGTTAAGAGAAAGGAAAAAAATGGTGAAAACCCTTGTGCTTAACTAGTGATTGGATGAGCAAATTGGTACAACCATGCAACAGACCAAATGCAGTAATCAAAGGAAAAAATCATTTATATAAACCACTGGATATATCTTTAATCAACCATATAATTTAAAGGATATTTAAATGCTTTATATGTTTGATAATTTCTCAAGGGCAGGACTACTGAAACATAAATCTGCTAATTGGATTTCAAGGACCAATGAGAAGGGGAATAATTTTTGTCGTGGGGTGAGATTCAGTTATTGTTAGTTGTTTGTTCTTTTGTATGGTATCGTTCTGTGTAACTCAGGCTAGTCTAAAGTTTGAAATCTTCCTGCCTCTGTCTCCCAAGTGCAGGAATTATAGAAAAGTACCAACATACAGAGTCTGTTTTTGCTGTTTGTTTGCATATGACTTTAGGGCTGACCACTCTCCATTGAACAACGGATAAGTGGATTTACTCCTTGGAGACTAAATCCCGTTAGTCAGTAATTGCCTGGAGTTAACTGTCTAGAAATGGGACCCTGATAAATTAGCATATCCATTAATACCATCATTGTTCCAGTCTTATTCATATAGCCATTTCTAAAAAAAACTACTTTACAGCGTATTTTCTTATATTCTGGATATCAATACTGCTGAAAATGTGAAAACATTCATTGTAATATTACAACAGAAAGAAAAGAAACCCACAAATGCAAAATTTGTAGTGTGACATTGGCCAAACAAAAAACACATTTAAAATAAATGAACAAACATATAAGGTGTTATGATTTTTTTAATTTAACAAGACAAATACATATAAATTGTTATTATTTCTAAAAGGAATGTTAAACTTCTAGTTACATCCTTTAGATACACTTTACTAAATGTTTTTGAAATTGGGCAGGGTGTTTTAAATTGAACCTTAGTTCAAATTCCATGTGCTCAGACATGTTTAGTGTGTACCACAATGGGCAGATTCAGAGACATAACTTTTCCTAAATGTATAGAGACATTGCATCATTTACACATATGTTTTAAAGATACTATACTAATTTTTTTGTCCCTCAATTTGATTCTGTATATACTTAGCCAGAAAAGAAACATAATGCTTTCTTCAGAATTGACCACAAATCTTACTTTTGTACGTCTTGAGCACCTCGTTTTTTCTTACTTAGTATTACAAAGTAATCACATACTATTATATATCTTGAGATGTTTTTCTTAATGTTATGAATCAGAAACATATTTGATTTTCAAGGAATAAGTGATTTAAACAGGAGTAATCACATTTAAATCTATCATCAGATGATGATGAATTGGAAATGCGTTACTATTGGTCACAGTTATTTAGAGAAATGGAAAAATGATTGAATATCCACAGCATAATAATGACTGTCAGTGAGTGGTTTAGAGATTTTCTTACTCTCAATTTTCTACCCCATGTGATTTTCATACATAGTTCCACTAAACATTTTTCAAAGTCACCATTGTTAGTACTGAGTCAAGCTAATGCATGTCTAAGAGTATAGTCTGTGTGTGTGTGTGTGTGTGTGTGTGTGTGTGTGTGTTAAAAAATACATTTGGGAGCAGGAGAGATGGCTTAGCAGTTTAGAGCACTAGCTGCCCTGCAGATGACATGGGTTCAATTCCAAGTCTCCACATAGTGGATCACAATCTTCTCTAGTTCTAGTTCTGATACTGTCTGTCATCCTCAGGCATCAAGAATGAATGTGGTACACAGACATACAAGCAAGCAAAACTCCCAGACACATAAAATAAAATTAAAAAAAAATA
The DNA here is from genome assembly GCA_963919715.1 of Microtus obscurus. Classification (NCBI taxonomy): domain Eukaryota; kingdom Metazoa; phylum Chordata; class Mammalia; order Rodentia; family Cricetidae; genus Microtus; species Microtus obscurus. The sequence goes on along the minus strand of CAWTZC010001756.1, from coordinate 76,521 downwards.
GTTACACAAATACATTATAATAATTCTGACCCGTCAGTGCCTGATTTAGTAGAAAATAACCAGTACAGCGCTATAGATTTTACAAATTACAATGACAATGTAAACAGAACTACTAAGAATCACATTATTGAAAAAACATCATCTGTCTTGAAGAAATGAAAACAGCAAAAATAATGTGTCAAATCACAAAATCATTAGGATAATTATTTTATTAAAAAAATTCATGTGCATATCAAAAAATGAAGAGAAAAGATACCTGAGGAAAAGACGGTAGATGGTGCCTAGCAGGTGGACAGGTAGGAGAAGGGGCCATAGGTACACAGGTGGTAATTCCAGTTTCTTCCTCAGCACGCCGACTTCTGATAAAAGCCTGGTGGGCTTTAACGTACACATGCAGGTCCCACTCCTGTATAACTCTTCCAGACTGTTCAGATGCTTCAACGCTGGTCCTGAACATGTTTAGCTCACGTTTTCATACTCTAAAGAGTAAAATAGAGGGACACTTTATTTAAACTGATCAAATTAGGGGAAAGCAACACATCCCATGACACTAAAAACACTGAAAACTTCACCTCATTCAAGGGGAAATAGACTTTTATTTGTGGGTCTTCCCCCTTACCTTGTGGGGAACATCATACTTGGATTGTGTGTCTGTGTGTTAATTCCATACATGTGCATCCTCTGTGGCAAGTGGGTGCTTCAGTTTTTTTTAAACACTGATTTTCCTGTGTCTGAGATATTTTCTGTCTTTCAATTATCAAATTGATGAAGAGAAGGAACTTGACTAAGTCCATTCTGGAAGGCAACATTGCTTGGCGAAGGTTTGGTTCACAGTATTAGCACTTTGTGGAAGGAATGTAAGGCTGATAAAAAATGGCCTGTAATGGGGATGTTCTATTGGGAACTCACCAAGGCCAGCTGGCCTGGGTCTGAAAAAAGCCCGGGATAAAACCGGTCTCGCTGAACATAGCAGACAAGGAGGACTACTCAAGAACAATGGCAATGGGTTTTGATCCTACTGCACGTATTGGCTTTGTGGGAGCCTAGGCAGTTTGGATGTTCACCTTACTAGACCTGGATGGAGGTGGGTGGTCCTTGGACTTCTCACAGGGCAGGGAACCCTGATTGCTCTTTGGGCTGACGAGGGAGGGGGACTTGATTGGGGGAGGGGGAGAAAAATGGGAGGCGGCGGTGGAGAAGAGACAGAAATCTTTAATAAATAAATTAATTAATTAAAAAAAATGGCCTGTAAGGAAAAGAAAATTCTAGGAGTGATGTCTGTATTGTTCTTAAGTTTATGCTCACTTTTTGAGATCTGTGTTATGAATTTAATTATCATTTAAAGGTGTTTCTAGGACAAAAGCAACTATATTTCATTTTTGCTTGAATCAGTGTTTAAAAATCAGCTTTAGAAAAAATTAAACTAAATGTCTCAAACACAATATGCCTAAATGTAGAAGACTATTATGTTTATATTATTCTTATTGTTAGATTTATAAGGCAGTTTAAGGGGATGGGGGCAGAAAAGAAACCAGAGTCTGACCTTAAAACAGATGGGATTATATTACAAGGTGAAGCTTCTCTTACATGGGAAATTTGGAGGTCTGACTGGGGAAAAGATGGTGGGAATCCTTTATAGTTATGGGGTTAAAGGCTTAGAAATGAGGATTTTGTTGTGAGAAAGCCTGTCCTTTTTAGAAATATGGAGAAAGGTCATCTGTAAACTTGTAGGCATCCCTTTGTATGACCTAAGCACTCTATCACTTATGTTACACTATACTCCTCCTGTCTCTTCAGCTGATACAAAAAGGAATTTCATATCACTGTTGCTAGATTTTGAAGGGAGCCATGCGTGGTCTCCAGATGATACTGAAAAAGTTGAGATGTCTCTTGTGGTTCCTCGTTTCAGAAAAAGAAGAGTATCAAGAATAAGCTCCAAAAGGAGATTGAGGAAAATTTTACTAAACCTTCAAAGACAACTACACAGAGGAGGAAGGCAAAAGCATGGAAAGAGCTATGGCTTGAAGCTAAATTGTCTCCCCAAAGTCTTTCATGACTTTATTCCTAAGTCATGTGTTACTGAATAATCTATGTTTAACCCAATTTAAACATTAGTAAGTTTCTATATATGTCATCATATAATACTTCATAGATAGATTGTTTTTGTATTTGTGGATAAAACTTAAAATAAATTTAATTTAATTTTTATTACGAGTTGTTTTCCTCTTCTTCCTCTCTTAGAAAATAATAGTTTAAAAAAGAATATTTTTCAGTTTATCAACTCATGGCATTTTTATATTGCAATATTTAAAATATAATATTAAGTTAAAGCGAGAATTTGATAACAAAATTTTAACTTGTTTTCTACAGTTACTATGTTTTATATTAATATTTTAAAAGTTAAATATAGAAATTTCCAGTAACATGCTTTTGAAAAGGGAAGAATTTGACAGTATTGTTTCATTATGTTTTGTTTTTGTCTATTCCTATCAGAATTTGTGCAGCCTGGTTGAGAAAAGACAGGATATGAGAAAAAGTGAAAGCTTTAGTTTCTCACTAAAAGATTAGAATTTTTCCATTGAGACTCCAAAAAGAGAGAAACGAAAATGCTGGATGTTTGTTTTCGCTAAATCATTAAGTGCATCTGGCAATTCTTACAGAGTGAAAGGAAATATCTCTCATCATAAATACACATTTTAGATTCTGCCATATACTAATGTATGGGCACAAAAATTGGCTGATGCTGAAAGAAAAGGAAAAATTCTTTTGTTATTCATGAAAGCACAAAGCCCAAGTCATTCTTCCTTTAGTGCTTGTTTCCCACGCATCCACATGCCAACTGAAACATCATCTCTTCTTCATTTCTTCTAATAAGATAATTTTATGTAACTTTTACTGGATTTCGAAAGGATTCAAGTTGAACACTAGATGATACCAAGATAATGGATGTTCTGTCTTGTGGTTCTTAGTCTCATGAGTAAAAAGAATTTAAGAGTGGACTCATACAGAATCATTAGGGGAATTGTATTAGAATTTAAGAGAAAAATTTGCAGAGCAGTTCGGTTGTTAATATCAGCAGATGTCTGGAGAAGAGCTGAGGATAACGAGGGAAAGTCATATCTGTCAGCCGCAGGGCAGACAGGCAGACACACAGAAGGGAGGGGAGCCTCATGTCCACAGTGTTAGCATAGCCCCAACGGTCATCCACTTGGCCAAAGGCCACCATAGGAAGGTAGACTCACTTTAAGATATGTTAACAAGATAGGTGGAGTAATTAATTATTCTACAATATATTGTATTTTTCATCCAAAATATGACCTGCCATAGAGTAGCAGCTGACCTGGGATGCAAATATGGGGCTTCATAATTCTGGTTTCTGTTTTACTCATTCAGAAAAGCATGACTTTTCCTTTAGTTCTCTCTATAGCTTCACTAAGGCATTTCCCTAGCATTTTGAGTTTCCTCACTATCTGGGACTTCTTTACAGTTCCTCTAAAGCCTCTATACCACATGCCTGCTTGGCTGCTGCAAGTCTGAACTCCATGACAGCATACCTTGTTTGCTTTCCTTCCTTCTGTCCTGTAATCACCTTCCTACTCTGGGTAGCTTTTGAGCTACATAGTTTTCATGCCCTGGGTTTTTAGCTTTTAAACTGTAATAAAACTTGAGTTGGGTGCACCCCTCGCAGACCTGAGTTCCTTGCTCGTGCTCTCTCTCCATCTTCTCCTGATTTGGACCTTGAGGTTTCAGTCTGGTGCTCCAATGTGGGTCTCTGTCTCTGTCTCCTTTCATTGCCTGATGAAGGTTAATATTCCGGAGGATGCCTATGTTTTTCTTTGGGTTCTCCTTCTTATTTAACTTCTCTAAGATCACGTATTATAGGCTCAATTTGCTTTGTGGGAGCCTAGGCAGTTTGGATACTCACCTTACTAGACCTCGATGGAGGTGGGTGGTCCTTGGACTTCCCACAGGACAGGGAACCCTGATGGCTCTTTGGGCTGAAGAGGGAGAGGGACTTGATTGGGGGATGGGGAGGGAAATGGGAGGCAGCGGTGGGGAAGAGACAGAAATCTTTAATAAATAAATAAAAAACCTGAGTTGGGTTGTAAAACCTTTTATTAAAGAAAGAACATTATTTCCCGTGTATCCTCACTCTCTCACAATTCTTAGAATACTAGATTCATGACAATTTTTTAATATTTTCAAAAACTTTTTTTTTAAACTACTCACTATGTGTGTTTCTTCCACTATTTTATAGTTTCAAATGCCTGGAACTTCCACATACAGCATAAAATGTCAGAAACTATTAACTGACTGATTGGAAATTCTAGTGCTTTTCCCTGAAGTGAATGCTAAGAAGGAACAATTAAGCAGATTGTGAGACTTCAATGCATTTGTTTTATCTTATTTTTATATCAAAGTGTTTTGCAACATTTAAAACATCTTCCTTAAAAATAATAGTAAAGTTATTTTTTAAAGTAGCGTATGTTTCTAAATAAGAGAGTAAAATTTATCCTCATATTTATGCTATATTAATGTTATGTGCTCAACCGGTCATGACAAATAAGATAGCATTTAGGAAGATTATTAAGGATTTACTCAAAATAATCTTAAATATTTTAAAATTTATTTGTTTATTGTTTTACTCCAATCCAATATTGTTATTCAAATGCTCAAAATACTCTGTTAAGTTGGGAACATAGGTCCCAGGCCCTTGCATCTATTCCGGCTCCTAGGCCTGAGAGTTATATTGGTTTGGACTCCAAATCACAGCAGGCCAGGTCCTGACCCATCCCTGCAGGGGGTGTCTGGACCACTCCCACAGAGTACTTAAACAAACTCCCAAAAGAGGAACATGTGGTCTCTTTTCCTTCCTCCTAGTGGTTTCTTTTCTGGCCTCCCTGTTACCCCTCAAGGCCACCCGAGAGTGCAGAACTCCCATTAAACTTGGATATATTCTTAATTTGGCTTTTTTTGATTTGGCTTGATTGGGATTTTGCATCGGCCTGAGCTCATGTGAGAAGAGTGTCTTATCAAAATCTGCCTTTTATAGAGAGACTGAGACATGGGACCCACTGGGAGAAAAGATAACTTTATAAAAGCATATCTTACAGACAGGAAAGAATTGTTTGGGTTTGAATATTGTTGTCCTTTCAGCATTGTGCTCATGTCTATTACTTTTTAACTTTGCAACTACAAATAATTGTGGCTGATATAAGTGCTGCAGAGCAGGATGTGTCTGGGTCAACATTTAGTTAAGTCTGCTAAAATGCTGAACTCTATGTCTAGAAGAAGGTTAGTTATATAGGGGGTGGGAAAGCATATTTCTGGAAGCATAAAGGAGAAGAATGGCAACTCTTATAATGATCATGATGCATTTCTTAAAATATGATGAGCTTCTTAAAAGCAAAAATAGGAGCCAATAATACAGCTGTTGTGTCAGCCTGGTAGACAAAACTCAGCTAAAGTATAAATAAAGATGGCTTGAGCTATTCAGAGCCACTTGAGTGTAATCCCCTTGGCGTTCAGAGTTTTTCCTTGTACTGTCTCCTCTTAACTGTCTCAGAACTTGAACCTGAGCTGAGGCTGGATCCAAGCACCGAGAGGTGTGCTTACCTCAGAGAAGGTCTACAAAGTGGTACCGACTTTCGACCAAGACACTGGCCTTATTGACTCAGAAATACTGAAGTCTTGGTATTCAGGGAAGTAGCAATGATCTACATGCAACATTTTACATGCTTATGGTTATAAAGAAATTTAATAAAAATATTTTATATTTTACAAATTTTAAATCTAATTGAAATGATTATAGAGTATTAATTAATACAATTATGTTATCTAAAATAATATAGAAATCATTTTCTTTTATCAGTGCAAAGTTTTGAAGCATTTTTCTTTTTTCTTCTGATCACTGAACAACTAAATGCATGTTAACTTAAGACACTGGAGTATTCTCCTATAAAATATTTAAATATATAAGATACAGAAAACACTTCCAGTCAGGTGGTAGTGGCACATGCCTTTAGTGCCGGCACTCAGGAGGCAGAGGCAGGTAGATCTCTATGAGTTCGAGGCCAGCCTGGTCTGCAAAAGCTAGTTCCAGGACAGGCTCCAAAGCTACAGTGAAACCCTATCTTGAAAAACCAACCAAACAAACAAAGAAAAAGAAAAAAATCCATTTCTAGTGAAGTAAAAAATATGGAAATAGGTACAATTTCATAATTTAGAAAATCATAAATATTTTTTTGTTTATTTTCTAGTTAGTATATTGTAGTTAGCCTGAAAAGGGCCCATTTAGCCTGAAACTTTCTAATCCTGTGACATGCCTATTTTCCCAACTGCTAGACATTCATAAAACCTGTCATACACTCCTTCCTCATGCACATTAGTTAGCCAGGACAGATTGTAATTTCAAGCTCTCATTAATGGAATGGGACAGTTACCATGTCTTTTAATGTATAATGATGGAAAAAACCCTAGACACAAGTTCTTGAAAGTTCAGTTTGGGTGTGGGCAAATCCTTTCTGCAAAACAAATTTGCTTTGTTTTGTGTATTTGCACTTTGTTCATGTCTTTCTTCATGTGATACTTTTGCAGATTCACCCCACAATTAAAATCCATCATGTTCAGATACCTTCCTTTAGGGGAGTAACATTCAAAACTTTGCTCCAATGGCTCTAATTGCCTTGGGTGAACTACAGACCTTGCTGGTTAATGATTCCAGGATAGACAGTTTATCAACAATGCAAGAAGGGCTGAAGAAAGCACTCTGGCAAACAGGTAACTCTTATGCACAGATCTGCGTAAAATGCACAACATGGCAAAGTACAGGGAATCTTTCAGGAAGAGACAACGCAAAGGAAAGCAGTATACATGTTCCATTAAAAAGAGTATTGTTAAGCTAAGTTTCTAATTGATTAGTAAAGTGATGCTTGTGGAAAACCCTACCTTCATCTCTCTATAATGCCGTCCTTTTACCTCATCCCCATTTCTAAGTCTCAGAATTCAGTAGCATAACGAGTGAGAGACAGACTTTCATTTGAAATTGAGGGATCTGATAGGGCAAAAAAATCTGCTTGTGACCCTTTAAAAGGGTGGAGGGAAGGATTTGGAATGGAAAATTGCTGCAACCATAGGGTTTGCCAGTGTCTTTATGGCTTTCCCTCCTGAAATTGTTTACCCAAGGTAAGACAGACTTTCTTTCTAAGATGACTGAAAATAGTTGAGTAAAACCATCTGTTGGAATCACGTGTTACCATTGAGGCACTCTTAACATCCCAAGCCCTAAAAGCAATAGAAAGAGATGGAAAGCAGAGACATCAAAAAACTGGGAAATGTAGGCGTCAAAGAAGTGGGGGAACAAGGACTTTGACACTGTTCCTAGCTGAGAAGAGTCATTGTCAGTAGTTGGTAGTTCTAATTCTGCTAAGAGAGAGATTTTCTGGTCATTTAACATTAATTAAGATGATTTTCACTTAATATATTGATTGTGATGAATCATGAGATTGCTTTCACACACTCATGGAGAAATTTTGAAAAACAATAATTAGAGGATTATAAACAGATTGTTAAATTACAGAGTAAATCTGAGCGATTGCCAGAGAAGGTGGAGGGAGGGGACAGAGTGAGGCAGGAGAGACCATGGGCTGATGAGAGTAAGTGGTATAACATTAATTCAGGGTGACAGTGATTAATTCCACTACCGGAGTACTGCACCAAAGTGAACTAGCAAGAACAGCTTCCAAGGAAGGGAACAGGAGAAGAGAGAGGACTAATAAAAAGAATGGTATTTGGGATGAAAAGGATGATGGTCTCTTCAGAGGTTTTGGGAGATCTTACATGGAACATTTTGCTTGGATATAGTGAAAACTTCAGTAGTAAAACCTTTAAAACACATGATAAAAACATAAATTAGGTGTAATAAGAAGAAAATATTTTATCTAAGAGAGGAGTGCATACACAGAAGGAGGCTTCTGTTTGAATTATTGGTCTGGCCCATGTGACTTTGGACCCATCTCCAACCAGTTAGGACTTGTTGGTGCATAAGGAGGAGGGTAAATTCCACTCTTAGGAGTATTTCAGTCTAGTCTTGAATTATTACAACAGCAAACAAATAGAGCTGGTCTTAAATGATGTTACACTGATTTGAAATTTCTTTGAAGTTGTTGGTTTCTCCTTTTACCTTTTCTCTCTGATTTTGAGAAAGAATGAGACATAGAACTTAATTGGTGCGAAGAAGATTTTAATACTACTCTTTTAGTTCTGAGTCCTGAAAACAAAATTTAGACTGACAGAAAGAGGGTTGAGTTGGTTGGTCCATGCCTAATTAGTTCCCCTTTTAGACGTCACACAAACAGCCTACAGGACTTTATGAGAGCAGATCTCTCTTTAACTGTTTCATGAGAACAACATGGGCAATGTAGAAAGGGTAGCAGAGTGCCTCACAGTAGGTTCTATCCTCAGGGCCACAATAAAATTTAACACATGGAAAAGATTCAAAACTTAAGTCAGGAGGTAATAACAACTTTGTGGGGAATATTAAGAGACAAAGTTAGTAAGAAAAATTTTTTCATGAATATTAACTTTTGTTTAGTAACTTTACATGCAATTATATAACTGGCTGGACTATGTCCCAAAGTTTTGTAGAAAGATAAGGAAACTGTAATTAGCTATTAGTTATATCAGACACCTGCATAAATAGCCCATACCTGGAAGCACTGTAAAAGAAGTGTGTTAAATTAAACATCTAATTGCCAATTAAAAATTTTTTATAGGATTGTTTAGCAAACTTATCAAAGCATTATTTGGGTATCGTGAACTCAAAAGCTATAAGTATTATGACAGAGTCTCTGTAAGTCTTCTTTAATAAGAGGGTACGGGTCCTTAGGATATGGATTCTCTAATTAGATTTACAGAATTGGAAGCCAAGATAAAGCACATAGCCAATTGCACTAGCCATATGGTGGTTTAGGTACAAAGTTTGTCTGTTTGCAGCATCCTTATATGTCAGTTTTGGAGACATTGAGTGTAGAGTAATTGCTGTTTGCCTCTCTATTGCTTGAGATACTAGGAGTGTGAGTATAGACTCTTATTTTCACCACTTAGCAAGAGAATCTACCCTGATTTCAAGTGAGATATGACAGGAATTCATGTAATTCATCTTCCCTATAGAGAAGGAAGAGGTTTTTCTGGTTCAGTCAACACAACCAGATCTGGCAAGACCTACACTACTAGAGACAAGAGGGTCTGCCTTCTAGCATGTCTTATTTTCCTATGCATCCTTATTCTCTAATAGGAAGGGGTACTATTAGATCCTGAGGATGTCCTGCCTGCAAGTGTTTTATAAATTTAGTGATTATACTCAAACATTAATTTTTTTAAATAATTAGTTTTAAATATATCTACTTTTACATATTATATTATATTGAACAAACTAATTTACTGTTAAGTATTTTTTGAGTTATTTATTATTAACTTGACAGATGTATGGAAGACTATATAATTGGAGATATAAATTGGTCTTTTGCTTCAAGCTTGTATGTAAATTAATTATATTTGTGCTTAGCATGACTACAAGTACAATTATGAACATGTTAAAGAATTTGAGCCTTTATAGACAAACTAGCATATGAATTTTATCTCTTAAATATGCTTATCAGTTTCCAAAAAATAGTAACTTTTAAAGATTGGGATTTCATAATTTCATATATCTTAAGTTTGAGCCTTAAATTAGTATAGTCTATAAATTGATGATATTTTAGTATAAACCATAGCTACAGTCCATGTAGAGAGACCAAGACATTTATTTTACTGATCCTTTTATAGTATGCTTTTACAGAAGACCATAGTTTTTAAGACTCATTTTCTTCTAAAAGTGAAAGTTTAACCAACTTAGAGAAGCAAGAGTAACTATACATACATCTTTAAGTCAGTTTTGCTATGCATAAACATGCCACTATAACCTTACAAACTTATAAACCCTAGTCATCAAACATATGTAATTTGTAAGTCATCTTTTCCATAAACATTGTATAGACTACTCAGACTTCTACAGTTTGGCTGTAAGTTTTTGTCTCTTTGTTCTCATCTGCTTTTGTTAATATTATTACTATTATTGTTATTATTATTAATATATAACAGTAGTTTTAATATTTTCATAAACAAGCATTAGGAATTTTATAGCCTTTGAAACCACATCTCCAATGGTCTTCAGATCTTGAGATGAAAAATGTTTATATTTCAATAAGAGTCTCAAAGATATCCATGACTCTATTTGAGAGAACATTTTTGTAAACAAGAATCAAGAAAGAGAGAGGTATTCAGAGAATTAGACATCTCTAATAACATTTAGTCATTTTAATACTGATATATGAATCATTCTGATGAGATAATTAAGTACTATGGAACAAACAATAGTAAGTTCTACATGAAATAGTTTACCTCATAGCTGTTTTTGAGTACATATTGTCTCTTTTTCTGGTCTATTCTATAGTACTTCTTCTCCCTGTTACAGAGTCAGTACAGAGGGTTTAGAAGGAAATATTTAGATAGTCATACTTTGATCTGAAATGGAGACCAAATCCCATTTCCAAAGCTATCTTTTCAGTAAAACAATTTCAAAATATTATCCATACCCAAAAGAGATATGAATCTCTGTAAGATAGAAGCCTGTGATCTATACATCCAAAACCATTTCTGTGTGCTAAGTTTGGGACAGTCAATCTGGACAGATTAGTGAGTATTTTAAAAGATATTTCTTTAAGGACATCAAGTTGGCAATAATTTAACTACTTGGAACCTGGGTGCCATTAAATAGAAAACTATAAATTTATAAAATTTCAAGTAGAAGTATCCAAGCTTGATTGGACAAAAACAAAGGCAAAATGTAGACAAAAAAAAAAAAAAGGAATCCCATGAGTAGAAAGAGTCCTATTTCAATAAGGTAAGTAGGCTTTAATACATCATCAAAATTCAAAGACATTCTGGCTTTGAATGTGGTTGCAAGTAGGAACTGAATGGTAGAAATGAGAAGGATAAATGAGCTGGGAGTTACATGGAGTGAGCAGTTTGGAATCATTCTCTATTTTGTTTTTGTTATTTAAATCAGTTTAACTTTTAAATTGAAAGCTCTGAATTTGGGCTACCAGTGGTCATTGTTCAGTGTATACTGAAGGCATATTTTGATTCAGGCTAGTCATCATGTCAACCTTATCATTATTCTCATATTACCTCTTTAGAGGATTCTCTTTGTCCAGTTTGGTCATCGAGATACCAACCAGTGATGTTTAAGAACTAACCACTGTTGTCTATAAAGAATAGTGTCAACACAGAAGACATATTTCTTCAATGTTTCTAAGCAATGCCATGAAACAAAAACCTGGGGAAAAAAAAATTGTGTCCTCTATCTTATCCTAAACTGGGAAAGAGTATTTGCATATTTTTACAAGAATCTATTGAATTTTGTGAGATGATGACCAGGAAAAAATGAATACATAAAACCAGCTACTCTTTGTGAGGTTACCAAGGATCCTACAAAATATTTAATAAAATTCAAGAAAGTTGGGGAATATGTAAACACAAAGAAAGCATAAACTTAAATTATCCATTCACTTTAGGTTTTAGAAGATGAGACTGAAGGAATTATCCTCTTTAATCTGAGTTTCTGGCAGGCTAAACACATCATTTCTCTCTTTAAAATGCTCAATGTAATAACTATCAGCATAAAAGATGAAAATTATTTTTTAAATGTTTGTGTCATGTACTTGTAGACACGTTGTATAAGAACATTTTAAATCAGCCCCAGATGAGATGAGTCTAGGCCAAGTTCCTCTCTCCTCACCATCACCCCCACACCCCGGCTTCCTGAATCATAGGAACACTGAGAACACTAAGTACATAACACATCTGAATGGCAATAAAACAGAAAGTAAAGAGCTACTGGATTTAATTCAGGCCCAGCTCTCATTTAGGCTCTATTTGGCTGGCAAATCTTAAAAAAGAAAGAAAGAAAGAAAGAAAGAAAGAAAGAAAGAAAGAAAGAAAGAAAGAAAGAAAGAAAGAAAGAAAGACAAAAGGAAAGGCGGTGGGTGTTTACCTCAGCTTAGAAGTAGCAGTTGAGTTCGGATCAACAAACTAGGTGTGGGCTGAGGCTGTGAGAGGTGGCAGTTGAAGGCATTGTGACAGCATTGAAAAAGCTTAGAGATGACAGCATGACACTGAGGGATTCAGCAACTCCCAAGCATATGCAGGCATGTACTGCTGCTTTAGCACAAAAAGAAAATAGAGATTCCTAATGAGGAGCTGACTCATGGAGGAGAGGCTGCATTATGCTATGTCCTCAGTGAAGGAAGGGAAGGAAATGTACTCCAAACCAAACTGCTCAAATCAATCACTGGGAAATGATGGGATAAACTTAATGTAGCTGGAGTATTCACTGACATGAAAATGTAGCTTCATGATAAAAAGTCTCTAAATCTCTTAAGGTTTCATTCTAGAACAGTTTGGAACACAGACACAGACATATACACAAACACGCACACACATGATCTAAACTTCAAAAAACCTGCCTTGCAATTCTAGCTTCATCCTTAATGTATGAGTCTGGGAAATGGATCCCCTGGACACTGGGCATTAATTTTTATAACTGCTTCAATTGCATTAGCTTTTCTTGTAGATCAAATAAGAACCTGGTAGGGAAAGTGAAGTTACAAGTAATAAACCAACAGTGATGATTTTATTGTCAGAACAGGCATTTTTAAAGTTAATCGTAAATTGTTCTTAAAGTCTAAAATTTAACACAATTTCTGACTTAAAATACATTTTAAAAGCTGTATGTGTGTTTATGATTTTACACACCTGTGTGTGTCTACTTGTAGAGGTCATAAGAAGGCATAAGTACTCTTGAAACTTTAGGTTCATGTAGTTATAAGGTAGAATGAATTCTCAGCACAGAACCCATATTTTCTGATAGTGCTCTTAACTGCTAAGGCTGCTGTCCAGTCCCAAGATCTAACTTTTTAAAGGTATTTGCTTGCTTATCATGCACTGTAAAGCACAGGTGACCTATTTCTTACACATACTTACCACATAGAGCATGTAAAAAAAAAAGATGCAGCCAAAGAAATTAAACACAGTAGGTTATCTGACATGAAACACCCTTAAGTTTTCACCCTGAGCCCTTCTTTGAAAACAGATCTAAATCAATTTCTTTTTTATAGGGTAGCATTTTACTGTTGTTACTGTACTGAAAAAATAAAAACCATGTAGATGGAGCTAGGGAAAGGATATTGGTACACAGTCTTGAGAAGCTGTTGAGAGAAGCACACTGAGTAAATTAGAAAAGATTAGACACCCAGTTTCCAAGGAAGCCCTAGTTCATCATCGTCTTGAACAGTAATTTACTCCTTGACTTTGGTGAATTTTCATGGAGATAGAGCATGATATGGGTCAGCCTTAACTCCTCTCTTTTAGCTGTTCACAGAACCATTTTGATCTTATGAAAACTGAAGACAAGATTATGAAACAGCTGAATGGTGGTGGCACATGTCTTTGGTGAAAGAGGCAGGGGGATCTCCACGTTCAAATTCAGTCTTGTCTGTATCACAAGTTTCGGGATATCCAGTGCTACTCTGAGAAACCATGTCTAAAAAAAACAAAAACCAAAGCCTAACCAACCAACGAAAACTAACAAAAATATTAGGGAAAATTGGAAACATCTATGTCTTACATACAAAGACTAGTCATAATGACTTCAGTTCACAAAGTTGGTTGGCAGGCATGCCATGTTGAACTGTGCATCTAAGGACATGCACATTGAGTATTGTAGTTAATGAGGAAGATATTTCAGCTTCTCTTTGAATGCTGAACATTCTTTTTATCATTACCATCTGTTTTGTTTTTACCTATGGTGACTTTTATTCTTCTTTAAAATTTATAATATCAGTGATGGTCATGCAAAGTAAGTCTGTCTGAATATCATTGAAATGCTTAAAGGAGACTCCACTCTTCACAAACTCGGTCAGTGATTTTGCAGAATGGTCTACTGGTGTGGGGCAATTCTGTATTCTGTCAATTATGTTTTAAATAAATGCTGATTGGTCAGTAGCTAGGCAGGACAACCAGACAGGAAGTAGAGGCAGGTCAGTAAGAACAGGAGAATTCTGGGAAGAATGATGCCCATTCCTCCCCCGTCTTGTCCAGACACTGAAGAAGGAAGATGTGACCTACCCTGCTGAAAAAAGTACCAAGCCATGTGGCTAACATATATTAGAATAATGGGCTAACATAACTTATAAGAGTTAATAAGAAGTCTGAGCTAATGGGCCAATAAGTTTAAAACTTAAGCAGGCCCTCATGTTACAGGTCTAAAATAATGAGGTAAAAACTGTGTGATGTATGGTGTTCACCATGGTATATGCAGCTACACAGAATTTAAAACATGATAAGGATGATTAAGGGGTCAATTTTAAAAAATGATATGGTATATAGTTTAATTTCTAATAAAGTTGCTGAATGTGCTCTGTAAGTCATGAAACAGCACACATCATTAAGGTTTTTAAATTTCAAAATCAAGTGAATAGAAAGGTTTAGGTTTAAAAACATTTAAAGTCTTAATACGAAATTCCCAGGAGAACCCATGAAACTCTTTCTCATGTGTAAATAAAAATAAAAGTGTATCAAGTTGCCATAGAATAGTCCTCCTCTTTCTGATGCTGGAAAATTAAGCTCTAATTTCAAAGCACCAGGGGAGAACTGAGGCATCAGAGTTGACATTTACATAAGAGCATGACCCACCAGGGACTTTACAATAAAAGCCTATTCTGCTTCTGTTTACATGGAGACACACACAAAATAATTAGGAACTAAGAAAACACTTTTAATAGTAATCTTTATGAATTCAGGTAGGTAGGTGGATATTGGAACAATATAGCAAGAAGAAAATAAGGACATCTTTCTTCTTCCTACAAAAAGGATGCAAAAATATCCATTATTGTTATTATAATAATTTTTATTATTCTATTTTAAATTTCTTTTGAGAATTTCATAAACGAGTATTGTACACCATTGCCATTCTCCTCCTCATAACTTCATCTACCACAGTGTTCCTAAATTCATAATTACTTTTTAAAAAATCATTATTGTTACATATGTAGCTTATATGGTGGTTTGAATAAAAAATGGGCCACATTGGCTTATGTAATTGAAAATTCAGTCCCCACTTGGTGGGAGTGTTTAGTGATAATTAAGAAGTAGGGCCTTAGTGTAGGATGTGTGCCACAGAAGGTGAGCTTTGTAATTTAAAAACCTCATGCTATCTCTAGTTAGTTATATCCATGCCTGTTGCCTATGGATCAAATGTAAGTTCTTGGCTACTCCCTCAGCATCAAGCCGGCCTGCCTCGTGCAATACACCCATTGAGGATCATAATGATCTTTAGTTATCTGGAATCATGAGATCAAATAAACTGTTTATTTTACATATTTCCTTTGTCGTGCTCCTCTTCACAGAAATAGAAAAGTAAACAAGACAGTAAAGAAATAATATTTAATGATGAAAATATAGAAATCATATAGAAATTTGTTGTGTGAGACTGATTGTTCATTTCCTGAATGCCATACTCCCGAATTCATCACACAAAAAACTATATTATTTAAAACACTGCTTGGCCAATGACTTCTAGCATATTCCTAGCAAGCTCTTACATATTAAATACCTCATTTCTATTAATTTATATTTTACCATGAGGTTCGTGGTCTACTGGCAAGGTTCCAGCTGGCAGCTTGTGTCGTTCCCCTCTGGCAGCTAAATGGTGTCTTTTAATTCTGCCTTTGTTTTCCTAGCATTCAGTTTAGTTTTCTCTGCCTACCTCTTCTTCTGTTTTATAGGCTCCAAACAGCTTCTTTATTAACAACTGATATTCATGGCATACAGAGGGGAATTCCACACCAAAATTTGGTATCTATAAATGTAAATTATGGCTAATTTAGTTATACAAATTTATAAATTCATCAAGCCTACTAAATATATATACACATGCTATTTGTACTCTTATAATTTTTATAATTAAAGTTATTAAAATTGTAATAACAATTTTATGATCATGAAGGATTATGACAAACCCATATTGAGTATGCAACAGAACATCTAAAGAACATGTGAAGGACGGGAAAGATGCTCAGCTGATGAAGTTATGCTACATAAGCATGAAGACCTGAGTTCAATTCTCTAGTGCATCTTTACAAAGCCCAGGGAGATGACACATGCTGTAGAGGTGGAGACCGAAGATAGTCAGTCTAGCCCAATTAGCTAGCATTAAGCCAGTGAATGATTCTCTTTTGGTAAAGGACATGCAAGTGTTTGAGAAAACACTGGGTTGTTTTCTGGCCTCTGAACATGTGTGCACTTGCACATATGCATATAAGTACATTCTCTCACACATACCCATGCACATATCCATATACACATTTGCCCACATGTTAACCTATAAACACACACACACAAACACACACACAGAGATACACATCACTTGCTCTGTATCGATAATAAGGTAAATAAAGATGTGCTGGATTTGAGCAAACCATTTATTTTTGTATATTTAGTCAACACTTTTTTCTTATTTTGAATAACTTCTCCACCTCCTCTTCCACTTATTTTCTAAATTGTAGTGGCATTTCAATTTTGTATTTTAATACATAAAGCTTGCCTGGGGATCGGGAGAGTAAAACAGCCATAGTGGTCAGCCTTACAGCCATTCAATAATAACACACACCATTAATCCCAGAAGCTACACAAATTGCCATAGAAACCAGGCAGTGCAAGCCTTTAATCCTGGTGGGGCATGTCTTTAAACCCAGAACTACAGAAGATTATAATATGGGAGAAAACAGCGTTCAGACACAGTCTCATTCTGAGATTCCTGGAGACAGGATCGCCATTTTCAAACTGAGGTCCAGATAAGAGCCAGTGGCTGTCTGCTTTGCATTTTGGAGCATTGGGTTGAGCTCCAGTTTCTCTTTCTGAGGTTTTATTAATCATGCTTCACTAAATGGCTTACCATTTAATTAATAATGAGTGGTATAAACTATACTTACACAAAATATATACAGGAATAGTCATAGCTTAGTCACCATTTTTTAATCAATGCCCATTTTTTCTTAATAACTTCATTAGATCACCGAGTAAAGTCAGAATAAATGACTAACATAGTTAATTTTGATATTGTTGCTTGGTCTACTTCATAATATATAGTCATGCAAATTAAGAGAAGATAGAGTAACTTAAGATTCTAATTTTTCAAAGTCATCACAAATACATGGTAAAATATAGAAGAAATTATAGATTGTCTTAGAAAAGTGATAAGCAGAAAATGAAAATTCAAGAGTAATATACTAAAAGTCTTGATTTGGGAAAGACTGAGTGTATGCATGGATTGGACTGAGGGATTGAGTGATAACTCTAGCATGTGACTAATTTTACTCTTGGTGATGTTTTATGATAAGGTCTTTTGCTGACAGAAAATTCAATATACTGTGCAATTGACACAAAAGAAATACTTTGTTTAACATACTTATAAAGTGTTAAAATCATTAAGGAAGATTTTATTGTATGTCTAAATGAGTAACTTCCATTTACTAATATAAGGAAAAATGACGAGTAAATGTACAAACAGTATTTTAAGCTTGTACATTGTCGAACAAGAAAATGGATTACAAGGAGGGGTATTTAGCAAAGATAATATATCACACTGAAAAAAAGTGTAAGAAGATATTCTGTACTGTTTTAATTTTCCAGGCTGTCCTTAATAATCTTCATCCTTCATTTTTTCTTTCTTTATTTTGAACAATCAATGGTTTTGTCATGTAAAATGGAAAAGGTGGTTCAAAAATAATAGGTGTTTGTGTGTTGTAGATGAGTACTACTGATGGGCTACATGACTGTATCCTGAATTCTAGCATGTACTCTGGTATACAGCAAGAGTTTTAGTCAGGCAAAGACATGATAAGCTTCCAGAGACTGAATAATTCTCTGTGCATATTAATTGCAAATGGGTTATTGCAGACTTAAAGTTTTGTTATTGGGGATTATTATACACACACAGACACCCCCATATATATACATGAATATATATTCTTATATAGCTTCATATTTATATTTATACATTCATGTTTCTAACTATTCCTCTTTCTAAGTTCCTTCACATCTGAACAGCATGTACATTTATATAATAATAATCCCAAAAGCATTGAACTAATTTAAAAGTGTGCAGATGGTGTGGTCTGGTACTTTCATTCTAGACATTTGATATTTTTTTGCATTGGAATGCATAAAAAATAGCAGCTGTTTATGGGTTTAATATTGCAAGTTCAACCCCCCCAAACAGCACTTCATGTTAACATTTATTTCATAAAATAATTTCAGATGCAAAAATCATGGACTTGAGACACATTAGAATGCTTTCCTAGCATGTGTGTTATCCAAAGTTCATCTCCAAAAATTAACTAAATGCATAAAAAGATTTTCTCCTCGTTTGTTTCTTAAATCTGTTTTCTTTATACCTTTTTATCATAAATTAGCTATTATTGTTATAGCAAATAGCCTAGAGTTAATAGAATGTTATACATAATGACTTTAAGGATGTGAAAGAAGTCCATCAGCAAAATAACTCCAACTAAGGAAATAATAAAATGGGTGGTCTTACACATTTATTTTCTTTCACTGACATTTCCAAACATGATAATTTATTTTTTTCAGTGTTATACATTTTAAAATCTTGTATAATTTTATTTTACTATATTCTGTGGTGTGTTTGTGTGTGCATGCCTGTGTGTGTGCGTGCATGTTGTGTGGAGTGAGTGCATTTGTGACAGGTGACAGTTTCTTCCAAGATTAAAACATTCCGTCATGTTTGTCTAGGTTTTTTTAAGGGATTTTTTTATTTCCTCTTTAAAAACCTCTATTATCTTTATAAAGTCATTATTTGTAAGGTTATTTTCTTGTGTTTCATCTGCTCAGGATCATTTAGGTTCTGTTATTATACGGTAGCTGGGCTCTGGTGATGCCATATTGCTCTTTCTCACTGACTTTTGGGACTTGGCATCCCTAAATATGCCTGATCTCTAATAAAAAAGTGTTTTGAAGTTGAAGGCTAGTATATGGAGCCTGAGTGGGGCGAGCGTGAGGGAGTGGGGCATAGTATGTGGTTGTTGGGCAGGAATAAAGGGATTTAGTAGGTGGTGGGAGGTGTCTTGCCTGGGGTCCATAGGTCCAGACTTGCACCTGATAAAGTTACTGGGCCTATGAAACCTAATGTGGAGCCCAGGGAAGAAGCTACAGTCTAGACTTGTTGGGCAGGTATTAAGGAGTGTTAGGTGGTAGTGTGCAGTGTTTCATCCGGGGACCCTAGATATAGATGACCTCTCCTAAAACTGAAGTAATCTTCCGAAGTTGTAAACCAGTATAGGAAATCTAAGGGTGGGGATGCAGCCTGGGCAGCCTGAAAGTGTTGTAAGTAGAGAGTGGGCAGTATCTTATTTTGGGTCTTTAAGACCAGCCTGGCTTCCAGTAAGGCTATTGGGAGCTGTGGGCACTATTAAGGAGGCTCAGGGAGAGGGCTCAGTCTGGAGTTGTTGGGTGGATTTTAAGAAATATTAGTGGAATGGGTTGCTAGGTTTTACTTTGCATGCCGAGAACTGCTCTGGGCTCTGATAAAATTGCAGGGGCTGTTGAGCCAAGTGTGGAGTCTAGGGAAGGGGGTTTGTCTATATACTTTTGAAAGGTACATTTTTATCAGTAATATATTTATTCTTCCAAGCATTATGTTCATGATAAACATATAAAATTCTATAAATTAAAAATGAATTTCCAAGAGAAATGCAGCTTAAAAGTAAATAAAAACAGATAAACATTTACAGAAGTATAAACAGAGTTCTACCCCCTCCTTTGCATTGTTGCCATGAATGGATTCCACTATGAGGCTCTGAAATTCCCATTCCATGTCTTTAATGTTTCTAAAGAAAGTCATGTAGCAGAATCAATGGTATATTACAGTAGAATTGGCTACTTAATTCTGTAAAGTTGATATGCTAAGAAACTCAACAGCAGAATACATAACTGTTATCTTCTATATGTTGGCAAGTCAAGGTAATGTTTAACCAATTCTGTAGAAATGAAAGAATTTAGCTGTGTTCACACTTAGCCAAATTCAATGAGTAAAGTGAATGAATTGAGTAATACTGGAAGCTGCACTTAAAGTTACCACTGTTTCATAAATTAAAATTTTATTTCTGGGCTCTAAATTTGGAATTGATTATAAATTATGGATAGTTAAATAACACATTTTTATGCAGGTAAGCAGAGAAAGGTTGTTATGTGTATCCAAAACAGAAAATGGAGTTAAAGAACACCACACAGAGAACGTGCACCTGTTGACAAAGGTAACAAATCTGCTAGAAAAGAGAATTCACTAATCTGCTCTTACATTTTTGTCATTTAATATGACCTTAGTTTAACAGAAAATAAATTGAGCAAAAGGGTCACAGATAGAGCCTTTGTTAATGTAATTGAAAATCTTCTGGCTTTATGCTTACAAATGTTGTTTGGACAGCATCTTCTGCTATGGAATTATGTGAAAAATATTGGTAGTTTTTGATGGAATAGAATTTCAAAGAAACTCAAATTCTGACCCCTTCAATTTCTTCCTTTTCAATGCTGAAAAGAATAGAGTTCCTAAAATATCATCTTTCAAGGTTAGATCACTTATATCTTGCAGAAACTCAGTATGTGAACTTATCTTTGCTTCTTTGGGGTCATAAAGGATCAAAGGCAGGAACAACCTCAAGAGCATCCCTAATATAGCATCAGTATTCACTGGAATATTTAGATACTGAAAAGATCCAGGCACTGTCTGGGGCCCAGGAGGCCAATTAGTCTGAGAAGCTGATAACTTAATGATGGATCTTTATCTTTCTTTCCTCTTCCCCAAATCCTATCCCCAAGTCTCACTCTCAACTCTGTAGCAGCCTACCTGATGCAGCATCCTCTATCTCCTGTGGATCATGCAGATCTTCTCCTCTAAGATTCCTCTCCACTTTTCCTTTAATTCCAGCTCCCAATCTAGAAGGCTTTCTCTAGTATTATGTCAGCCAAACCAGGCAGAGAAACAAGTAGGCCAAGAGAGCAGGAAGAAAACCTTCTGATCTTGACTCATTCTCTTCTCCTTCACATCCAATCCCCAGATTTATCCCCAACTCTGTGGCTGACTGCTTGTTGTTTCTTCTCCTCAGTCGCTGCCCCTATTCTTGGGAGACAAAGCAGATCATTAAGGAACACTGAGTTTCCTTCTCTGTGTGGACCCTTCATTGCCCCCCCCGCCCTGCCCCAAATATCCCATCCCAATCTTAAGTGTCAACTCCCAGTATGTAGAAACATATTTTACATGAAACTCCAAGTGGATGAACATATCAGTCAGGACCTCAGAAGAATTTCCACCCAGGCATCACATAACTACCACACTCTCTTAGGACCAGAAATGGCAAGAGAAACTAAGGAGCAAAGCAACCATTCAACAAAGAAAGACTAGATATCAGTATGTAGAATTATAATCTTGCTAAGCCTAGAAGCCTAGATTCCAGCATAAAAACACAATCATAACAGCCAGGACAAAATGTCTCCACAAATGCCCAGCAATACTACAATAGTAGTCTCTGATAATCACAACATAGCTGAAGCATGAGGAAAAGACCTTAAAAATTGTCTTTATGAATATAATAGAAATCCTTAAAGAGGAAGTGAATAAATTCCTTAAAGATTTCCACACAGTGAAGAAAATGAATAAAACACTTCAAGATCTGAATGTGGAAACAGAATCAATAACAAAAACCCACAGTGAGGAAAATATAGAAGTGAAAACTTTAGCAAATCCGACAGGAACGACAGAGTCAAGCCTCAACAGCATAATATAAGACATAGGAGACATGTGATAAAAGTAACAATTCCTCTGTCAAAAAAAAGTTACATCTACAAACATTCATGGTACAAAGCATCCAAGAAATTTGAAGCAATATAAAAAGACCAAATCTAAAAATGATAAGAATAGAGGAAGGAGAAGAAACCTAGGGCAAAGACAATAAAATATTTTTAAAAGTTATTGAAGAAATTTCCCTAATCTAAAGAAGAAGGTATGAGTGGTATACAGAACACCAAATTGACTACACCAGAAAAAAATTCAACTCAGAGAATAATAATAAAAATTTAAGCATATAAGACAAAGAAATAATATTAAATATGTCAAAGGAAAAAGACCAAGCAACAAATAAAGTCAGACCTATAGAATTGTACCTGTCTTCTGAGTGGAGATTCTAAAAGCCAGGAGAACCTAGAGAGATGTATTGCAGGCTCTAAGAGACCACAGCTGGCAGCACAAACTATTAAGCCCAGCAAAGTTTTTTCAAGCAACATAGATGGAGAAAATTACACATTCCATGTTAAAGTCATATTAGAAAAAAAAACTGACTACAAATAGATTCCAGAAGAAGGTGGAAAGGAAAACACCAACATAAAGAAATTAACCACACTGAGAAAAACAAAATAAATAGTAATTCATTAACCCACAAAAAAAATTCAGGACAACATATGCATACATGTACACACACACCAACAGAAAAAAAAATTGTTAACTGATATCTCTCAACATCAGTTCCATCCCAAAAGATAGAATAGATGCAGAACAAGATCCATCCTTCAGTTTCCTCAAAAAGAAGCTCCTTAACATCAATGTTTATCATTACTTCAGGGTTAAAAATAGAAAAAAAAAGATATAACAAGCGAATGGACCTAAGAAGCAAGCTGGTGTAGCCATTTCTATATTTGGAAAAAAAAAGACTTCAAACCAAAACTAGTATCAGAAGAAGTAGGCTAAATACTCATTAAAGGAAAACTTTATCAAAAGACATTGAAATTGTTAACATCTATTCATTAAACCGAAGGGCATTGAACTTCATAAAAAAAAAACACTACTCCAGCTCAAATCACAATTTGACCTTCACACACTGCATTTGGAGACTTCAATAGCTGAGTCCCATCCATCTATATTTATAGAACACTTTTCCTAAACAAAAAAGAATATACTTTCTACTTAAAATCTAATGAAATTTTATTTTATAATTGATCACATACTTGGACACAAAGCAGGTCTCAAGAGATACAGCAAAATGGAAATAACACCCTGCGTCCTATCTGACCACCACAGATTCAAGCTGGATATTAATAACCTAGGAAACAAAAGATAGCTTAAAATTAGGGAAACTGAACAACTCACTACTGAAAGAAATATTGACCAAGAAAAAATTAAAGATTTTATAGATTAGAATGAAAATGAATACATTACATACTCAAACACTGAAGGCAGCTCTAAAGGCAAATTCATATCACTGAGTACATTTTCAAAAATATAAAATAAAATGGAGAGATCTATTAACTTACTAGTTAGCTAGTAACTTAACAGCCTGCCTGAAAGCTCAGAAGACAAAAAAGAAAAAAAAAACTCAAAGATGGAATAGATGTCATAAACTAACCAAACTCAGTGATAAAATCAATATAATAGGAACCAACAACACCAAATAATACAAATAATCAATGAAACAAAGAGTTGTTTCTTTGAGAAAAACGGTATGATTGAAAATCCCTTGGTCAAATTAACTAAATACCACAGCAAGAATATCTAAGCTAAACTAACAAAATTAGAGATGAAAATGATATAAAAATGTATAATTTCCTTGATTCATGCCACGTGCCAAAGTTAAATAACAATCAAATAAGCAATTTAAACAGAAACAAAACTACTAGTAAAAAATGCAATAACTAAAAGTCTCCCTAACAAATAAATAAACCAAAAGCCTAGGGCAAGATGATTTTAGCACAGAATTCTACAAGATTTTTAAAAGAAGAGTTAAGGTTCACAGTCCTAAAATTATTTCACAAAAAGTAACAGGAGAAGTATTTCCCAATTAGTTCTATGATGCCATTGTTACCCGGATTCCCAAAACATATAAAGATCAAATGAAGAAGAAATTATAGACAAATCTTCCTTATAAAAATAGATGTGAAACGTTTAAACAAAATACATGCAAAACAAATTCAAGGTCATATCAGAAAGATCATCTACTATGATGAAGTAGACTTTATCACACAGATGCAAGTGTCCTTGGAGATGTCCCCAGCTAGTTCCTTGGGCAGCTGAGGAGAGAAAGCCAGAAATGGCCTTACCCTATAGCCATACTGATGAATATCTTGCATATTACTAAAGAACCTTCATCTGGCAATGGATAACGATAGAGACAGAGACCCACATTGGAGCACTGGACTGAGCTACCAAGGCCCAAATGAGGAGCAGAAGGAGGGAGAACATGAGCAAGGAAGTGAGGACCGCGAGGGGTTGGCCCAACCACTGAGACATTGTGATATATCTAATGGGAGTTCACCAAGGCCAGCTGGACTGGGATTGATAGAGCATCTGATCAAACCGGATCTCTGAAACTGGCTGACAATGAGGGCTGAATGAGAAGCCAAGGACAATGGCACTGGGTTTTGATCCTACTGCATGTACTGTCTTTGTGGGAGCCTAGTCCGTTTCGATGCTCACATTCCTAGACCTGGATGGGGCGGGGGGGGGGGGGGGGACCTTGGACTTCCCACAGGGCAGGGAAACCTGACTGCTCTTTGGACTATAGAGAAAGGGAGGGGGAGGGGGAGTGAAGAGTTGGGGAGGAAAATGGAAGGAGGGGAGGAGGTGGAAATTTTTAATAATAAGATACACAAACACACACAGACAGAGAGACAACGACACGGGTCATCCTTGAATTCCCCAAGAATGCTCCCTTTAATGTGTTCAGAGGCAAATTATATAGAGATAGCCATGCCCCAGCCAAACCCACCAGAAACCATTCTCCTGCCATCAGGAACTCCTGAAGGTCTTGTGCTCAGAGCAGCTGTAGGCACTCAGATCAGGGGATTACAAGAAATTCAGGATCTGGGGTCTCACTGTTCCCAACAGATCACATAGATCACAATAACAAAAGCAGTTTTCAGGAGGCCCATTCCAAACAGCAATTTAAATGGTGAAAAACTCAAAACAATTTCACTAAAATGATGCACAAGATAAGGTTATCCATACTCCTCATACATATTTGTATAGTACTTGAAATATTTAGGAAGTAAGATAACTGAAGGAGATTCAGAAGATATAAATTGGAAAGGAATAAGGCAAGGTATCCTTTTTTTTTGCAGAATAGGTAAGAATATATATGAATAATCCTAAAAATTATGCTAGGAAATTCTTTAATCTAATAAACATTTTCAACAAAGTAGCTCAGTATGAAATTAACTCAGAAAAACAAGTAACCCTACTTCATCCAAATGATACATGCACTGAAAAAGAAATTAGCAAAGCAAAATCTTTCACAATATTCTCAAACAATATAAATGTCTTGGCATATCTCTTACCAATAGAGTAAAAGAGTTTTAGGATAAAACATT
The DNA here is from genome assembly GCA_963919715.1 of Microtus obscurus. Classification (NCBI taxonomy): domain Eukaryota; kingdom Metazoa; phylum Chordata; class Mammalia; order Rodentia; family Cricetidae; genus Microtus; species Microtus obscurus. The sequence continues at coordinate 50,991 of CAWTZC010001756.1, read as the reverse complement.
ATGACACTGAATAAAGAAAATGAAAAAGGAATCTAAGTTGGAAATATCTTCTGTGCTCATGGATCAATAGGGTTGATAGATGAAAAATGACTCTACTATCAAGAGCAATACACAGATTTAATGAAATACCTATTAAAATTCCAACGCAATTCTTCACGGATTTTGAAAGGACATTTTAAAACCCTAAATAGAAAAACATCAAACGAGATAGCTAAAACTTTCCTGAATAATAAAAGAAATGCTGGCATTACCATCTTCTGTGATTTTAAGATGTATTAGAGTACTATAGTAATAAAAAATCAGCCTGGTTCTGGCACACATATGCAGAAAGAATATATAGATAGATCTATGGAATTAGACTGAAAATTAAGTCATAAATCTACACACATATGCACACCAGAATTTTGAGGAAAATAATCTAGCAATGCATACTGTAAAGGAGACAACATCTTTAACAAATAGTTCTAGTCAAACTTGATGGCCACCTGTAGAATAATACAAATAGATCCATATTTACCCCTCTGCACAAAAACAAATGGATCAAAGCCCTCAACAGAAGATCAGATATACTTAATCTGATAGAAGAGAAAGTGCAGAATGGTCTTGAAGTCATTGGCACAGGAATAGACTTTCTTAATAGAACAGTGTTAACACAGACACTATAATCAACAATTAATAAATGGTACCTCACAAAACTAACATGTATATGTATAGCAAAGAACACCATTATTCAAAAGAGTAGCAGCCTAAAGAATGAGAAAAGATTTTTAAGAACTATTCATCTGATGGAGGGGTAATATCCCAATAATATATATATATATATATATATATACTCAAAAAATAGATTATCATGAAAAATTACCCAATTAAAATAGGGAGTACAGATATAAGTAGAGAATTTTCAAAAGACTAATCATAAATGGATGAAAACCATTTAAAGATATGTTCAATATTCTTCATCAGGTATTGCAAATTAAAATTACTTTGTGATTTTTCTCTTTTTTAGCTGTTCAAACTGCTATGGCTATGGTCAATAAGACAAATGACAGCACATGCTGACATAAATGTTGTGTAAGGAGAACACTTGCCCATTGCATTCCGGAGTGAAAACTTGTACAGGGACTGGGGACATCAGTGTGGCACTCTTCAAAAGATGAGAATTGATCGTCCTCATGATTCAGCTATTTCACTGTTTACCCAAGGGATGCTTCAACCTTTACCATGTTCATTGCTAACCTGTTGACAATAGCAAGAAATTGTAAACAACTTAGATGTCCTTCAACAGATGAATAGATAAAAAAAATGTGTCAACTTTCAAAAATGGAATATTACTCAGGGATTAATAAAATGAAATTATAAATTTCACAGTTAAATGGAAATGTCCTGAGTGATATAGCCCAGACCCTGAAAGACAAACATAGTATATATTAACATATATATGAATGTTAGCTGTTAAATCAATGATAACTAAGCTAAAGTTCAAATAACCACAGGGGTTAGGTATAGAGCAAAGGACTAGGAGGTAGAGAAGATCTCTCTAGGAAAGAGAACTAGAATAAATAATTATGGATGGGTGGGAATGACTGGATCAGGAGGATCAGTTTGAGAGGGAAAAGGAAAACGTGGATGAGGAGGCAGGGGAGTTGGGGAGAACCAATTAAAATTAAGAGCCATTTGAGTGATAGTATGAAATCATTATAAAGTAGAAGCTTCCAAAAATATTTACATATATGAAGGTAGTCTAAAGGAAATCACCAAATAATAAGGGGGAGAAAGCATTGACTGGGTGTCTCATGTCCCCAAACTAAGCTTTTAGCGTTGGGACTGGGTTACAATTAATTGATATATTGTTCAAATGAGTCCCCTATGAACCACCAAACTGTTGCCAAGACTATAATTTTCTCACTACAAACTGATGTCAAAGCTCCATTACTAAAGACATCACCTATACAACTCTTTTAACATGGAGAGATCAGGCTGGCACCTGCATAGAAATTTCATCTCTATGTGCTAGTGTATTTAGTACAGGAATGAACTCTACATTCTACCAAAGCAGAAACATAAACAACAACCCGGCCATAAACCTTGTATATCTCTAATGGTGCATCATATGCAATATATAGTGCAATAGTTGCAAAAAGCTGTGGGAGTAACTAACAAATATTTGATTAAAATTAAGTCTCTTTTCCATACCCAACATTGCGTGGATGACCAAGAATCAGAGACTAGATATCCAAGGAAACTAAGATGAAACCAAATACTGCTGTTCTAGAGAAAAAAAGGCTTGCAGATAGAGAGATCCCCAACCATACTTTATCCAGACTGAGAGACCTTGGAACGGGATGTCTCTATCTTATACCTCCCGTCAGGACTCAGGGCTCCCTCTGGAAGAGGAGTTGGAAAGAACATCCTTGGTGTAGATATACTGCCTTCCAGTTTTGTGTTTTTGTGAGATTTCAGAGTCCACATTCTTGTGGGTGTGTTTCTAAATCTGTTTGATTTGTGATCCTTGGAATCTTTTCATTGTGTTTTCGACATACTGTGATGTATTAGTTTCCTTTTATTTTATTGTTATCCCTTAGAAACCTGTTTATTTTCTAATGAGAGACAGAAAGAGGCTTGATCTGGATGGGAGGGGATGAAAGGAGGAACTTGGGGTAGTAGAAGGAGCATTAACCCTTTTTAGGATTTAATATATAAGGGAAATGGCTTTTTTCAATAAAAGGAAAAAAAAGAGAAAACAGATACTTGCTATTACGGAAACTAGTCAGGGGTTCTGGTCTACTGAGGGGAAAGAGGAATATGCTACCCAGAAAAAGCTGCATGGAAGTTATTATTTCCCCTTTTTGAAATTAGATGTTTTATTTATAGTATCCCTTGGCATCTTTACAATATATATACTAGTTACCAGTATGTTTAATGTAAATAAATTCATTATTAAGACTCCTTGAACTTGAAGAATATAAATAAATAATTAACTTATGGTGAATTTGTATGCGCCTCTTTTAAAGATTTTGAAAATTATGTACTTCACACGTAAAAGATGGAAATTGACTTTTGGATTGCTGAGGAATGGACATTTGAAAGAAACAAAGTAAAACTATGTAACCTTTAATACTATAATAATTAAAACATACCCACTTTCATGAAACATCACCTAGGCTCTTGGCTCCCAAATGTACCCATGCTCTGTATGTCACTGTGTAAGTGGAATGCTGTGTATGTTCGGGGAACTGGATATCTGGAAATGGAGTCTTTATACATTTACACCCTCCTTTCTTTCTTCATTTTGCCAGGGATTCAAAAAAGCTTTGCATACTTCTTTTTAAATCTTGATAATGAAATCCGAGGTCTAAATTCCCAACCAAGGCAATACCTCCAATGTTCTCAGACAAGTTACTGAGGTTAATTTTTGTCATGGACTTCTAGGCCTGTTTAATTATGAAAGTCAAATGAACCTTGGTGGCATTACTCTCAGCCACTATTACCAAAAAGAGATTTATTCTTACTCATTCTATGATATAAAAATAATTAAATAATAAAACAACGATAATAAAATAAATGCATAAATAAAATGACTTAACCTAGGACTAATAGGTTTGTGGAATAGATAATAATTAGTAATAGTTAAGAGTCATTGGGGAGACAAAAATCTGACCTAGAAATAATCTACAGAACAGGTTGCGTGAAGGAGTACAGGAGAAAAGTAAGGTTTTGAGCACAGGAGAAGCAAAAACAAAAGTCTGAGTTCAGAACGATTTATTAATAATTGGAAGTTTGGAAACATAGATACATGCATGTGTTAAAGAGAGAAGTAGGAAATTATTACAAAGTTGGCATATACCTAGTCATGCAGAGTTATGCACTTTTTATCATTGAGACTGGAAGCTACTGGGATATTTTATGTATAGTGATAACATAATCTGCTTTAAAATTATCACTTTCAGTTCTCTATACAAAATGAATTTCAGGTGCTTAATAATTGTGACTCAGACAATTAAGGGACACAGTAGGAGTTCAAAAGAGAAACAATAACATTTTGTTATTTTGTTTGCCTTCTCTCTTGGTAGAAATAAAAGAAATGTTAAAAAAAAAAAACAGTCAAATCATGATACCTTCTGAAAACTAAAGAATTTAGCAGCTGGGGAGATGGCTCAGGAGGTAAAAGCACTTGTTAGTTTTATATAGTATATAAGTACTCCAGAATCGAGTGAGGCAGCTAACGCCTACCTGCAACTCCATCTCCAAGGGATCCAGTCCCCTTGTTTGTATTTTCAGGGTACCTTCACACTCTCAGTACACACAAACGCACAAAATAGAAATAAATGTTTAAAAGAGAAATTAGAGAGTTTGATTAGTAGAATGTGAAACTGTGTTGGGGTACAACACTGACTAGGGTATTCTGCCTTTCCACTGTCATGTGAGGAATTTAATTATGATAGCAAGCATTAAAAGTTAGTCTCTAGCATATAGCCTCACTAGATTTGACCCTCATAATGAATTTTTTGATTTTTTTAAAAAATAAACATCTTAAAATATAACGAGTACGAAGGGTTTATATGTGAAACTCAAACATTTTCCATATAAAAATTTATATTTAAAACTACAAAGTGAATAAATAGAGCTTAGTCTCAGGGATTTCCCAAACTCTATAATCTGCACATAAGGTGTCAAATTCTCTGATTTATTTCACTATAAATTAAACTTATCTTCTGTTGTATTACTAAGTCGCATAAACTATATTAGATATGTGTAATTTTATTTGAACTCTTGATTTTAACCAAGTTTTATTTATTTAATATTATATGTAATAATTCATAATTTTACTAGTATCAGTGTATACTCATCAAAGTTTGATATTTCTTTGACTATTGAACACACATTCTTCATACAAACATAGTTTATTTTCATGTATTATTCTTTTTATTTATGTGTCTGTATACAGGTATAGGCACAGGAATGAAGTGTCCACAGAGACCAGAATAGGGCACTCTATTTGCCCAGGGTTGCAGTTACTGGTATTGGTAATCTACTTGATATGTGTGATGAGAAACACACTCTAGTCTGGAAGAGCAGCAGGTGCTCTCTTATCTGCTGAGCCTTTCTCCATTCTTATACTAACATAATTTCTGGTCACTACCTCTTTATCTATGTCAATTTTCTTGTTAAGTATATCAATAGTATTCTTCTAATTATGATACTTTACTATTGTTTTTAGATGTTATTATATATTAAGTGTTATAAAGGATGTTCAGTGATTATTAAGATTATGTTATAGTTACTCTATGAAAAACATTGCTAATTATGGTTGCCACAGAGTCAGAATGCCACACATTTCACTTCGATTTTGTTTGAGAAAATTTGAATAAAATATCATAATTAGAGACCTATTGGTTCTTTTATTACTGACATTCCCTTTGACCAATTTGCAATGTGCTCAACTCATTTTCTTTTTAAAATTTAAAATAATCAGAATTATCTATCAAAGGATCATATTTCGATTTGATGTCATTCTAAGTACATAAAAAATGAACTTAAGTAAAAAAAATGAAACAACACGGCTCTGCCTGAAAATGAATAAATTATACTTTGTCATTCATAGATCAATGTTATTTTTTATTTTAATTTCTGTCTCTTTCTGCCTCTCTCTCTCTCTCTCTCTCTCTCTCTCTCTGTGTGTGTGTGTGTGTGTGTGTGTGTGAGAGAGAGAGAGAGAGAGAGAGAGAGAGAGAGAGAGAGAGAGAGAGAGAGGTATACATCATCAATGGTGAAAAGGGGAAGGAAACGTATGGAAATCCTGCAACTGATATTACTAATGGCTGTGAGCTTCCATGAAATTGCTGGAAACTGAACCCGTGTCCTTTGCTAGAGCAAAAATGCTCTTAACTGCTGACTCAGCTCTCTAGATCAGAAATATGCTTATACTCTTATCCATTGGACCATCTGTGTAGCCCCTAAAAAATATTCTTTTAAAAATGCATGAAGCTACAGATTCTGTACATATTATTCTTTAAAGGCCCATGCCAAAATCCTGGTTCACTTAGCCACATGCCATGTAGGATCTTTCTCTCTAGTCATAACAGACAGTTGTATTGAACAGGAAACAAAACAAAACTGAAAAGACTGTTGTTGCAGCTGTCTAAATAAATTGCATGTTTTGTTTGTAATAATGAAGGTACAAATATGTGGCATGGACTGAACCCTCTGGTGAGTCCTGCCAGATGCAAATGCAATTCACTAGTTTGTTCAACAACATCCTGAGGCATATTTGCCAGCAGCACATGCATCCAGAGGTACCTGTATTCATTGCAAGACTGCGAAACACATTTCAGCATCATTTTAATAAGGACTAACTCTTTTAACACACCCTCAAGGCATGAGTTGATTTTTATTGTTTTTTTGCTACCAGGACAAAAGTATAACATTTGGTGCCAACACTTGATGACATTCCTAATTCTATGTGGGAAAGAAGGATCATTGAGCTATATTTATATGCTCTAATAAATGTTTCCTTGGAAATAAAAAAAAATAACAAAACATTTAAATTTTATTGGAAAGCAACAACACCTAATGCCTTTATGATCATGTTGGTAGGAAGATAGTGTCCAAAGAAACTTAGAAAATTAGTTCAGAAACCTAGATCCAGTTTCTTAGTGACCTGAGGGAGCTTAACACAGAAAATTGACTAAAGGGATTGATAAGATTCATATCTGATTTTTTAAAAATTTAAAGGAAGCATTTGTATTAAATAAATCATGCAACATCAATGGGTGTGTAAAAGTCAGCCTTCTATTTTCCAAATTGAGACTGCTCCCCTTTAAGCCATTTCTTCATGTATAAACACATTTGGCAACATCATCAGCTATTGCACTCAATTAGTGTTTCATGTGAATCTGTTTAATATAAAGATAATTGATATCCTTTCAGAATTATATATCTTAACCTTTGTCAACCAATCCCCACTGTGATAAATAAAAATCTGGGCTTTTGAATTTTAAGACCTTCATTGCCGTTTCTTCATTGTTTGTGTGGTGTGCCTCCATACAACAGTAAAAGGGCATGCTCCATGTGACTTTGCAAAGTATCCAGCTGAGTCCTTGTCCACCTAGAGAGCAGAAGCTTTTGTTTTCATTGGAAAAACTGTAGGGGAATGTTCAATTGGGCACCTAAGAATCTCACTGCATAACAGAATCTGACTTATCTGCACTGATGTGTTTTCCTCGCTTCCCCCTAAACTGATGGCCTCAGGTATAAAGCCTTAACTTGGAACAAAGGTCACCTTGAATTAAGGTGGAATGCTACCCAGATCTTCTTTTCTTTCTTTCTTTTTTAAATGTAGTGACATCAGCATTTTATATTCCAATATTTATTGTAAGGAAAAAGTAATTTTCAAAGCTAAACAATGATATCATTAAATTGGCAGCACAGGAGATAACAAAAATATCTCTCCATACTATGACCTTTTTAAAAGTTGTGAGATACAAACATAAATTCTAAAAGGTGGATTTAATAGTCAAACTTGGTTTATTATATTCAGTAGAACATTTTTTTTTATGAAAGGTTTTCTTGAGCTGAAGACCATGAATGTTGTTATACCTCAAATGCGAATTATTGGGTTTCCAAAGTGAGCTTTTTTTATACTAAAAGAACAAATTCTATGTTTAAAATGTGTCATATATATTTATTGATGGTGTCTCCATAGGTGATCCCGAAGAGAATGGCAACACCAACACCCTCTGTCCTCCTTGCCAGGCTGTGGTTGGTCTGTTAAGTTTGTATTACATATGATTAAATAGAAAAAAGCCCAAAAATATAAGGTTAGTCTGTTTCTTTAATCTAGTAAATAAAATAAATTTGCAATAAATTAAACAACACAACATTGAGGGTCACAAGACTGTGTTGACCAAAGTAAGACCCATGCTTTAGATTTTTTCATTGAGGAATAATTAAATCTGGTATGCAGTAATTAAATTGTACATCATGACTGAGTCATGATCTTGTCATATGAAATATAAAAGTAGAAGCCCAGTCCCTTGGAATTAAAGTGCTCAATTGTATTGAAGACATACATAGTTCCACACTTTGGAGCTTCTTCATTGGGAATGCATAAATGACATTTTTTTTAAAATTTGACTCCTTAAACTATTTAGACATATATATATATATATATGTATATATATATATATATACATATATATATATATATATGTGTGTGTGTGTGTGTATAAGCACATGTGTATTTCTATATACATATATACATATGAAGTTTTCAGCTTTAATCACAGTTGTATTCAGTTAATATTGTTTGTCACCCTTCTATCTAGCACAGCAATGCAAGTTATGAATGTTTACTGACAAAACACAATGTAGCTGAATTGTAGCAGATGTCATTTGTTATTGGTGATTTGCTGAAAGGCAGTGGAAGATTCAGGAATGCACCTTATGGCCTCTCTCCAAATCATACCCGTCTTGGAGGTAAATAGACCAAAGATATTCTAATATCCTATGGTATATAGGAAGATAAGCCCACTAGATTCTATCAAATGGTCATTTATACTGTGCTGTAGAGGGATGTGACCCACAAGGGGATAGAGAGAGAGGGCACAGATAAGATATCACAATATAGTTTCAGGTCTTGAGGCACATAGTCACATAATTAAAATATCTTAAATTGATAAGGCTGGTGGAGAGATTAAGAAAGACAAACAGCTGTTAAAGGACAAGAGACTCCAAAAGAAGAATACTCTGGATACTGGAAGCCTTCAAGGCACATTTCTGTTTACACAGATGTGCACACGCTCTATCTGCATAATGGGTTGCAGCATAGATTTTATACTCTGTGCAATTCAAGAAACAGAATAACTAAAATTATTGTTTGTTTTCTTTTTCAAGACAGGGTTTCTCTGTGGTTTTGGAGCCTGTCCTGGAACTAACTCTTGTAGACCAGGCTGGTCTCGAACTCACAGAGATCCGCCTGCCTCTGCCTCCCAAGTGCTAGGATTAAAGACATGTGCCTCCACTGCCGGGCTCTTAAATTATTCTGATGAGGTCACCAAAGATGAAACCATCCCAGAAACACAATATTATTATTGAAGAAAAGCAAGAATTACTAAGACTTATTAGACTTCATGATTTATATCTATAGAACAGATAATTCAATCATAGAATGTCTTTATTTACTAAGCACTACAGAAATAAAAAAAAATCCAAACACTTCTTTATCTGTGTTTTTTATTTGCTTTTTTTGCCACTATTTAACCATAGACTTTATCTGTGTTAAATTATTAGAGTGCCTTTGACTCAGTTTTACAGACTTCAGGTCAAATTCTGTAAATCAGTTAAAGGAATATAAATTAAAATATGCAAATCACACAATGTGCTGGGTTGCCATTGGATCTCTTCAATCATCTCTTATTAATAAGCCCATCACCTATTCTGTAAGCACTGTACAAAGTGAAGAATTATCAATACTCGAATGAAGAGATTTCTGATCCATTCACAGTCTAAGAGTACTTTGAGAATATATTTTATTTTAGCTGACATACTTGTAATAGTTTGGTCTTCATTCTTTATTGAATGAGTTTGATATCAATCTGTAGTATTTATGACTCAATGTGCTTAGATTACCAAAATGCCTTTTTTTTTTAAAGTTATAAGAAACAATGTCTAAAAATTTAGTTGAGGGTTAAATCAACATGTTTAACATTTATATTTAAGCTAATGGTCAGTTTATTGAATATAAAAGTGTTTAGCATATGCCAAGAAATAACAGTTAAAATTATGGCACTTTCAGTTGAAAACTGCAAATATTTACTGAGGAATTACAATGTACTAACAACTGCAATGTATTCAGAAAATATAAAAGAGATGATCTTTGCCCTACATTCAGTGAAGAACAAGGTATCTTTGGAATCAACAGGAGGGATGTTTCCTGAGTTGCAGATATAGTTTTCAAGTCATAAACTGTATTTTTCCTTAGTATTATTGTCTTCTTTTTTCACCAAGAAAAGCAATTATCAGAATAGGTTCAATAACCCAATGTGATAGTTGTCTTAAGGAAAATATATCTTGGGAAAGTTATTAAAAAGAAGACTTGAAAAACTAGATACCCATACTTGCATTTTCATATGTTTCCCTTTTTTATTTGTTGTTTATATATTCTCTTCTTCTAAGTAAAAAAAATAAAATAAAATACCAGTGTGCTAGTCATAATGAGAGGCCATTGGGAAAAATGTTTACTTGGGAATAATTGAATAAAATGATCTCAGTGAAGATGGGCAATATGGGGGAAGACAAATGTGATTAGTGCTATTTCCAGTGAAGAAAAAGAAGAAAAAGGAGCAAACAGCAGAAATACCCTTTTACGTATTTTCTGTTAGGAAGCATGGTGAAGGGATAACAGTTCTCTTTAGAGCATTTATTTCCTGTACTTTGTCTTGCCAAGTTGAGTCAGCCCCTCAGTGAGGAACTGAGCATGATTGTACTGTGTCTTAACTTTGTTAAATAACTTAAGTATCCAAATGAGAAAAATTTAAAGGATGAGGGAACAGTGTTTTTAAGTTTGTTAATGTGTATTATACTGCACCATTATTATTATTACTTGAGACAGGGTTTCTCTGTGGCTTTGTAGCCTGTCCTGGAACTAGTTCTTGTAGACCAGGCTGGTCTCGAACTTACAAAGATCTGCCTGCCTCTGCCTCCCAAGTACTGGGATTAAAGGCTTGTGCCATGGTTGCCTCATTTTTACATACCCCTAATGATGTTTATTCTACAACAAAGCAGTATCTTCAAAGAAACATAATCAAAAAATAGATTTTGTATCATATTAGTTTCCTTTAGTTGTCAAAATTAAATGTCTATAATGAGTGGATTAAATAAAAACAGTATGTTTCTTTAGAATTCTGAGGACTTGATTTCAGAGATCTACTTATCAGCAAGACTGTTTTCTGAGGTCTGTTTCCTTTGTTAGTAGATTTTGGTCCTCTACCTGTACTTTTGCATATTTTTGTCAATGAATGTTTCTGAATTATTTCTATTTATATTATAGAAGTCATAGAAGACTGACAATTCAGTTTCAAACCCAACATGGGAGGTGCTCACATTCTCCTGTGATTCTGACTTAAGGGATCTGATTTCCCCTTTTGGCCTCTACAAGGTAACTGCATACACACACAAACTCACACACACACACACACACACACACACACACACAAGAAACCTTAGCATCCAGTCCTAATTCTAATTTTAAGTTAGCAGAAAATGAAGTGAAATAAACTAACAAGAAGAACAACAAAAGAAAATTTACCTGAGACAAGTAATTAGCAAATGTAAAAACAATAATATAATCTACAGAATGAGGCATAGAGATACAGGCTGATTATTTTGTTCTTCATTTAACTAAAGTCTTGAAGGATACTTATGCTTTAGGGAAATAGATCTGGTCCATATATTTAAGTCCTGAATAGGTTTGCCCCCATGAGATTACAGCATCTTTAGAATGTTAAGTCATTTCTGCAGCTTTGACCTCAGTTTTATGTCCGAAGAGCCAATTCTGGGAAACAAGAAAATAATACATTACACAACACAAGCTTATATTATATGCCAGGATAAACAGTTATACATTTTTAAAAAAAATCCATTTATAATATTGTCAAAAATAAAGGTAACTGGGGAAAATAATACAGAGCATGTAGAGGCTTGCTACTGTCCCACTTTTGAAAATGTTACAAAGTATCAGTCCCATCAAAAGGATGAAGAAATATATTGAAAATACAATTATAATTATCTAACAATTTCTTGCAATTGGTAAAATTGATTTGTGAGTTGAAAAGGAACAATACATTACTAAGAAATACAATTGAGTTTTGAGAAAAAAATCCTCAAGTCTATAATTTTAAAAAAAGCATAGTAGTGAAATCAATTAATAGGGTAATTGAAATAAATAAGCAGAATTGAAAAATAACAAGTAATGGAAGAGTAGTGTGAAAGTGTGCTTTGCTGATTTAACCATAATTGGTTAAATGGTAGAAAAACATCCAAGAGATACTGTTCCAACACACCATTTATACAAATATAATTTCTGTTCAATGTTAGTTAGTTTTTAATAAAATTAACTCATATCTATGTTTTAAGGAAATAGAATTTGTTTATATTCAAGAAAGCCTGATAAAATAAGATAATAAATATACAATTATCTATTTTTTAAAAAAATTTAGGGAAAACTATGCATCCCTCTTTGAGCCCACTTTGTTGGAACCTTTCCCCAAGCAGGATTACCTAGTGCAGCCTTGATGTAAGGGGGAGGAGCTGGGTCCAAGCTCAACTAGATGTGCCATGCTTTGTTCAAGCCCCTGGGAGGCCTGACCCTTTCTGAATGGAGACAGAGAAGGAGTGCATGGGGAGAGAGGTATATGGAATCTGGGGGTTAAGCTTGGTGGGAAACAGGAGGAAAGGAGGGAGGGAAAACTGTGATTGGTATGTAAAATAAGTTAGAAAAAAATGTTAAATAAAATAAAATTTTTGAAATATACATATTTCTAAATGGAAGTGTTACCAGAGGAACAATAATCATGGTTAGTCCCAGATGTCTCCAGGTTAAAAGAACTAAAGAGGCAAGCACAGATAGCCAAGTAATAAGTGATTTTATTCACAGAAAAAGCTAAGAAAAGATTTGCTCTAATGGATCTGCAGGCTTGAGTAGTATTTACTCATGATCCCTCAGTTACTTCTTAGTGATTATTTTTGGGATTTCAGGTGAAGAAGGAGGAACTGGTTGCTAGAGATGATGTTACTGACTCCAGGCATGTTAGCCTTTGTTCCTTTCCCATGAGGCATCTGATTTTAATTATATACATGCTTACTCATGAATTTGTGTAAGATGGTAAATAGAAGAGTTTTCCCAAGTTTAATCAGAAGACACAATTTGCCTCACTTAGCATGCCTGAGAACCAACCAAGATTAGACTAATACATTTGAATTCTAGGATGTGCTAGACCACATAAACGGGAGTCACGAGACCTGTTAAGTAGCTATGACTTTGGTTAAACATAGTATTATATAGATATAGAAGTGCAGTCAACACCAAACAAGAGAGGAATCCCTGGCTCTAAGTGATGTGCTGGGAAAGCCTCTCTCTCTCTCTCTCTCTCTCTCTCCCTCCCTCCCTCCCCCCCCCCCCCCTCTGTGTGTGTGTGTGTGTGAATGTACATCAAGCTAAGATTACTATTAAGTTCCTAACTTACCATTCTTATTCACTACCTTACAAGGATATCACATTGTCTTAGAAGATGTTGAGAATAATAAGTCAATAGAACTTAGCATTAATAATAAAGTATAAAGCTGGGTATAGTAGAACATGCTTTAAATCTCAGCATTCAGGACCCAGAGACTGGCAGATCTTTGTTTTCAAAGTCAGCCAGAACTACAAAGTGACTTACAGGCTGTCAGGACTACATAGTGAACCCTGTCTCATAAGAAAACAAACAAAACCAAAAAGATAGCATAAAAATTTATTAACATAATACATAGTAAAAATGAAGAAGAAATCTTAAATAAAAAATACTTAAAGAAAAAATGTTACATTTTAAAAATTAAGATATTAATCTTTTATTGATTTTTCAAGAAACGGTTTCTCTGTAGCCTGTCTCTGCATCCCAAGTGCTGGGATTAAAGGCATGTGCCACCACCAACTGATTAAGATATTAATTTTACAAGCACAGTAATTCAAAATTATTCTTTACTTTTTATAGTTTCAATAACATTCTAGATTTATATCACTCAAACAAATGAAACAAATAAAACTTCATGCTGGGTGGTGGTGGTATACACTTTTAATCCCAGTACTCAAGAGGGAGGCAGAGGTAGGGAGATCTCTGTGATTTCAAGATCAGCCTGGTCTTCAAGAGCTAGTTCTAGGATAGGTAGGACAGAGAAATTGTGACTCAAAAAACAAAACAAACAAGCAAAAAAAAAAATATTACAAATGTTCTTCAGTAGCACGGACAATAAAAACCCAGAGATGGATATTGGGATTCAAGCTGAAGATTAGAAAAGCACAACAGTCAAGCCACTAGAGACCTGTTACCTCTATGATCTTCAGACTGAAGAGAGAGCGAGTTCCTATCTCATCCTACTTTATATTCCTCTCCAGTGCTGAGATTAAAGGCGTGCACCACACTGCTTGACCTGTATGACCGGCAAATGTGGCTAGCTTTGCACTCTGATCTTCTGGCAAGCTTTATTTATTAAAACACACAAAAAATTGACTATATTTTCCTTTTTTGTCTAAAATAAAAAAGAAAGTTATAACTAATATAAGAAAAACTATAAACAATCTGTATAATATTATTAGTACAATTAGTACAAAACTACATACAATACATACAGATAACAAATATATCAACAATGTCTAGTCCATTTGCATTTGACAAATTTAGAGAAAATAGTGCATCATCTATCGTATTTTGGTGAGTCTAAGTGCTTGTAACTAATTAACTTTCCATCATTACTTGCATTACCATTCTTGTGATATCTTTTGATATCTCTCAGTCTTATACAGTTTGTACATCTTTAGTGAATTTCTTTTCTGAGTCTTGTAAACAAGGAAAACTATAACCACTTTGTCTTCAACTCCCTCAGACTTGAGAAGGAAATAATAATAAATGAGTAAGTCTTTTCAGTTTAAAGATTTCACAGAGGTAAGAACTTTTTAGTGGCTTGGATGTTTTGCTTTTCTGATCTTCAGTTTAAATCCCAATATCAATCTCTGGGTTCATCCTACAATTATCAAATTTTATATTATTTATTTTGTTTGTATACTAGTTGAGTAAATTATGAATGATTACTAAATCAATTGCTTCTTTATCTGTCATGTATTTTTTGCTCCATTCCTTGTTTTATTTAAAAAAATATTAATTTCATAAGTCATATTTATGTGCATATGAATGTCTGAATACATGTATGCAGGTGCCAAAATGGCCAGAAGTTATGTCAAATCCCTTGGAGCTTGATTACTGATATTTGTAAGTCACATGACATGGATGCTTTGAAGAGAACTTAATACCTCTGAACCATCTCACTCCCTACAAAAGTCATTGATAGCCACTCAATGCATATGCAATTATATTTAGCAAATATGCAAATGCAGATCTGATCTCTAAAATACAGATGGCATTCCTTATTAGATTACAGTAAACCCATACTTTTCCTGCTCCTTTGACAAAAATAGCCTAACAAAGCAACTTAAGAAACAAGGATTCAATTTTACTCAGAGTTCTAAGATTCAGTCCATCTGAATGCTGACATTCACTTCATTATTTCTATCTGTGCTGTCAAGGTTTCCAGCCCATGGACGGGTAGTTCTCACACCTAAGTTTTATCTTCCCATCTCAAATAACCTAGTCAAAAAAATCCCTCACAGGCATTTATCTATCTAAAGAATCCCTTACTATTGTGCCTGTGGCCTTGCCTACTAGGTAAATGTAGACAGTGTTATGATCATAATGTCTCTTATTTACCACAAAGGATGACCCAGAAACAATTCTTGATGAAATATGGAACATATATAGATAAAATCAGAATATGTACAGCATTGTCAAGTGCTATTTTTTATATTGCAAGGTCAGTCCATTTGTACCAAATACAGCCACTTGATCTGTTGCACTGTGTCATCATTCTTTAGAGCACAATTACCTCAATAGAAACAAGGTACTTACAGCTTTCTAATAATATTTTCAATTATAGTCTTCCTCCAAGACTAAATGAAGATACCTAGCATATATAATCCATCATTACTACATAAAGCAATTTTCTTTAACAAAATACTCAATTTCTTTCTTTTTTATTTATCTATCTATCTATCTATCTATCTATCTATCTATCTATCTATCTATCTATCTATGAGTCAGAGTCTTATTTTGTTGTTCTACTTTGTCTGGAACATACCATGTAGACCAGACCCAATCCAAATATGTCTATTAATATTTCATTTGTGTGTTTGTGTACTTAAATAGAAAATTTCTTTAATAGAAACTTATTATGTTAAATGTGAACCATGAATCCTTTGAAATAGCAAAATTTTAAAAAGATAACTATTTACTGATAATAACTTTTGTTAAAATATAATCCCATCAATTAAACACAAGGTGGTAGTCACACTCTATAATGAGAACATAGTTTACTAAAATCATGGAAACCAGAAGACATAATTTAAAAACTGTGTCATCATATGTTTATAAATAACACCCCAAAATGTATTTGGGAGGCTCACACAATGGTTCAGCATTTAAGAGCACTGGCTGGTCCTCCAGGGGACCAGGGTTCTGGTTCCTTCTGTTTGTGTATTGCTTTAATTGGTTAATGAATAAAGAAACTGCCTTGGCATAGTTGATAGGGCGGAACATAGGTAGGTGGAGAAAACAGAACTGAATGCCGGAAGAAAGAAGGGCAGAGTCAGAGAAGCCATGGATCCTCTGCCTTAGATGGATGCCAGTAAGACTCTCCAGTAAGCCACAGTTACCTGGTGATACACAGATTAATGGATATGGGTTAAACTAATATGTAAGAGTTAGCCAATAAGAAACTAGAGCTAATGGGCCAAGTACTGTTTCAATTAGTATGATTTCTGTGTGGTTATTTTGGGTGTAAGCTAGTTGGGCAGCCGGGACAATAAGCGGCTCCCTCTTCCTTACAACAGAGTTCCCAGCACAGCACTCACAGCATGAAAAATAAACATCTATAACTCCAGTACCAGGTGATTTGATGTTCTCTTTCAGCCTTTGTGGACAATGCATGCACATTGCACATGAACATTCATGTAGGCAAAACAACCATGTACATAAAATAAAGTAAAATAAATTATATCTGCTTTAGGGTTGATTAAGGAGCATTAAGTCTGACAGAAAACAATCTTTAAATATTTTATATTACTTGATTTGTTAAAAATCTTATTATTTTACAAAATATAATCAATGTCAAATATGTCAGACAATCATCAGATGATTATAGTAGAAAGACTATAATTTCAAATTCTGTTGTAAATAACTCCGAATTTGCACACAATCACTGTCTTTACTGGCTCCCATTTTGATGTAACAATGACTGAATATTTCCTCTTAGCAATTATTTGTTCAATTATTGGCTCCTGTAAGAAGGTTTCAAGACTTGCAGTTGAGCAAGAAACTCTTTTTCTATATGACTTTTTCATTGCACTATTTTGGCTTGTCACGCATAACATTTTCTGTGTGTGTGTGTGTGTGTGTGTGTGTGTGTGTGTATGTGTGTGTTTCTTTACACCTACATGTACTACATGTCTTTCTCCATAATGTTGATTCCAGGAATTGAATTCAGACACGCCAGTAATCTTTTTTACCTACTGAAACATCTTGCTGAAGTATTCAAACATACATTAAAGCACTTTAAAATATAAGCAAAAATGATACTAAAAAAGTACATACAGGCAATAAAACAAAGACCTTACAGCTGAGTGTGGTTAAGAAGTGATAAAGCCTTCCTTTAGTCCAGTGATTAACTAATGACTGACCAGTGTGGGCAAAGACTAAGGCTTCCTCCACCAGAATGTTTAAAGCCTGTGACTGCTCCTCAATAAAGACCTCCTACAGAATCTGGCTAATTCTTCCCTACTTACGTGCTAGGGGGCAGGCAGATTACTTGTGCGAGTTTGGGACACTATATCAGAGTACATATGTCATACCCGACACCAGCATTTCTGTTTCTTTTTCACAGTTGACCTAAGTTTGTGTCCAAACTAACTGGCAAAGAGGGTAATTGTTGGCAACCAGAAACCTTTCAGTGGTAAACAGAGGGGCATGATGTTTAGGTAAAAGCTTTACCTCAGCCCCTGGCATCCATATAAACAAAAATTCTAGAATCTGGAATATTAAAGTGGAAGTTCCATCTCAAGCTCACTCCCCTAGGTGTAGCCTCAGTCCAGACTTCAACTCCGAGTTATTGTTTTTATACAAAATAATATATAATGCATGTCTGTATTTACTTTCAATTATTAACTAAAATATTCTTTTAACTTGGCATTCTTACCTAATATACCTTTTATTTATTGTTTGTTTTAACTTTTATTTAACTATTGATCTCATCCTGCCTAGAGAGGTAAACTGAACCCTATTCCCACAGAAAAATCTGCTAGGCCTTTTCTAAGACTGGTACTCACCAAAAGACTGCAGAGACACTTGAAACTGCCTGCGTAGTTGAAAAAATCTGTCTCACTTCTGCTCATTTACTTATCCCTCTTAGATCTGTCTGATGACATTTGATGTCTTGTGGTACGGGTAGCTCATTATTTCATTCATTAAGTTTCCTCCTAAAAATACTGGCACGTGTGTCTCTTTCACAGGTTTCATAGCCCAAAATTAACAGGTTTCAGATGTATCTTCAGAGGTTCAGAGTTTCCAATTTCCTTTAATTTTCTTCTAAAATGTTCATGCCTTTTAACCTAAAGCCATGCTCTTTTGCTATGACACCAAGATGTAAATCTGTTCCAACTGTCTTACAGATACCTACAGGCTCCTGGGAAAAACTCTTCTGATGTTCAAAAGAAGAAAAAAAAAACTGGTGTGGTAAAAACTAACAGTCTCCAGAGCCTATTTTGACCTCACTCATTTTTGAGCATATTTTACAGATCACTTCTGCTGTCTGGACTAAGACCATCCCACAGAGGGTTCTTCAAATAACACCAGCAGCTACACCGGTTCACCAGCTCCTGGGACTTACCAGCTCTCCAGGCTCAAATAGGCACCTACCCAGCAAGTGAAATCCGTTTTTAAAGGGATAATCTGCTCTCATCTCACTCATTCACCCTTGCCTCTCGCGGGCAAACAGGGCACTCCTCTGTCCCATTCTTTCTGCCAGTTAATCACCATTCCCATGGCAAGACCCTATCCAAAGAGTCTGGAATGTTTGGGAGGAAGTTCCATCCCAATTCCCCTCCCCTGGAAGCTGCCTCAGTCCAGACTCTACCTGTGAGAAAGCCTGACAAAAGATGACCCCTTTCCAGAGATGCTCAAGACCACTACCACATGGTACTTAAATTGTTCCCAGAGAATAAACATGTGGTATTGTGGTCTTCCTTTCCTGTCTTCTCTCTGAGGGGCTGGATGGCCACCCAGGAGTATTGGTATCCATTAAACCTGGTATTTTTATAATTCAGGTTTATTTGGTTTGATTTGGATTATTGTGTAAGCAGAGATGTTTATCAGGGTGCAGAAACTTTTCACATGAGACAGGAAAATGGTGGTGAAATATCTAAAATTCATAATATACTTGTTTGAAACTATTGAGGACAAACAAGGTGAAAATTGCCAGCTAACAAAAAAATAATTGTTCAAAATTTTAAACAGTGAAAACTATAGCCTTATTAAAACAAGCAAATTCACAAAGAAACAGAAAACCCAGAATACTCCAGCAATATGATTGCATAATATTTATTTTCACAGTTAGTATATTTACATGTTACTTGACATTTAAAATTTCTAGGTGCTGTAGCAGGGTCAGTTGGCAAATGTTGTTGGGCATAGTATTCCATATCTGTAATCCCACAATTTGAGGGATGAAAACAAGTGGTTATCAAGAATTCATCTTCTGCAATACTGTGAGTCTGAGGCCATCCTGAATTACATGAAGTGCTGTCTCAACAAAATAGAAACAAACAACCCCAGCAAAAACAGCTCTCTGAACCTATGATAAATTTTAGAGTACAGTCTCTACTCTCCAGAACATTGAAAGAATTCAGTACATCTTAGGTTCTGTTGTCAAGAAATGTTCTCAAAGAGCAGTGTTATACAGTCATCTCAGAGGAGTTTGTATTATTAATTATTCAGCAAGTACTTTATTTGGTTTTTCCTCATGAAATTATTAAAAGTGTACAAAATATGAGAAGAAACCCCATGAATGACTTTAGAAAGTAATTCTACAGACAACAAAAGAAATGACTTTCCATGACAATTATTTTATTTAGAATCATATCAAGAACAATAGCAAAAGTGACAATTCCAATAACTATATGAGTATGTGCACATCTGTGTGGATTGTACATGTGTACATACAGTGTGTGGAGGATGTATGTTACCATGAATAGTTAGTGTTGATCAGTTTTTACTTTATGATTTAAGAAAGGGTCTTCTACTGAAGCTAGAGATAACTGATACAGGTAGACTGGCTGACCAATAAATAACAGGGATTTATCTAACGTTTTCTTCCCACTTCTGAGGTTAAGGATGACTACCACTATGGCCAGCTTTTATGTGTGGTAAAGATCCAAACTCAGGTTTCGTTATTTGTACACATGGTAATTTAGCGACTGGGTCATTTTGCTAGTCCTTAAATCATCTGTTGTCTTCTCTCTACTTTCTGGTGCAAATTTTGCCACTCTTGGCAACAACGGGACAGTAATGTTTATTAACTAAAGGCAATCATATTTTATGAAGCATTGAACTTACTGCTATTATGTTCAAGAGCACTATTAATATAATAAAAATCAATGCTCCCAGGACCATTTCCAAAATATATCCGAAACAAATGAAGGAATTTAAAATCAATGTGAGTCAAGCCTTAGAATTATATACTTAGTCTGGAATTTGAACTAAGTAGTTTGTAGACACCAGATAATTACAATAATAATGTTAAACATATAGCTTTAAAGTTATGAGTAGATATCCAAACTATTTTTTTATTGTTGTGTTTGGAATCTCTAGCTCAGCCCATTCTGAATCCTGTTGTCTGAAGGCTGTGCAGCATCTTCCCTGATGCTGCCTTCTCCAAACCCCATCCTCAGTGTCAAATGGACCCTCTCCTGGAACTGCACTCTTCAAACTCTACCCCTGAGAAAGCCTGTCAAAATTCACCACCTCCTTGGGGCTGCTCAAAACAATGCCTACTGGCCATAGAAAAGGAAAAGGAGAAAATATCTAGGTTACTGAGCTGATAAATTCTGGAGATGAATTAATTATTGCAGTTATGGATGTAACGTTAAGAGTACTTACCTTCAGGGATATAGTTGGAAGACATTGTCTCCTAGAAGTAAATAGCTATGGGACTGGAGAAAGGTTCAATGTGTAAAGTGCTTGCAATTCAAGTATAAAGACACACATTTTTTCTCAATCAAAAGTTTTGTATAAGGGCTGGAGAGATGGCTCAGTGGTTAAGAGCACTGCCTGCTCTTCCAAAGGTCCTGAGTTCAATTCCCAGCAACCACATGGTGGCTCACAACCATCTGTAATGAGGTCTGGTGGACATACACACAGACAGAATATTGTATACATAATAAATAAATAAATAAATAAATATTTTTTTAAAAAAAGTTTTGTATAGTGCTTACCCTTGTAATCCCAGTCATGGTGAAGAAGAGCTCAGAAGACCCTTGAGGCTTGCTGCCCAGACAGTTTAGTTCATCAGTGAACCCCAGACTTCATCAAGAGACCTTGATTACAAAACAGGGTGTATCTCATGTGAGCAGGAATAATGAGGTTGACCTTTGTTTTGATACATATGCATACGTAAACCATACATTTGAACCTGCTGATACACACGATCTGGATACCTCCCTTTGGAATGTATAATGTGTGGCGGCTTTAATTTAGATGTTATTCACAAAGATAATTATGTAAACTCTCTTGAAGCTAATTCTTTCTTTGGTTAAGTGTTCATATCAATTCTGTATTATATAACAGTGCACAACCCTCTCAGATTCTATGCTTGAAACCGTGAAACTAAAGATCTTCTCTGTGAGACTGGGGGGGGGGGCGAATAACATGTTCAAGAATTATGTACATGTTTCCCAAGGAGAGAATACATCTCGTGAAGAGGTCACAAGAGGATGTGATCATAACACACGAGAGAGTAAATGACCAACCTAGTGAAAGATGAGCTGTCACAATTATACAGAAATCTGCACTTTAAGTGTTTCATATGCTATGTGAATGAGATTTTGCTTCCTCTCTCTCTCTCTCTCTCTCTCTCTCTCTCTCTCTCTCTCTCACACACACACACACACACACACACACACAGAAATGTCAGGATGTCCTTAAACAGTTTGTGTCAAAAAAAAGTCCAACAAAAAATAGTTTGTGTTTACACAGATGAGCATAGTGGTTGAAATGGTAATACCTGCTCAAAGTTATAATATGGTTTAGACTGCAAGTGAATTTAAATTGTGATATTTGCTAACTGACATAAAATACTGACATAAAGTTTGATTTTTTTAAAAAAAGAATTTAATTTTTGAAAAGTTTTAGGCTCATAGCAAAATTCAGCAGAAAGATCATTCAGGGATATCCCACCTCATTGCCACAGCTCCCTATAGAATGATACATTTGTGATAGATGTTGCACCTACACTTATGTCATCATCATCACACAAAATCATTGTTTATTTGGGATTTGTGCAAGTATAAAATGGCCTGTAACTGCAATTGTAGTACCATGGTAATTTCACAATCCTAATAATTTCCATCAGGCCTGGAGAGATGGGTCAGCAGTCAGGAGCAGTCATTCTTGCAGAAGAGCCATTTCCACTCTTACCGTCCACATAAAAGCTTACGACCCTACCTAATTCCAAAATCCAGGGGATGCAATGCTCTTTTTTACTTCTGGCAGCACCAGGCATGAGTGCAGCACACATGCATACATATTAGTAAGATACTCATGCACATAAGTATTAAGTAGTCTTTTATACACACATATTAAATATTTCTTTGTCCTTCATCATTCATCTTTGCTTCTCCTCAAACCCTGATAGTAATCTCTTTTTACTAACTTCTTAGCTTTTTTAGTGTTTCCAGAATATCATATATTTGAAATCACAGTACAGCTTTTGAACAATAATTTATTTTGTGTACAAATAAGAATTAGCGAATCAATATAATCTTGAAAACCTCCATGAGCTACATCTCCATGGATACAATAAATGCTAGTAAAAATTTATTGAAAAAATAAGTGAATATCTTTTGAAATTGTTGTGAAAATATAGGTTGATATAAAAATTGAAATCGATGCAATATAAAAGAAGTAAACACTCAACATCCATTTCTTTCATTTCCAATCCAGAATAGAAAAAAATCCAATTCCAGGAATACAAACCAAAAGAATCCTCTCCATGACACCAAGGCTATGACTCAATGTCAGCATAAACAGATCACAAGACTTTTTTATTCTCTGCAGCTATATTTTGTAGTCCTATACTAATTCCAGATGTTTTAAGGCTTACTTCTGAGACATGTTGCAATAGGGAGATCTATTTCAGAAGCAGCACAGAAGAATAATGGACATTCATGTATAAGAGAGCGGTTTTGGTATGTAATATGGCTTGTGCAAGAGAACAGAAGCTAATGTCTCCATTCACTCTTTTCCTGAGAAGGTGGCACTCAGAAAGAAGCAGTTACTGACATATACGTTGCACTGGAATTTTTGATATATTTACCCTGACTTTGCGATTTATTATAAAAGCATGTATTTGTCATATCCACCTAAGAAAATTACTTTATTTGAAATCTTGAGAGAAATTAAAATTCACAGTAAAGAAAATGTGGATCTCTGCCAAAAAAAGAAAGAAAGAAAGAAAATTAGTAGAGTTAATGTCTATATTGGTGTGAACCTAACCCAATAGATTCAACAGAGTGCAGATAAATATTGACAAGTAAGACTTTTATATTCATAGGGTTTTGAAATCTGTTTAAAAAAAAACAACAAATTCAGTTAGGGAAACATGAAAGCTATGTATGACCAGAGAAAGTGAGTGTCAGAATATGCCTAATTAACTATAACTTTCTCAATGGAAACTATAACTCCCAATGAAGTATTGAAGGTGCATTAGCTCAGTCTCTGCAGAGGAAAATGAACTTAACTAAAATACCCCAGCCAGTCTATATACAAGCAAACAACACTAACACGTACTGGAGTGATGGGGAGTTATTATTCAGAGCAGCTGTGATAAAGCACCTACCCACTTGCCACACAAGTACGCACACAAATACAGGACAAATAGGTTATTAATGAAAGTTCATGTCCAATTCAAAGATAGCAATTTCAAAGGAGCCTATTATAAATATTTTGACAGAATTAAAATAAGCTATGATTAACACAGTAGAAGTTACTATAACAATGTTGTCACAAGTAAAAATAACTGCAATAATAAACCATAGAAATTCTTTGGTTAAAATTTTAATGAATTAGATGACAATTGGCTAAAAGGTAAAAATTTGCTGAAAGTATTCAGCAGTACATTTTGATTGACAGAGTTATTATCAGTGATCTAGCAAACAGATCAGTAAAGATTAAAAGAGAAGGCAAATATAAGAAAAAAGAAGTATTGTAGTCATATTGAAAAATATGACAGTTAGAATTGAGTGTAAACTTCTTTATTGTGTTTAGATGTTGACCTCTAAACTGTCTTTATAATTGTAACAGCAATAACAGCAATTCTCCCTAAGGTTTTTCATCCTCCCTTGAAGATTTACTATAACTGAACGTTCGCTAATACACAATTGAAACACGTGCACACACACACACACACACACACACACACAAACATTCACGTACACATAGTATTCAGTTGATTCTGTATTTTCTAGAGTACTGTACTGTGATATATACCCACAAATTGTATTGGAGGAGAGAGAAAGAAACAGGGATAGTAAAAAAAAATAGAAAGAAATAATGAATTTACACTTATCAACTTTGATACAATCACTAGTTTATAGATTTTTAAGAGGCCCAGCAGAATTCAAGTATGATAATCACAGAAAAAGACGAACATTTACACCATGGAAAAGAGATGCAAGGCGTCATAGAATGTAACAACTAAAAGCATCAAGATATAAACAGGAATACATTAACAAATTAACTCTAAGAAGAGAAGAAATATTAGCATGAACAGTGGCCTACAGAAGGGAGTAAATAACTAGTCGAGGTTTAGGAGAAAAGTCTGTCAAATGAGGCTCATAAATCCGGCACTTTTCTTTCAATTATAGATTAAATGAAACATGGGTTCTCATTTTAGTGTACATTCTAAAGGAAATCCTCCAGGAAACTCTTCAGGTAGTAGGGAATTCTAACCTACATATATAAGTTGGAAAAGGACTTTTGTTTCTAGTTAAACAAGCAAAATGCTTGAAAATAATCTCAAATGTCATCAAAGTTGGAAAATATGCATTAGCCGAAAGCAACGTATCTATTCTTAGATAAATTTGAGAATTACAGAAACAAAAATTCCATTCTGGACAAGAGCAGGCCAAGAGAATATGAGGGCTCACTAACTACATAGAGCAGAAGCTCAAATATAGTAGCTTAATATGAAGAACTGCTTATTAGCAAGTTTTTCAAGGTTCAAAGATGCGTAACTGAATGAACACTCATTAAGCATATAAATAAATAGAATACACAGAATATAAACTATACAGAACTCTCATGAAGTCTCTGAAATCTATTACTCCAAGGATATGTAAACACTGTGGTCAAGTGAGAATAATAGATTCTTCAACCTGTTCAACTAAACCCAAACCATGCAAAGGAACTCTAAAGCTCTGAACTTCATGAATTATCAGCAATGTGACTGTTTTTGAGCCATCCAGTCTCCTGTAACTTCTTCTCCCATAGTAATTCAGGTTACCCCAATAGACTTTTTGTTTCAACAAGTATGATTTTGGTAGTATATTTAATTACATATGTCAGCCTTTTCCTATCCAAGGTGAGTAGATACTACTTCATATCACTTCCAAATACTGTAACATGACAGAAGAAACATGAAGAACACTGAAACTGTAGTTAAAGATTTTAGAAGCTTTTTGAGGATGTGATACAGAAAAGGATATTCAAGTGCTGCAAAAACAGAAAAACAGTAGATTTGCTAGGAGTGCCTCTTTGATCTCAATTCTTCACCAAAATGCTTCATGGGAGAGCATCAATAAATATTAGCTACGGATCTATCGTCTTTCTGAAAATCTTAGAGAACATCAAAACTAATAACAAAAAATATGAAAATAGTCATTTCATTCTTGTGTCATATTTATATTCTATAAAAACACAGAAGAAAATATAAAACCATGAAAGAAATAAGAGGAAGACAAATAATCTAAAAAAGTAAAGAAAAAGGAACTCTGTCAGCATTCATTCAGAGGCTATGTAAACAAGAACATGGGAATATTAAATATGTTGAGAGAAAAACTAAACAATTAAAATTACAACAGCAATATGGAACTTTGTAATAAGCAAAATTATTATTCAAAAGTTTAGGAAGAATAAAGGTTCTACTATAATGGCAAATGTAGATAAATTTTCTTACCTGTAGCCCTATCTCTATTTGTTATTATACTATTTCTGTGAGAAAACACCTGCCAAAGTAATATAAAGAGGAAGTATATTTTGATTCAGAGTTTGGATTTGCACTCCCTGATATTATGGGAACCATGACAACAGAAGAAGAAGTTGGTTACATTGCATAAAAATGTCAATAATATTTTTTTATTTTGTATTGTATAAAATAATTTTATATCCACAAAATAGTTATGGCATTAAAATTTAACACATAAAAAATAAGCACCGTTAACACTTGAAAATGGTCTAAGTAGATGTAAAGCAAGCAATTTTACACAATCTCAGGTAACGCAATGAGAGTTTACCAACTCATTATTCTTTATTTACAATATTTTTTAATTTAAAATTTTTATTTTTAGAATTTTTTTCCATGAGTATCACTTTTGCCTTTCTTCTTTCTCAAACTCCCTCCATGTACTTTCAACTTCTCAAATAGATAACGTTACAAGCACACATATGCCATATTGAATCTATTTAATATTATTGTACTTATTTATGTTTGTTGGAGATCTCAAGGTAGAAGCCTCTTTCTACCCTCCTATCTCACTCCTCCCATTCCAAAACCCACCCCTGAAAAAGCCTGCCAAAAGTCAACCCCTCCCTGGGGTTGGCCAAGACTAAGCTTATAGTCTATATAAGACCTGGTAGCCATATTTGCTATGTGATTTCTCCCCTACCTTCCCAAGGGTCACCCACGAGTTGCTTTGCTCTGTTCAGATTAAACCTGGACTTCATAATTAAGCCTGATCTGACTTTTTACACCAGCAGTTTCATTACTACCTGATGATTTAATTTTTCAATGTTTAGTGCTGATAAGTGGGACTGGAAAACACACCAGGAGCTGCTTCCCAATAGAATAGTGACTTTCTCTCTTTCAACAGTCGTAGTTGCCTTTAACTTTTCGTCTAGGGCTGGGGCTTTAGAGGTTTCCCTTATCTGTACTGTAATAGCAAGTGGTGTTGTCATTAGGCAGGTTTTATTTAGGGAAATATAACTTTCACAGTTCAAATCCACTACCTCTCAGCAGACATCTGATCATGTGACTTCTACAATCTTTCCACCCCATTTTTTACTATGTTCCCTGAGTTTTAGGTGTATGGGTTGAATTGAAAATGTATCAGTTTGTTTTGGATATCTGCGGTCTATTGTTTTCTGCATTTTGGCCTGTTACAAATTTTTGTGATAGTCTCTGTGTGCTACAGAAAGAAGTTTGGTGAGGAGTGACAATATTTTCCTGTAAATACACTTTTCTGTAAATATAAGAATAATTATTTAAATGCACTTACAAAATTATCCTGGTCTAAGAAAGTGGATGTAGGATGTTTACATCTAATGTCCATGATCTCACCAATTGGGCTAGATTTATAAAGCAGGCATGAACAAATATGATGACCTGTCTCATGCATATCTGTCAAGAAGGCGTACAATATCCTATCATAGTAAAAAAAAACTATTTAAATCATTGAAGGTGAAATGATATGGAACTTAAATCTATTTCTTTTTGTTGTTTATGTAAAGGCAAAGCCTTTAAAATTACATAATGGAAATTTTTATTGATTTTAAGATATTTCTTTGAGACATAACCAAAACAAACAAGAGATATTACATTATAACATTTGGTGCAATGAAAACATTATGAATCAATGATGAAAGAACATTATCCTTTTCATATTAAAATTGCATAATTAAAATGAAGTATCCAATTTTCTAGTTCTCATATTGGGATCATGTTCTTCAAAAATACATTGTACACATGTATTGAGAAAGGAGGTTTGCACCTGTTTATTATAAGCTTTTAGAAAGTAAAATAAGTGACTGAATTTTTTTTTTGGTGTTATGAACATTTGTGCCTTTGTGATACTATTGAAGGAAAACTGGGACTGGCCTTAATGGTTTACTACAAATCATGAAAAATACTGAAGTGAGATTAATAATAACTTAGAGACAGAAACGTGCGTTGAAACTGAAGGTCAGAAAAGCAAAATAGCCATCCGCTGGGTCTTATATCAACCTCAGTGTGAAATGTCAATCCTGCTTCCAGGAATCTCAGAACGAGATGGAGACTGAGTTCTTTCTCCTCCCATTTTATAATTCTCTCCAGTTCTGGTAGTGTGCACCACTACCGCCTGGTTTGTATGGCAGTCTAGTGTGGCTACTGGGATTAGAGGTTTGTCTCATTGCTGCCTGGTCTGTAAGGCTGGCCAGTGTGGCTGTTTTTCTTTTCTGATTTTCAGGCAAGTTTTATTTATTAAAATATAAATTAAATGCCACTACAAAAGCCATTAGAAATATATAATTTAAATAATAAGAAGAGAAGGAAGAATGAGAGAAGTATTCATTTGAAACAAATTAATGTACAAAATGAGAATAAAGAACAAAAGGAAATATGTATAATAAAACACTTGCTATTACTATAAATTTAGAAAATTACAATTCAGCTATTAAAGATTTCCCACATTCTGAGTATGAAAGTGATGTTTAAAAGATTAAAAGTCTAAAAACTTCTACAAGGTTTAGCATCTCGATGAAATGAAAATTAAGAAAAACATATTTGCAAGTAGCAAATAAATATTTAACTTCTAAGTTGACCATGTACTAACAAGGGGGAAGTATCAACAATAATTTAAAACTTTTTAGAGACCAGAGAGAAGACTTAGTGGGTAAGGTTACAGCTCTTCAAGACTCACAAACTAATCTAATCCACAGATACATGTAATGGAAGAGAGAACCAACACCTCGGGGTTGACTTTTGACCTCAAGTGTGCCATGTCATGTGTACAATTTTAAAAATGTAAATTTAAAAAAAGATCACACAAGTATTTTGAAATGAATGCAAGTAATACACCATTCTCTTAACATCTGAGGGATGTAAGCAAAGGGAAGACTGAGAGGATGTACTACTGAAGACTTGCAGGAGAGTAAGGAACATCTAAAGTCAGCCTTTAATTTAGGAAATCCCAAAGACACTTCCAGAGGGCAGAAGGGAATTAAAAAACTAGAGCAAAAAATCAGTGGGACAGGCAGTTCCTACCCTATCCTCCCATAAAGAGAACACAGAAAAGTCACCAAGGTATTATTAAATGAAAGGAGGTTTGTACACTAGGTAAGAGACATTAAGGTTCTTTCACACATGGCAGTGATTATGCGGACCATCCAGGTGATCTGAGAAATACATAAAATTCTAGAATTAAAAAAGAATTATTCCAAAGACACTAGAAGTCACTAGACATAACCAGATATTTAAATGTATGTTTGTTCTTGGCGAAAGAAAACTTAACACAATTTGAAATTTAAAACACAAAAGGTTTTACATCAGCACAATATATGTATATATACAGAATGAAAATGTATACTAAGTCTTATGAGAAAAAACAAAGTTTCTGATAAAAATATTCTGCGAAGTATAAGTAAATGAGATTTATCCCACATGTGTTAATGGGAAATGTCTATATTGTTCCACCTTGAGTTACAGTGAGTTATTTATTTATTTATTTATTTAAGAGGGGAAGGGATTGAACTTTGGCAGACTACCACTAATTTTATGAGCACAAACAAAGCCTATACATAGTCAAAATAATATGAAAGTATATATGCAAAAATATACAACATCTGCAATCTAATTACAAAAGTATTACTAATATAAAGTAATAAGAATGGTTCTGATTTAAGTAACATATGTTCATATTGATCAATAGAATAAAATAATGATCCTGACAGTAAATTGTAGATCTTTGAAAACAAAGACAGTCTAATGGGCAGAGGAGAGTCTTTATTAGCAAATGAATTCAAGAATCTTCAATATCTGTATGAAAAAAAATTATTTGACTAGATAAACTTCATCTTTTACAAATGTTTGTTTCATGAGGGAAAATAGATCTAAATAAATATTATACATGAAAATAACTACAGAATAAACTAATTTATATATGAAAAATAGCAATGTTATCTTGTATTTGGTAATGAATTTTTAGAAATAAGAAATGTATTATTTGTGAAGGAAAAATAAGATGTTAAATTTTATTAAAGATAATATGATTTTTCACAAAAGACATAATAAAGTTGGCAGAAATTACTATGAAATGTAATGAAAGGGTGGAAAACCCAAGAGCTCTAAGTTATTAATTTTCAACTGCAGATAGCTGAGTTCTGTGTCCCATCAGATTTCCCATTGTTCTCATGAGACAACTCTAAGCTGATGCAGTATTTGGTTGTGAATGCTAAGACTTGGGAAAGGTAAACTCATTTGTCGTAGGAGACCTGTTTAATCCACTGGCACAGAGCTGCTGAGGTTAGCAGGGATGCCTGCCACACAAAGAAAGACAGCTAGTGAGTGCTTTCCCAAGGTTTACAACAGACCCCTAACTATCATGGCCTTCAGTCTGCAGACAGTGTTGGTGGGAGAAGAATTCACTCAGTTTAGAAATACCAAAATCATGAAGAAGTTCAGTAACATGACTCACTTCCTCACCACAATAGGCAGATTTCAAGAGCAGAAGTGTCAGAATAAGGTAGCTTTAGTTATATGTCATTGTTTCAATTTATTTTATATTTTCTTTTTCTGTTGCTTAACATTATCTCAATTTTAAACATATTCTATTTGTATTTATTTCTCTTGTTTTATCTAATTTTATATTCAAAAATATATGATATCTTTTGCTTTCATTCTTATTCCCCATAATATTTTTTCACCTTTTTATTTAGCATTGCTTCTTCTCGTTTCTCCTTTTCTCAACCCCTTTTTTATTTCATTGGTAATGCAAAAGTCATAGCTCTAATCTTAAAGGTGGTAAGAGCTGTTTATTACAAAATGGCTATGTATAGTCACGACCCAGGAACAGAGATTTAGGTTTCTCCAAATTCCATATTCTGATGTGGAAGCAGGTTCTAGCAGTTTATAATTCTACATAATAAAGAAAGTCATGTCAAGTGAGTTTAAAATATATTTGTGAGTACATCAAAGAGGAAGGGAAAGTGAGATGGGAGTGTGTTCTATAAGCCCAAGATGCTGACTAATGACACTCTTAGCTTTAGGATTGGTGGAAAATAGTGGGCTTTTATATTAATAGACTCTAAAAGGTTTTTAATCTATTAGTCAAACAATGTTACACAAAGGTAGCTAAGGAATGGCTGTTCCTGAAGGTTAAAATTGGACTTTCAACATTCCAGTCTCTCTACAGAACTTAAATTCCAAGCAGCTAATCCATTTAGGCAGACACATATTCTTTTTAGAAGTTTCATTACCATTATTAATTTATTAATATTAACATAATTCATTTAAAATTTATAGATTTCTGTAACTTTTTGTTGATATTGGTATAGGTGTTTGCATTGATTCTATAAACACAGATGAAATAGTCAGAAGATCCCTAAATGAAACCAGAAGAAATATTTATCCCATATAGTTTATAAACATGAAAAATGAGGCCAATTAACATGAACTCTCCAAAATTAATAACTCTTCAAATATGTAATCAAAATATTGAAATGTTTGAAATGTCAGAAAAATAATTTAAGCATACATATTGAACATGATTAGAATTGAGAGTCATATACAGAAACAATTTAGAATGTTTCAAAAAAGAATTTTTAGACTTTACATGACTGTGATTTTGTAACTAGTAAATGGGTACTATATCATTTTGGGCTTTGAATTTTGAATTTTCTGGGGCTCCTTGTGTTCAGTGAGATTCTCTACTAGGAAGCTGATGCCACATGCAAATAGCACTCTATAATGTTACAAGTTGCAGAATCTCACATATAGACACCCAGTAAACATCACATGATATTTCCATTAAGATAAAATAGGATTTATATCATATGATTCAGTCCAACTGAGATCTAAGGTATATTTATTAACTGGACATTTTTAAGGAAAGCTGTGTTGAGATACGGTGTTTAGGAGAGTAGGCTTATGCAATGTATTTTAACTTCACAATGTTTTCAAAATGAGATGGGTTCATCAGGACATTATTCCATGTGGATGCTGGTAAACTGCGCATGTGCTAACGGATGATCTCACACCCATGTACATATGGGAATAACTAATTAGATTTGTGCTTATTAACTACAAAAGCAAAAAAGGAAAAACTAGCATGAGGTGAGGAAGAAAACAAGTTGGGAACCATGAGAATTGGGGAAAGGTACTGGTATATAGATGGACATGATTAGTATGCCATTTATAAACGTATGAAATATTCAATGAATAAAAACTATTGTTTTTAAAAGATATACTACCATCAATCAAGTAGCTTCAGCCCTATTCCATTATGACAATATAAAATTGATAGTCACATATTTTAATTTGGTATTTACTTATTTCTAATTTTATTTGTGCTATAACTTATCTAATTCACACCAAATATTATTTGCTATGTTATAATATTTTGTATTAATATTGTTAGGTAAATTCATCATCATATGTGTTTAAGCACAATAAAAGACAATTCGAACTCCTCCTTTTAACTGGGAATGAAAGTTTGAGTCAATCATGATAGCACATGCCAGTAAGATTTGTTGAGGGAAGCCGAGGTAGGCAGATCATTAGTTTGAGGACAGACTAGAACACAAATTTTAAAAACAAGTGGTGCATGCCTTTAATCCCAGCAGGTGGAGGCAGGCAGAGTTCAAGTCCAGCTGGTCTACAAAGCTAGTTTTAGGACAACCAGATATATTACACAGAGAAACCCTGTCTCAGAAAAAAAGAGAGAGAGAGAGAGAAAAGAAGGAAAAAAAGAAAAGAAAGAAAAGAAGAAAGAAGAAAGAAAGAAAGAAAGAGAGAAAGAGAGAAGGAAAGAAAGAAAAAAGAAAGAAAGAACAAAAGAAAGAATGAACAAACTGATTGAAGAAAGAAAACTCATTAGTAAACTATAAGGTTTTCTTTGTGATTACTATTAATCAACA
Source organism: Microtus obscurus (assembly GCA_963919715.1). Taxonomy (NCBI): domain Eukaryota; kingdom Metazoa; phylum Chordata; class Mammalia; order Rodentia; family Cricetidae; genus Microtus; species Microtus obscurus. The sequence goes on along the minus strand of CAWTZC010001756.1, from coordinate 17,755 downwards.
CTACTCTTTTCTCTTTGTCTTACTCCATATCTTTTTTTCTTGCAAATCTTGACTTACTCTGGATATATATAAAGTTATGCCTCAATAAATCATATTTATTTCCTTTAGTCTGTAATCATTTCAGTGATCTGAATGCTGCTCAAATATCGCCAATGTATCTTAACTGATTAAATAAAAATTCAAAATAAAACATGATTACATAGACAATGCCACTGTAATTTGGAGATTTATTATATTATATTATTAACTGAAATATTTTTAATGTATAAAAAGTTACAGAATGCATTACATGAACTATTTGTCACATCTGCTTTCTTTTTCTAAAAAAATCATTTATGCATATATATTACCTTTAAAAATATCCATCAGCATTAACCAAATATTACTACAAAGCAGCATGCTTTTAATTTCTGAATTCTCACATGGGTATTATACTCAATACTAGCTATTTTTGAGATTGAGATATTGTAATTGATTGGCCATCTGTTTTTCCTGAATATTCAAGTTCTTCTTTTGCTCTTGAGAATTAACAGTAAATTCTTAACATCTGTTTTTAAACTTTTAAGTAGATTAAAAAGTAAATGAAAGACTATTACCTACCTAGTTATAATAATGAGAAAGTTATTGTTTTTAGACTATTACAGTTTTCTCATGATTTGTAATGAAAATAACTTCATCAAATCCATCAAAAATGACTTTTTATCTCTAAATTATTAAATGATAAGTGCTAATTTCCAATTTTTGCTTTATAAATGTGTAACAGAATTTATTGCATGACTAATTTATGTGGACTGTTCTAAATGTATTTATATTGTCAAAAACTTTCTAAACTGTTCAAGAATGTTGGCACATACTCATAATCTTATTACTATAGAGGCTGCTTTGCTGCTTCCAATGCTGGGTGCCACCATGAGGAGCTACAGGACAACATTAGACAAAAAAAGACAAAGATACTGTGTCTTGAACTAGATGTGTTCTAAGAAGATATAGAAGTTAGGCATAAGAAACTAAAAGAAGTTGGTCAAAATTAAGTTCAAGCTAGGTATGACAATATGTAGCTGAAATCCCAAAACTTAGAAGACCGTGATAGCAAGATCATGAATTCTAAGCCAGCCTGTCCTATAGAGCAGGTGCATATGTTTTTAAAACAAATTTCAGACCTAAATGGAATTAGAACAGTCAGAAAGCGTAAAATACTACCAAGTTGCTAAGGTAGAGTGACTTTACCAGAAAAATTGTGTCTTGTTACAAGTTAATCTGTGTTTAAAGTGTCTACGATGGTTAGAAAATGAACAGAATTCTGTTTAGCAAGGGTCCACTGAGCATTAGATATTTGCCTCTGGCAAATGAAATCAGCAGGAAAATAGATGTAGTTGTTGTTCTCACAAGTCATCTACTCTACTGGAAGAGTCACTGGAGTTATGTGATCAGAGTTCCACCAGCTCCTGGGTGAGAACAAAGGTGCTGAAGCACTTAGCCATAAGTGTATTTTATATATTAAAATATATAAGTATTTATATATTAAAATACATACAAGTACTTTATATATTATAAATGATAGGGCATCTCAATTGAAATATCCAGGACACTGAGGAAGAGAGATGTATGTACAGAAGAAACATAAAGGTTACAGTGGAAAAGAATTTAAGAAAAGACTTCATGTTGCTAAAGATGCAGTATCCAGGTGAACAGGTAGAGTGGAAGATGAAATTTTTGATTTGTTTCTAAAACAGGTATGACCAAACAATTTACAGTCTTTATTGTATTAATTGTCCTTTGCATTTTAACAAGCAAGATCAATGAGAATGATCAAGTTTACCCCTATAAAAGATATATTATGATATTGTAAAATTATTGATAATTTAGTTAAGATCAAAAGTTGTATCAGTAACTTAAAGATACATGTTTGGTGACCCAGATAACAAAACTATATATGAACAACAAAAGCTATAGGTTTAATGTGCATTCATAGAAGCAGAGCAGTTACTGTTATTTCCTTGAAAAGAGAAAATAACACAAAAATAGTTTAGCTAATATACTTGAAAAAAATTAAGGCACTTTGTAAAGTGCTTTAAAATATCACCTGAGAAACCTAGAAATAGCTTAATAGCCAATTTAAAAATGATAAAAGAGGTTGAAAAGGTTAAATATCTTCTCAATTGTTTCATCAGCAGCAAAGTTGGAAGAGTCAAAATACTTATTTCTCTCATGCAGATGCATGTTGCTATCTACTACGATAGTATAAAGACTTGGCTCTTTAGTTCCATTCTGGTTTCCGTTTTCAATATATGTATATCACTGAATGAATTGCCTGGGAATGACATGAATTAGAATGAAGTCGGCTATGTTTTAGTCTTTAAAAATAGTTTCTGAATGCTAAGAAATCACAGATGAGTGATTTGAAAATGAAAGTACAGAGGCAGCCCTGTCTTCATCATTCCAGGGAAACAGAATCTAGGCTAGTAATTGAATGACAGTTGTTAATATAAAGTGAACACAGCAGAACAGAATTGGATACATCGAAGAGGCAGGAGCAGTAGCCAACAGAATGACAGCTATCCCTATAGCCAAATGAAAGAAGGTTAGTATTACTGTGTGAAATTTGCAGTGACAAATAGAGCTAAGCAGATAAATGGAAAGATGCATAGTGTAATATCATAACATGAAAAGCATTCTGCACAAGAATAAAATAGATTAAGGATGTAGAGTAACCAAGAGAATTCTCCATAATGGTGGAAATGCTCTCCTACTAGTGAGACAAATGAACTATATTTCACATTACAGTTTAAAGAAATATAGCCATGTTGGAATAGTGGCTACAGATGCAGGAGAATAGGGCAAAGTGAAGTCAGAAATATCTTGCTCCGTTCAAAGGCTTATGAAATTATCATATAAAAGAAACAAGTTGGCAACTAAAATGTCGGAAGCTTCCTTCTAACCCCAGACAAGTCTAACTAAAACTCTCTGGCATACCTGGCTCAGGGGCAGTGGTACTCCGGAATGTCTTTTAATAAAAATACTCAGTCTTTGTTGGAGACTTAAGATGCTGGTGAAAACCGCAACACATGCAGTTTTAAGTAGAACTACATGGAACATATGAAGCAAGTTCAGTAAGGCCTTCACTGTATAAATGTGCTCAAATATCCAAGCCCCTGTATGTTGGATGTCTGGAAAAGTTAAAGTTTCTTTCTGTTCTGGCTACTTCGTCCTCTGGAGGTGTATCTTTTTAGAAATAAATAAATTCCTGTGTGTCTTTTTTTTTTTCTCTGAGACACAGAACCTGAAAGTCAGGGAACAAGAAGTGCCTTATTAAATGCCCATTTTCCTCGAGAACCTACATGCAGATAATAGTTAGTAGGTAAGGAAGAGACAAATTCTTCAATGGTTTAAACACTAGTAAGGTACACATGCCCTTTGAACAAATAGCTGATCTAATACTCCTGTATACAGTTCTAATGAAGCACATTATTTCTCAGTAACAACAAGAAAGCATAACAGAAAAACATTATGTAAGCCATCTTCATTCCATTGAATTCATAAAGTTTCCTTTGTCCAATTGCCAATATCTTGGAGCCACTGCTGAACGTGTTTAAGTACTACAGTATCTATGAATCTATCTACAAGTGTCTCTGCTGTTTGCAACATAGGCTATCATTATCATTATAATAGGTTTTTAGTTTGGGAGAACCTAGTAATAGCCTCACCCCAGTAAAAGTATGAGTTGACCTCTCCAGGAGCTCCTCCATGAGTAAGGATCAGGAGATCTCAAGCTATTCCTCTATGCTAGTATTTTGGTTAGTTTGATCTTTGGCAGATGTCTAAAGATGTTGTGAAGTTGTGAGTGGGCTAGCCATGTCATGTCTGGAAGAGGACATCATGTCACAGCAAACCTCCCCATACTGTGATTCATTCAGTCTTCCCCCTCCTCTTCTGTGATGTACTCTTAACCTTGGCAAGGAGTTTGATAAAGATGCTTCACAAATATTTATTTTAAGAACTTCTACTAATTATATGGATGACTTACTACTGCCTTAAGTTGTGTTCCTGATTAAGATTATGAGCAGCACAGGTCTAAGGGTATTAACATAGACATTTACACGGAACTTGACATGACTCTAAAGAAAAATACCCAAAATATGTTTTACCATGACCTTCCTGGCCTTGGGCTTTTGGCCCTGTTTTAGTGACCATGTTTGGTGTACTAGACATTAATTGTCTCCTGTGGTGTCACCCTCACCTCCAAAGAGAAAAAGATTGTTTACCCTTCAACAATTGCTCTACTACTTTATCAGGAGCACATCTTGCCTGACAGGTCTGTATTATAGCATGCAGGGGCCCATGCTGGGTGAGACTGTCAAGTTCTTTTCTCCTCTTGGAAGCTGCATAGCACTTTTTGGTTCTATGAAAGCTAGACAGCAGGGAAGTTTGCTGGTCAGTTTGATATTGATTTCTCTAAGTCCTACAGGAAACTCTATGCTATCTTCAGCAATAGAAAAATAACATGACTTTAGTTACCTTTGGTAACCAAAGAAAACAGTGATAATTTGTTTTATTTTTTTCAGATCATTGTGGGATTAGTCATAAACAAAACAAAAAACAACAACAGCAACAACAAAAGCAATAACAAGTAAACAAAATAAACCAAACCAAAACTTATAGGAAGAAAATCTACATGTCATAAGTAAACTTTGTCTTTGAGCCCTTTTTTAGATGCAGTAGCACTTTTCACCAATATAGGTTACATCTATTCAAACTTGATTTTCTTAGTTAATTATATTTTAATTTTAGTTAATGAACTAATGTGTTTGCATATCACACTTTTTCATACATCCTTTGCTTTGTTTGTCCACTTGCTACCTCCTCCTCTCCATCATCTTTATTTAATTCTTTAATATTCAGGATCCCTCATCTTCCATAATATCTGTAATACTATCACCTTAATTGACTTCTTAATTGTGATGCAAGATAATATGTTTTCACATGACTTTGATATGATCTTCCTTCAGCATCATTTTTTATCCCAATGATTTATTCCTTCTTGTTGACTCTCTTCAGACTTAAGCCTTTACATCTCTAGTACTCTTCCTTCCTACTTTGATGTTACTTAAAATCTGCTATCCATTCATTCTTAATGTCTCTCCAGGTTGCTCACTTCTTATTTCCTGGCTTCTGATTGTGTTCTGAATTTAATACACAAAGAAAAATATTTGAAACTAGGTTAAATACATGAAATAAAACATACACATCTTTTTAAATGGATCAGAATGTTCTCATATTCCTTTTATTCAGGTTCATCCTTCTATCTATCTGAAATTTTCATGATTTCATATTTCTTTAGAGCTTGGTAATATTCCTTCATGGGTAGGCATCATATTTCCCTTTCCCATTAATGGGTGAGTAGATATCTAGACTAATTCAATTTTCTATCTGTTGTGAATCAAAGCAATAGTGAGCAAGAATATACAAGTGTCTCTATAATAAGTTATAAGAGTTTTGGATGTGCACCTAGAAATGATGTAATTGGGTCATACGATAATTACATTTCTAATGTTTTAAGAAACCCCAAGATTGATATCCAAAGTGGTTTCTTGTTTTTACACTCCCACCAAGAGCATGAAAAAATTTCTGGTTTAGCATTTCCACTACAACATTTGCTATTTCTTGTATTTCTGGTGAAGGCCATTCTGAATTGAATGAGAAAGAATGGTCAAGTAACTTTAATCTGTATTTCACTGGTGTCTAAGAATGTTGATCACTTTTTTTTCACAATTTTGAGGCATTTGTATTTTTGGTTTTGAGAATTTTCTGTTCATTTCCATAGACTATTTTGATTGGCTTATTGACTTTGGTAATATTTAGGTTGTGTTCTATTTTTATATATGCTCTAGACATCAAACTACAGTTGACAAACTATCAGGAATGATTGTTCTCATTATTTTCACTTCTTCTTTACCAATAGGTAGCTTCTTTTGATGTATAGAACTTTTTAGTTTCATGAGGCAAACAGAGCATGATAGTTCATGTATTGGCTAAAACTGTTTTTAAAATCAATCTTAAGCTACAAATTGCTTCTGAAGATTCATTTTTTAGTAAACTCCCCACACTTTCTCCCATAATGCCAATAATGTTAGAGAACAATTGATTTGTCTTCTTACATAATGAATTTCCTATTTCTAGATTAAATATAGATGGAAATATGTGGTATTTTAATTTCTATAATTTAAATGTATGTGTATTAGGCATTAAAATGTTACATTTTACTACTCAATTGATATATAACACTTTGACTAATTTTTTTTTTATTATTTTTATTTTTTTGTGACAGGGTTTCTTTGTGTGTTTGCAGTGTGTCCTGAAACTCTCTGTAGACCAAGCTGGTCTTGAACTTGCAGGAATCTTCCTGCCTCTGGCCCCTAAATGCTGGGATTAAATCATGCACCACCACCACCCAGCAGATTAACTTTTAAGTCATTATGCTAATGATATTTAATTCCACATTTTCTTCCATTGTATATTCTTTCATTTTTAATAATGGATAAAGATATTTTGGATAGCAGGATTTTCTCCGGTCCTCATTTGTACATTACAATAAATTCTATAGGAGAAAGCATTCAAAAATGTTGGTGTTTATAGAAACTAAATTAATATTTAAATGTTTTTGTTGTTTAGTCTTAGAGTTAATAGGTATAATTTCTCCCACAAGTCATCATTTAAATCAATATGAAGAAAATCTTTAAGTGGGATTGTAAAATTTCAAGTAATCCATAAGTGTTAATAAATGAATCTTAGAGGAAAAAGAAGAAAACAATAACTTGGGAGAATAATGTTTGACATAACAACAATATAAAATATGAATGGTATCTATGTAACAGTAGATATACAAGCAGTAAACCTAAGAAACTAATTTCTATTACTACAAATCTTGAACGCAATTATGCATCATTTAGAAGAATACTAGTATAAGAAATAAATCATTAGGCATTTTATTATTGGACAAATATCATAGCATTTGATTACAAAAATCTACAGCATATGTCCCCTTCATAACTAGGATATATGACTTATTTGCAGTAATTCACCAGTGAACTTTGTTTGCTTAAGAAGGACAAAGGATCACAGCATATGAGATTAAATCATGTACAAAGGAAAATGAGGCAATTGCTAAACATAATGCACAGATGTTTGAAATTTGCTGAAGATGCATAGGGCCATACTGCTTTATAGTTAATGTCTTTAAAAGTATAAAGCATTCATACTGAAGTAATGACAATATGTAGTTCATATGTAATGAGCATAGCTTTGTATTACATATGTCAAAATTAAAATGTTGGAATACTTATATTTAGAATTTTCAAGTGACTACGGTGCAGGAGGCTATGTTTACATCAGGCTCACTACAGACAGGTGGGTCATCATTACATTATGATTTAAGCCTGGTAGCAATGTCACTACAGAGTAGGAAATTTTTAACTCCATTAGCTTTTTAAGGGACCACTGTTGTGATATGAAGTCTGTTGTTGAAAGGAATTGTATATAACATAAAGAAATTAAAGTGAAAACAGAGGACAAGATTGACCATACAAACATTATTCTAAAAAAGTAGTAGCTATTGTATTTTTTTTGTTTTGTTTTGCTTTGTTTTCATTCGTTTGTTTGTTTGTTTGTTTGTTTCAAGACAGGGTTTCTTTGTAGCTTTGGTGTCTGTCCTGGAACTCCCTATGTATACCAGACTGGACTCGAACTCAGAGATCTGCCTGCCTCTGCCTCCCAAGGGGTGGGACTAAAGATGTGAACCACCATCACCTGGCCCGGACTTTTTTTTTTTTTTTAATAATTGGCCACAAAGTCTGGGTACAATTCTTCTGAGTCCTTTCAAATGTCAGCAGCAAGATTCTCTACCATCCACAGAAAAATTCCTTCCATATCTTTAAGACTTTGTCAATTTAATAGTAAATTTGTAAAAGATCATGCAATTGTCTGCGGGTCACTTCATATGGAAAAAAAAAATGTCTATGAGGCTACATTTCTCTGGGTTCAAAGTTGAAAGAGTTTGGCCTTTGTGAAGAAGCAGCATCAGATTACTGGGCTCACACATAAGGCTCTATAAATTAAATGTATAATAGGGAATATATTTGGGTCCTTCAACCATGTTTCTATACATAAATTTTTCTTCTTTTTTTTTTCTAAATAGCCAAATTTCCCATCCTCTTCTCTGGAAACCAAGGGCACGTCTACTAGACTACTAAAAACTGATGAAGAATAATGTTTTACCTTCTTACTTTCGCACTTCTCAAAATATCCTTCATACATACATATCTTTTACATATCAACATACATACCAATACCTATCCCTAGACTTCACATGGCCAAGTTTTTATACCTATGCACAGAAATATGCTTGTAGTAACCTTTAACTGTGTTCTTTCATTTCTTTGAACAAACGTGAGTTCACCACTGACAGGGTTCTGGATCCAGCACCACATGACATGACTTGCATAATTTAGGGACTGAACTAACTAGTGCAATGAGGGATGAAGAAACAACAGACATAAATGGAGAATATCTGGTTAAGGGGGGCTGAATCTTGATGAAGAATCACCAACAGCAACCTCGAGACTTAGCCAGTTTGCTTTATACAGAAAAAACAAGGAGGAGGATTAGCTAATCTTGTTTGGAATCTTTGTGGGTAGCAAACTCAGCTCCCAGTCATCCTGGAAGCTGCAGTTGAAACCTTTTTCACACACTGATTTTTAGCTAAAGGTCGAATATTAGTCAACAACCACGTTTGGACCAACAGAAATCTTTCTGATTTGGGAAAGGCTTGCCTACATGAGTCTGAGTCACTGGGGTCCTTGATACAGTTATGGTTATGTCAATGATACACATTTACTGAGGACTTCATCTACTCTCCACAGCTGATTTTGAATATGTGCAAATAAATTAAAGAAGAGAATTAGTACCTGGTTAAGACCATAGTTTAATGACACAAGGACAATAATGTAAAATTTGAAGGAATAATTCAACAAATTTATAAAAATACTAAAGAAAAAAGACAATTTGGAATGCTGGGAATGAAAAATAGTAAGTCGAATAGAAAACTCTTGGGATATTCTCATTAAGGTGTGGAATATTTGAGCTTGAAGAAAATGTAATGGACTGGAATAATCAAACAAGAACAAAGTTGAAATAAAAAGAAAATACTCGTGAGAATACAAATATACAAGCCAGACTCTGAAAATATCCAACACATAGACTTTGAGGACATAGAAGACTAAAGTTCTAAAAGGCATAGAAAAAAATTTTCAAGAATAATTACAGAAAATTTCCCAGTTAGGAATAATGATACCAAACTAGATAAAGGAGCAATTTAGGACACCCACAGAAAGATCCCCTATCATATTATTATATCATAATCACCACTCTACCCTCTTATCCTGCCCTTTCTTACCAAATACAACTCTCAACAAGACTCAGTTCCACTTATGTGTTTTAGGTTTTTGTTTCTTTGTTTTGTGAACTGCTGAGCTTGACCAGAGATTTCTTCATAGACATCAACTTTGTTCTAACCACTAGAGTACTTGAAACTCACCCACTGTATCACAAAAGACAACTTTCTCTTCCCCAGCAGTTCATGCCTCTGAGCCTATGCTTGTCTCTTCAATCACCTGGTGTGGATCCTCTATCTCTCATATCTGCACTGGAGTTTGGTTCACCTCGGGAATGGTCCTTGCCTATAACCACTCTTTAGGATGAGACATTTATGAATAATATTTTTATAATACTAAACAAAACACAATGTATTTATACAATGACCATAGCAACAAAGATATTCAGTATATCAAGTTAATGGTTAATTTCATAAAATCCCATTTTTAAGCATTGTCACAGGAGCTTACTCTGTATAAAAGTAGTGGTTCCCCCAAACAAGATGAAGGTCTTTATAAGAGAATTTTGCAAATGTAGATTCAGGAAGTGGTGTCCCTGTTTATTATGCTAACATTATACTCCAGATTAGGAATGATTAGGGCCTGCAGGAAAATAATGAATGACAATTAAAAGTCAAGCAGAGAATATAAATTAACATAAGGAATATTATTGAGGTAGAATTTTAATAAAGTATTAGCTATGTGAAGCATAATTTAAACACTATCCCTGGATGATTCCAAATGCACATGGATAAAATTAAACAGTGAAGAGAACCAAGAACCACTAAAAGCCATGGGATTACAAAGTCTGCAGAGAGGAAGAGGAAAAGCATGAGATGACATCATTGTAGATATGTAGCTGTTAAATAATGTCTGTGTCAGTGAGTGGTGTTTAAGTTCCATTTAGGACTAACGGAGTCTTTTATTTTGTGCACCATTGATAGTTGTGGCTTTCTGTGTCATCATCTACAAGTGGAAGCTTCTCTGAGGAAGGATGAGAGTTGCACTACACTTTAAATATATTAATAAGTTATGAGGAGTAGGTTAAATACTATGTCCTTTTATCAGACTAATAGAAGTAGGTTCTCCTCTATGGACTGTACCCATCTAGCTAAAGGCTTTTGGTTTGATACTATTTCTAAATATGGCTTGCATTTTATTCAATGCTTTGGAAAGTCCATCAAAAAGTGACTGACCACTCTCATGATGCTTATGCCACTTTTGTAGCTGTGAGCATGTTTTGCCAAACCAGATATCATTATAGCTTACAAAGCTCACAGATGGACAAGATTGATGATTGCTTGTCTACTTCAGTAGTGCTGAAAGCAGTCTCCGTGCAAACAATAAATGATGCACAGAAAATGTTGAAAGCAACATGTGGGCATAGCTCAATCACATGTGTTTATGATTTTGCTTGCAGTTCCAGGTCAGTGAGGTCAGAAAAACCAACCTTTTTATATAAGTAGAAGATTAAGATAAAAATATTAATTTCTTTTCCATATAATCCTTAACGTGTCATTCAACAAATAGAAATTAATATCCTTTATTAGAGATGTATCTTTTAAATGACTCTTGGAGTAAGTTTCTCTTATGTGGCACTGACTGACACAGTGCACATTTCTAATTAAGAATTTTGCATATTAATCACAAGCTCTAGCTAAGAAAATGATTTTGGATAGTATTATGTTTATAAGATAAGATATATTATAAGATAATGATATAATAAGATTTATTATTCTTTGATTACTTCAGAAACTTTAAGTAATTTTAGATTTTTTTGTGCTGAAAATCTAGAGTAACAAATAGTATTTTATTTATTTAGTTCATGTGCATATATATATATATATATATGCTCATACTAATGAGTACATATGTACATTGTGTTTGCATGTACCCTGTACAAACATTATCAAGAATGTCTGAGCCAGTTTAGTAGTAGTTAAGCTGAATTTGGGATTTCTTATTGCCATAACAATGACCCATTCCAATTAAATTTATTTGTGTGTTTTCTATTTTTCAAGATGAGGACTGCTAATACTCTATCAACTAGTGAACCTAGGTCACTGAAGTTATCTGTTCCATGATTTTTTTGGCCTGAATATCTTTGCAGTCTGTACACGTTTATGCTGGAAATGGTATTCTTATTTTAGAGATGGTAGTCTTATTGTAGACTCTTCATGCACATATAGCTACTGCCTACTCTTCACCCTCAGAATTCTTGTAAGGTTCAAGAATATATATATATATATGTCTAATATAAAATTCTATTGCAGTCTGGCATATGGGTACAGTGTCTGTAGGTTACTTCCCCGGAACAGCCAGATGCAGTCTTTTGTCTGTGATGTTTGTGCATGAAACAGTTTCCTATTCCCTTCTTACCTGCAGGAAAACCTCTGTTTTGAATGAATGCAAAGCCTTGGTTGCAGAAGTGTTCTCTTTTCCATAGTAAGTGAAAAATAGGTCTGCTTTATGGCTCTTCAGTCATATTTCTTTACTTAAGCCTAATGTTGCTGCTGCAAATGTAAGGCTTTGTATCAAAAGAATATTCCAGAAGTTTGAACTGATTTCACTTTATGAATTTCCAATCATGGGTTGGAGAACTCCTTTTGGTTTCTTGACCTAACCTCAATTTTTCTTAAGTTCAAGCAGGCTTCCTCCATATCTTGAGCTAAGACATAACCTAATAACTTTTATTCCTAGACCAAAAATTATATGAGCTAATACCTTTTAACAGGCTTTGATCATGATATGTCCCTTTCCCCTAAGTTCAGAGAAACTCTAAATAAAACTCATATGTCATTCCCTGTCATGGGAAAATGGTCTGTATTCTGTCAATTATATTTTAAATAAATGCTGATTGGCTAGTAGCCAGGCAGGAAGTATAGGTGGGACAACCAGACAGAAAGTAGAAGAGGGTCAATGAGAAAAGGAAATTCTGAGAAGAAGGAAGTCTTAGTCTGCAGTCGTGACCCAGCCACAAAAGAAGTAAGATGTGACTATCTAGCTAAATAAGGACTGGGAAAAACAGACACCACAGACTACAATCCCTAATGTATTTAAAAAGCCTTATCACTCATTGAAATTTAAGTTACCTGCTTGGCTTAGGCACTCAGCTCTCTGCTACGCTGGATAAAGTTTTATTTTGTGGTTATCTTTTCTCTGTCATTGCTAAATGAGGAATGACATTTTCTTACACTTTGAAACAATCTGCAGGAAGTAGAAGACCTCAGATGTGTTCTAACTGTAAAACATTTTTGAGCTGTAGAATTATGATTTATTAACCTTTCAGTACATATGCTGTTTCAATTAAACTATTTACCAACATATGTTCTAACACACTAGCTGACTCTCAACATATCATCTTTATTCTGAACAAGATTCTTTTATATTCTACCAAGAAACTCAAACAATATAAAATTCATTCTTTCAGTGTCTTTTGATACTTTAGCATATGAAGATACATATATACTATCTATTTATACAGTTAAACAAGACTACTCTCTCTCTCTCATCTCTACATATGCATAATAATATAGTCATATGTAGATTGTGTTTGTGGATTTCTGTATTTTTTTTTACAATTTCAACTTCTTTTTTTTCTCCCTGTTCATTTGTTTCCATGTTGATTGCAATTCTTCATAAGGCATATGTAACTGGTTCTTCTTTGTCTTTTAATTTAGAATCAGATTGTTGCAGGAAAAAAGGCAAGAGGGAAATAACTAAATTGATTCACTGTGACAAGGAAACAGTATGGGAAAAGTTTGGTTGTCATAGTCATTTCCTATTTCCAGAAGAATGGAAAGTATAATAAATATTTTAATAGATACAGCTTTTCTCAGCTCAATCTATTAATAGAGTGTGATAAGTCAGTTTAATCAGCATTTTAGCTGAAGGCAGGTTATCTTATTGGCATTGTTACCTTTAGATATTCAAAGGACATGTTTAACCAAGTGTCTAACCATTTTAAGAAAGGAGTAGAACATAAAAAAGAAGAAGGTATGAGGTTGGTATTGAGGCATATCTATCAAAAAGTAGATGAGAAATTGTGTTATTTTGTATGACTATATTTATATTCTCTTGAAAGAATTGGTATATCATCTTGAAAATATAATGTAGTTTCCAGTTACTGAAGGAGACTGTTTTAGGCCTTTCCTGGAGACAGGCTTGGGATAAAGCTTTGTCATGAGTCTTTGACAACAGTTAAGAGCTCAACAGTTAAGGGCACTGGCCTTTCTCCCAAAGAACATGGATTCAAATGCCAAAACTCACACGTCAGATCACAACCAATTGTAACTCCAGTTTTAAGGAATTTGATGCCTTCTTCTTGCCTTTGAAGAAATTTCATGCAAACTGTACATAGATGTCAGCAAAAGCACCCATACACATAAAACAAAAATGACAATCTGAAAAGAAAATTTAAAAAAACTCCCTGTGTCTTCCAAAATCTCACATTATTTTTTCATGTTATGTAAACATTTTTATTTGTTTTTCTTGTAAAGACTGTATCTGGCTCTTTATTCCAGGTTTTCTGGATTGTCAAGATCCCCCTGCATCATCCTACTAAGGGCTAGGGTTAAACATGTATGTTACCATATCAGGGCATTACTTACAAATTTCAAGGTTAAATTTAGTTTTATTTTCTTTTAACTTTAAGAACATTTTGATAACTTAGTTGTTTGTTCCACTTTTGTTGAATATCTTGTAGGTAGTGATAGGACATAAAATTCTTTAATTATTCTATATTTTAATACAGCTTCAGTAAATGTCATCTTCAAAGACATTAAGATTTAACTACTATAGATGTAGCTAATTTTTATTATAAAATTTTATTTATATTTGATGATTTAAAATTTAGAAGTATAAGAGAGTGTTGTGGTATATTTAATGATTATGCTTTTTTGCATATGTGTATGTTCTGCACAAATTGTAGTTAGTGATTTTTGTAATATCTAATGCTTTCTTTCCTAAGATGTCTTTATCTCCCTCCTTGACACTGTTTCAAATATCAGAAATACTGAAAGTTGTAGTTCTGTCTTTGTTATTTCATACTTTAGTGAACATTTATGCAGTTATTTTATTATTAGTTGCCATAACCTTTCTCAGAAAAATATATGAATAGAATTTCAAGGTCATAATACATGAACATTCTAATTTTGTAATGACAACAATTGTACAAATATTTAATACCGTACTTATGTGTTCATTGTCTTTTTGTTTTTTCTGAACTTTTAAAATACATGTAGACTTCATTGCTGTAACATATTTTTGAATATTTATTGTATTAATTAATATCTCTTGTTAAATATCTACTTCATGACTTTGAAAGCCTGTGTGAACTCCATAGGAATGTAAGTCTATCTGCAGGTACTTTTTGTCTGACATAATCTACTGGTCCTTTCATGCAAATAAGTATTCTTAATTCAAATGTTCTCCTTAACTCTCACTACCAGTTTCCTTAGTAGTATTGTTTCCTACAAAACTACTATTTCACAAATGCTGTACCACTGGTACCACTGATATTCCTGCCATTAAGCAGTTGTAGCACTCTGCTCACAAAACCCATCTGAATGTTTTGCTTCCTGAAAGAGCCAGAGCTCGTACTGGCAGCAAAGTCCAGAAGCCAGCATTTCAAATATAGTGTTTTTTTTCTTTTTTCTGCTTTTTTTTTCTGTTTTTTGCTACCGCTGAATCAGGAAAATCTCTCTTATAGGAGCTGAGGTATAACAACAGCAAACATCAAGAAACGGTGTTAAACTCTGTATTTTTTTTTTTTTTTGTCTAGAATTCCTTTTCAAGCCCTCTCAGGTTTTAAGTGGAATTGAGTTGGCCACATGGCGCCATTTTGTTCAAAGGAAGCGGTTGGTTCCGGCTGCTCAGATGGATCCTAAGGTAGATTGGTTTCCAATTTTCTGAAAAGTCACCATACTGATGCCCAAAAGAGTTGT
The DNA here is from genome assembly GCA_963919715.1 of Microtus obscurus. Classification (NCBI taxonomy): domain Eukaryota; kingdom Metazoa; phylum Chordata; class Mammalia; order Rodentia; family Cricetidae; genus Microtus; species Microtus obscurus. The sequence goes on along the minus strand of CAWTZC010001756.1, from coordinate 2,385 downwards.
ACAAGTTTGTATCCCCACCAGCAAGGGAGGAGTTTTCCACTTATTCCATGGTTTCTCCAGCATAAACTGTCATTGGTGTAACCCTGGTGCTTGGACTGGTATTTAGGAACACATTATTTTTGGAGGGATACCTTTCTTAACCTAAATATAGGGATGAGGACCTTTGTCTTGCCTCAAAGTGAAATTTCATACTTTGTTCATTCCCCATGGGAAATCTTACCCTTTCTGAAGAGTGGATGGAGTGGGGGGAAGGTAGAGGAAGTGAGAGGGAAAATAGGGAGTGGGAACAGGGATAGTGATGTAAAGTTAGAAAAGGTTGTATTAAAAAAAAATTGTCTCGAAAAACCAAAAAAAAAAAATCTAAATTAAAAAAAGAACAAATCTGAGTATGGTTCTTAGAGAATATCCATGTAGTAGGATTTCAATTTTATTTTAATAAATGAAGCTCGCCTGAAGATCTGGGAGCAAAACAGCACCATTGGTCAGCCCTACAGACCAGGTAATGGTAACACACACCTTTAATCCCATCAGACACACTAATTTTCCATAGAGATCGGGCACTGCATGCCTTAATCCCAGTGGTGCATGCCTTTGATCTCAGCCGGAGAGAGGGTTATTAAATGGGAGGAGACTGCACTCAGACACAGACTCATTCTGAGATTCCTGGAAGCCGGATCACCATTTCAGACTGAGGTCCTTGCTTCATGCCTTTATTTCTTCCTTCCCCTAAACATTGTTTTCCCTTTTAATTCCAGTGTGCTTTTCTGACCTTTGTCTTGACTATCTAGTGTTTATGGGCCAGTTTCACCCTTAAGTGAACTAATCAGCTTCCATGTTAGAAACATCAGCAGTTTTTAGTCATTTTCTGTATACGGTCTTTGAAAATTCATCCTTCTTACTAATAAATAATACAACCACAAGAGTTTATTTTTTGTTTTCTGTCTCACACCTCAGCAGTCCTGTAAGTACACTTTTGTCTATTCATTTTTCCTTATGCCTTCTTTCTCCACAAGTGGCTTTTATTATTGTAAGTATTGATTCTGTCCCCATTACCTGAAATTATCCAACAATATTCTGACCAGTTTTTTGCTTACTAGCCTATCTACCTATAAATAAACATTTCCCAATTGATTTTTAGAGCTTTTTTTTTCAGAAAAAAAAAAAACTCAAGCTGTGTGCCCTTAGATTGGAGTTGATAGCTTTTACCTTTATGCTGTAGGCTTTGAGATAATCAGTAGCAACCATATAGAAAATATTGCTCTGGAAATTATGTTCCCTAATCAACTTTGGTTCAAATTTTAGTACTTCTCAGTACCTGAAACAATATCACATCATTTGTGTTCAACATATATTTATAGTGTTCAAGATGGAATCAATTAAGGGATGAAGTATCATTATAGGGATGCTTATTAAATGTCTTAAATCTCAATTTCTAATCTTATAATGGTAGTTAATACTGGCAGTTACATATTAACTCCCAGTGTGTTGAAAGAAAGTTTTGAAAGCTTAAGAGGCATATATTTGATGCAGAAGTGAGTTACTTATGTTATAAAGTAGTCCTATGGGAGGTAACACCTCTATGGTTTGGTGCAGAGGCTGCCTCTGGATCAGCACATACTTTCTCACTTCAACTCCTATGACACTTCCTTTTTTTTTTTTTTTTTTTTTTTTTTTTTTCCAAGCCCTACAGAAAGTCCTGACAACTCATCTATATTAGGGAAGAATATAGATGTCAAAAAATTGAGAGTGAAAAAATATTTACTTCATATCAGGAAAAAAATGAATGTTCAGAATGTTTTGTGTATTAGTCAGTGTTCTTTTTTATTACTTTTTAAATAACACCATTCAAAATTTCCATTTCCTCCCCTCCTCCCACTTCCATCCCACTCTCCCACTCCCCCTCTCCCCCTCCCTTTTTCCCCCTCCACTCCTAAGAGAGGGCAGGGTACCCTGCCATGTGGGAAGTACAAGGCCTTCCCCACTCCATCCAGGCTTAGGAAGATATGCATCCAAATAGACTAGGGTCCCAAAAGGCCGGTACATGCAGTAGAGACAAATCCCAGTTGGCTTCTCAGTCGGCCTCAATTGTGAGCCACAGTCAGATGGTCCAGTTTGAGCCCATTCTCGTACAGTCCCAGTCCAGCTGGATTTGGTGAGCTCCCCTTTTATCAGGCACACTGTCTTAGTGCGTTTACCAACCCCTCGTGGTCCTGACTTCCTTGCTCATATTCTCCCTCCTTCTGTTCTTCAACTGAACCTTGGGAACTCAGTCGAGTGATCCCATGTGGGTCTCTGTCTCTATCTCCATCTGTTGCTGGAAGACGGTTATATGGTGATATACAAAAAAGTCATCAGTCTGACTATGGGACAGGACAGTTCAGGTAC